>CAJQZJ010001466.1:1977232-2049183 GCA_907164525.1 Lophiomys imhausi | reverse complement strand
AGAGAGAGAGAGAGAGAGAGAGAGAGAGAGAGAGAGAGAGAGAGAGAACAGACTGGAGTTTATATTGCTGAAACAAGGCATTCTACCCTCACAGAATGAAATAGTCTCTGTGTTTGGAATCATAAAAAAAAAGGTGTTGGAGATATGATTATTAAACAATGCAGATTCGAATGACATCTCACATGAAAGCATTTTCTGTTACTGAGCTTAGTTTCTCATGTCTGTATATTCATCTAAGAAGTCTTCAAATTAAAGATCACTTTTATTCAAAAGAAGGTTTTCCTTATTTCTCCATTCTATATTATCAAGAACCACATTTTAAAGAGTGAAGTTATGACTCAGTGGTAGAGTGCTTACAGAGAGTGCATGAAGCCCAGGGTTTTATCCTCAACAGTGGGGAAAAAAAGAAAGGAAAAAGAAATCTACTCCTCCCTTTGTGCATATATGTTGCTGCATGTGTGTGAATTAATGTGGTGTATTGTTTGCATAGGTATGTGCCTGAGTGTCTAGAGGCCAGAGGCTGATGTCAGTTATATTCCTCAATAATTTTCCATATATATTTATTTATTTACATTACTATTTGTTTGTTTATTTTGGAGATAGTTTTTCTCTCTGAAACTGTAACTCACAAATTCAACAAGATCATCTGCTTGGCAAGTCTCAGGGATGTTTCCTTACCCTGTGATTCCAGGACAAGTCTGCACTTAGCTTTCTATGTAGGATCTTCCAATCCAGGCTCCGGTTAAGGTGCTTACATGGACTTGTAGTTTGTAGTTTCATGAAGTTTGCTGCTGGAATAGTGTGGCTTTTTCGAGCTAAAAATAGAGTTGCAAAAAAAAAATACCATGTCTCTTGTTCCATTTTATTTGTGTGTGAAATGCTGGCTTCTTTGTATGTAGTAGGGGAATATTTGTAAGGTTGACCTATTTTATACATTTAAAATATTTGACTTTTTCTTTGGCAGTTCTGTACATGGATGGACAAAATATATTTAGATCAGAGTTACCCTACTCTCTTCATCCAGCTACTCCTGGGCCATACCCCATGTCCTTCCAACTTCATTTCATTTTTTGTCTTTTTATAACGCACTGAGTCCAGTCAGTACTGCCTCTATGTGCAAGAAGGTAGGGCAGCATCCACTGGAGCATAGGCATCCTATCATGGTCCACACCATTGAAGAAAACTGACACTCTTCCGCTAGAGACTGTCAACTACCAATGTCTCTCAGACATTCCTTGAGTCCCTTGTCTCTCTAGGCTATCATCAAAACTAAATAGTGGATAACTTCTGTCATTAGGTCTAAGTTAAGCCAGAAGTCACTCTAGTAAATATTTATTTCCTTGAAATATCAATAATAGAATTTTAAAGCCTTCTCAGCCAATGCCCACTTTGCTTCCTACTGTTCTATAAATGCACTAGAAAATAAAATTAAATTGCCCATGGTGCTTTGTAATAAAAAGTTGGATAAAGGCACAGCACTTGCATATATTCTTTTATCTGATTAAATGGTTAAAGGACCATTGCTTGGTTTAATAAAATAGCCAGTCAGTTAAATTCTGCCTTTAAAATATAGTATAATGAAAAAGTTATTTAAAAGTTATGGAGATTACATTCAATATGATAACCAATAGATAGCTTTGTCTTGTGTTTTCTTCCACTCTCTCTCTCTCCCAGCTGTTTATACATCTTAAAGATGATAGGACTTTTTTTTAAAATAGTACTTCTCAAATGCAAATTAAATAAAAATAAAAAAACAAACATTTGATCAAGTCCTCAATTCTTCAACTAAATGTTTCAGACAGTGACTGCCACATTTCAGTATTTAGCTTTAAAGATGTGATTTACTGCAATTAGAAGCTTTAGAAAAGCTTCAAGACTCCATTCTCTTAACTTTCCTAAGTTTCTGCCTTTATCCATATATAAAAATAAATAGTAGGAAATTTATTAGATGATGATGTTTTCTAACATATCAATAACTTTAATTAGAGTTGGGTTTGTAAGGCTCTTATACACAGATACAAAAAAATTAACATTGCCCATCATTGTTCTTAACAATAATTCCAGTTTTCCCTCTTTGCACCAATGAGAAGATAGCAGAAAATCTTATATTCTATACTAATAATCTTATCATTGAATAAAGGTCCATTGATAATTTGAAGGAAAGTAGGTGAGAATAATACCAAATTGATGAATGGAAATCTTTCAAAAGAAAAAAAAATAGGTTCCTGTTCCCAGAAGCTCATAAGCTTTGGGTCTGGAGAAATGGTTCCATGGTGATGATGCTATTCCAGATGACCCAAATCCAGTATCTAGCACCTGCACGGTCAGCTCACAAATCTCTCTCCAGTATTTGCAGGCAGTGCTGGCCCCATTGACTTTAACACACAAGCAGGCAAAACTCTCACACTTGTAACATAACATATATAAATAAACAAGTCCTTAAGAGTCCCCAAAACTCCAAAAGGAGCTAAGAATAGCTTGTTCCTACATTCGTTGTTCCTTTGCTGGGCATTTCCTCTGTGACATCTTTTGGTAATGACCATGAATGATTTCCAGACTTGTATGACCTGAGTTCAGGTTACAGACTTCTCAATTAGTAACTGTAAATGTTATTTAACCTCTATTTATTTTTCTGTTAAATTGTTTTAATTACAGTAGCTAATATAGTATGATAATTTAATCAACTGACAAGGGTAAAGATCCTAAAAGAGTGTTTGGCACACACTAAGCATGAAATCAATATAAGCTATTAATAACTCAAATGCTTGTCTGAATCCGCGAGGGAGGGTTTGAAATCTTTTGTAGACAATGAGCTTCAGATATCTAAATAATGTTTCCACATAGATGACATGTTCCAATTCAAATCAACCCCTTCTGCATTCTACCCTCTTCCAGCAGGTCTTCAAGTTAGTTTTAACATTCAGAAAGCTTCATGGCATTTTTCTTATAAAGTAGGAATTATATAGACTCTCTTACTTTTCCTGTTTTCTACAAATGCCATCGTTTCATTGTGAATGTCAAAACTCTTTTTTTTTCTAGCATTTTGAAAAATATCAACATAATGCCCTTGTCCTCAACCTTCTAGAAGAAGAAAGAACATTTGAAATTTGTGTTGGCCCTTTTTAGTGTTGGTCTGTTTTACTGAAGTAAGAACAATCATATTCCAATTTGAGTGCTTTGTTGATTTTTTTCATTAATGTTTTACTTAAGCTTTATGTGAACTGATTTACCTTCTTTTGGGTTTTATTGACATGTAAACTATTTTACTTTTTGGTGTTATAAAATTAAATGGGATCTATAAAGGTTAATAATTAATTTTACCTGTAACATAGTACATTTTTTTCAACAAAAGTTACAAAGAATTTCAAAGCAATTTTCTATGCATAAGAAATGTTCCATAAGTGCTAATAAACAATGAAGAATGAACTGAGGGCTTCATAGCCTTTCTAATGTGTATTAGAGGTGGAGAATGTATTAATGATATTATATGCAGCTTATAATCAATTTTTCTTGGTCTAAATAAACTAATATTTAAAGTACCCAAACCCAACATAAGCTTGAGTCCAAAACATTTTTACTTATGTATGCTTATGCATGTGTGTGCCTGTTTTCACCCAGTTGCCTCCTGGGTCCAGAGTATGACATTCCCAGACTTAGAGATAATGTGACCAGCAGAGCAGCTGCTGAGAACTGAACCAAGATCTCCAGTCTCCAGAATTCAAAGCTTTTAAAACACCAGCAGGAGGCTACAGTTGAAAATATGAAAAGTATATACAAGACTTCCTGAGACTGCTATAGTTAAAACTTGATATACTAGAAATATTATATAAAGCTATCTTTAGGCTGTGTGAATAAGGTACATGTGAAATTCTACTTGGTAAAGGTGTTCCATTAAGCAGATTAATGTGCTCCAAAGTAAGCCCCAAACAGTTGATTTTCAAGTGTTTCTTGTCACAAGCATTTATTTTATTAAGATATTGTTTGGAGTCTGGTATGGTGGCGCACACCTTTAATCCCAGCACTTGGGAGGCAGAAGCGGATGATCTCTGTGACTTCAAGGCCAGCCTGGTCTATATAGAGAGACCCAGGACAGTCAGGGCTACATAGAGAAACCTGGTTTCAGAAAAAAAAATATATTGTTTGTTATTATTAATTTTATCCACATGCATTGTGGCATTTTAGCACATATATATATGTATATCTACATACATATATATACATACACACACACATATATATATAAACATTTATATATCAGGATATCTTTCTCACATTTGCCTGCAATTTTCCTGTTTTCCTTTACCTCTTACATTGGTCTCTGTTTTTCACAAACAGTCTATCTGTTTTCATGACAAGTGATAGAGAGACTAATGACAGATAAGTGACAGTCAGTCAGGCAGGCAGGCAGGCAGGCAGGTAGGCAGGCAGACAGGCAGGCGACAGGCAGGCAGGCAGACAGACAAGCAGACAGGCAGGCGACAGGCAGGTAGGCAGGCAGACAGACAGACAGGCAGGCGACAGGCAGGCAGACAGACAAGCAGACAGGCAGGCAGGCAGGCAGACAGACAGACAGGTAGGCGACAGGCAGGCAGACAGGCAGGCAGGCAGGCAGGCGACAGGCAGGAAGGCAGGCAGGCAGGCAGACAGACAGACAGGTAGGCGACAGGCAGGCAGACAGGCAGGCAGGCAGGCAGGCAGACAGACAGACAGACAAGCAGACAGGCAGGCAGGCAACCAGACAGGCAGGCGACAGGCAGGCAGGCAGGCAAGCAGACAGGCAGGCGACAGGCAGGCAGACAGGCAGGCAGGCAGGCAGGCAGACAGACAGACAGGCAGGCAGACAGGCAGACAGGCAGGCAGGCAGGCAGGCAGACAGACAGACAGACAAGCAGACAGGCAGGCAGGCAAGCAGACAGGCAGGCGACAGGCAGGTAGGCAGACAGACAGGCAGGCAGGCAGACAGACAGACAGGCAGGCAGACAGGCAGGAAGGCAGGCAGGCAGGCAAGCAGACAGGCAGGCTGGTAGAGAAACAGACATTACATAACTACATAGATACAGAGTTAAATCTACATTTCTAGAAGAGAGAAATCAGGAGATATTTTTTCTTTCTCCTATTACCCTCTCTTATCTCTTGGTCTTCCCATTAGGCCCTTGTTAACCCTCTACTTTCATGTAATCTCTTCTAGGGGTATGTCAGAGTTATAAGGTAGTTCTGATTTAGTTTTTTGAGAATCCTTCAAACTGATTGCTACAGTGGACTTACATCTGTAGGGTAGAAAGGTATTTTTCCCCACTCACCTGAGTGTGAAATATTGTTAATTTTTCTTGATGATAATCATTATCATTAGGATGAGATGGACTAAAGCTTTAATTTGCATTTGCTGATAATTCAGGATGTTAAATATCTCTTGTATTTCCAATAAATGGTTCTCAACCTATATTGTATCATCTGTGGAATAACTAGGGTTTAATGAAGTAGATGTATTCTGCAGGAGAAAGTATAGCTTTTGCTTTAAGTTGGTGGTCATCATTTTATATGGATTACTCTTCAACACTGTGCAGTGGCAGGTAGGTTTTCACTTGTTTATGATTCATCTTCTTCAGGCACTATATGACTCTACTAAACATCAAGATATCAAAGAACACTAGGTGTGATGAAATCAATTCTGAGTCAAAATGTTGAGAATGCAAACCTCTGCAAGTGACAACCAACTAAAGATCACAAATGAGGCTACACAACAGACTACGGTGTGTGAATATGTATGTGCAACTGGTGAACATGAAAGTCCTTCTTTCCTGGCACGTTTCAGAATTCAGCTTATCCTTTGCACATTTTGTGTGACTGTTACTGGAACCCAGTGCCTTGTGCAGTTTCCTAGAGTGCCATGCCTGTCACTCTCTTAATTCCCAGAGTCGTTCTATCTCATTCTATAAAATCTGTGGTATGCAAAATGCTGTTTTAGCATTAATAATTCTCTTTCTTTTAGGTTCATACTCTACTGTCCTAAAATACCATTTAAGCCAATTGTAATTACTGTTTGAGTCAATGGTAAGTACTGCCTGAGCCAATGCGAATTACTTTTCTTTATCCAAAGACAAGGACACAGTGGTGTAATACACTGAATGATCAGTTTGGAAGAAGTTACCTGTCCTGTTCTAATATTAGCTGGGAACCCTGGCGAGTCATTTTAACTGCTTAGGATTCATTCTTAGGATATAAAACCATGACCTCATGTGGCTCTACTATGATGCAATCCCCCCAAAAATGTGTCTATTAAATACCAAACATTCAATAGGTCCTTTCAGAGGCATATTCCATTGCTTTTCAACAAATGTGTTTGAATTAAAATGCACTAGTGAAAGGCACCAAAACACATGTATTTGAGAAAAATGTTCTCTTAATATAATTGCTTTAATTACTTACACATATACACATTCTTTATAAAAACACGATGTAAAAATAATAATTAAATGATACAAAAAGAAAGAGTGAAGTTCCAAAGAGTCCAGAAGTACTCTCGCCTCCCGTAGGCAGTCACTATAAATACTTTTATGGATATTCTTCCATGCAGTGATCCTTGCAGTAGTACACACTAAGGTATTATTTTTATCAAACTGTGTTTTACACATAAAATGTGTACATATTTGTAGAGAGCCAAGGCATCTCTTTCTAGTCATGACTTATTCATTATATCATGAAATAAACCTAGTAGGGCGACTATGACAGATCTGTGATGCAGAAGATCTACCCATTTGTAAGAATAGATGCAATGTAACTTCCAGGTTATAATTAGATCTTGTTTGCCATGTGATTAGATACCTGCATAAATAAAACTTCTAGGAATTTCTCTGTAGACTTTGTCTATATAGATGCATGAAGAGATGATGTATAATCATAATTAACTGTAGGCCAATGTCCTGGATGAACATAGATTCAATAAAATACCTGAAAGGGAAATATAGGCATGTATGGAAAAGATCATTCACCATGATCAAGTTGGCTTTATCTCAGGGATGGATGTTTGCTTCAACATAAACAATTCACTAGTTGTAGAGCTAGAGTGATATCCTAATGATCAAGAGCATGACTGCTCTTCCAGGGGACTTGAGTTTGATTCCCAGCACCCACACGGTGGTTCACAGTCATCGGTAACTCCAGTTCATGGGAGTCAAATCCCTCTTCTGGCCTCCACAGGCACCAAGTGAATGGACATACATTCAGGCAAAACACTCTGCATGTCAAATAAAATAAATTTTAGAAAATGAGTAAATAAATGTAGAAAATTATATAAATTGATTTAAATACAAAGTTCACCTGATCAATAGAATAAATGCAGAAAAAAAACTTTTAACAAAATTCATTACAAAACTCCTAGAGAGTATAAAACTGGAGGGCATAAACTTAAACATGATTAATGCTATATATGCCAATTCCATAACCAACATTATTTTATTTTTGGTTGTGAGCCTAGCCTTTAACGGCTGAGCCATCTCTCCAGCCCTCAACATTATTTTAAATAGAAAAACTTGAACGAATTACATTAAAATAATATGTATAATATATATAAATAATATGTCCACTACATAGTCTTTTTCAATATAGCAATTGAAGCCATAGCTATAGCAACAAGACAAGAGACAGAAATTCAAGATATACAAATAAGAAAAGCAAGAGCAAACCTGTTTCCAGATTATATATTATACATAAGAGATCCCAAAAATTTCACTAGAAAAATGCACCAAATGGTTACCACTTTCAGCAAAGTGGCAGTGTAGAAAATCCACTGAAAAAATTCAGTACCCTTTCTATATACCAATACAAAGCATGCTCAAGAAGAATCCTATAAATTCATCCCTCACAATAGCCTTTAATAAGATATCTAGGAATATACATATCAAAGGAAGTGAAAGATATTTACAATGAGAACTTTAAATATGTGGAAAAATTATTGAGATAGAAACTAAAAGATGAAAAGACTTCCCATATTAATGGAGTGGTAGGATAATATTGTGAGAATGACCACCCCACTCAAAGTAAATAAAGATTCAGTGAAACCCTATGATATCTTTCATGGAAAATGAATATCAACATGGAAGTATAAAAGATCCCCTAGAGCCAAAACAACCAAAGCCAGATCAGTGATGTGTAATCTTTCTGGAATTGAAAAAAGAATAGCGAGTTAGAGACATTCTGTTCAAATCAATAGACAAGTATCTCATCTTCTGTGAAAACAAACGTTTCCTCAAAAATTTCCTTACTGAATTTAAATGTTCCCATGCAGTTCACATTAAATTTATGTGTTACATGTACTCATGTCTGTTCCCTGTTTCTCTTTCTTAATCTGTGTCTTTCAGCCTTGCTCAGACTAGGACATCTAACTCAGTTTACAATACAGTTTTAATATCCAGTGGCTCAGTGGTACTACCCATGGAGTTATTATGCTCTTCCTAGCATTCTCATACTTTTTATTGGGATAAATTTTAAAATCTTCAGTAAATTTCAATTTGTGTAAATCATGCATGCTGGTATTATCTAACTGTGTAGCAAATGTATAAATTAATGATAGCTTTTACCATAATAATTCATCATCCTAAAGAACAATGCCTCCTGAATTTTTTTTTTTGTTTTTTGTTTTTTGTTTTTTTTTTGATGCAAAATCAAGAGGTTTATTTACCAACATGCTGGGGTCAGCACTCACAGACTTCCCATGCAAGGGGAAGGAGGCAACCGGGAACAGAATCTCATTTCAGATTTTATAGGTTTCAGCAACGCAGAATCAGCAACAGTACATTTGGCCACCTTCTCTTGGTTAACATATCTATCTTTTAAATTGATTGGTGCTGGGTAAGGGATGAAGAATCTAGGTCCTGGTGGCAGTCAGGGAGTTTCCAAACCCAGGAGGGTAATACAATTTGTGGTCTTTCTTAGCATTGTCCTTTTCAACTTGTAGTTCCTGGAACAAGTGCCCCAGGACTCAGGGCCTATCCAAGTTCCCAGGCTTTGGAGCCTGACTGAGGTTTCATCAAGTAAATTTTGGGTCCTACAATATTTTGGTGAAGAATGTAACTCTTTTTTACCAACCTTGTCTGAAGAGTCTGCCTGAGGCTAAAGTGAAGAGATTTAGATTAATTAACACTGACAAAGAAAATCTCAAAACAGACTACCATAGACTTTGTCTTGTGGTTCACTCTTATTTTTTCTTTCTTCAAGTTACATCTCAATCGCAATTCCCTACCTATTCGCCCCTCCAGTCCCACCCACCCACCCTCAACCACCCATCTTCTTCCCTTTCTTTTTCTTTTAAGTTTAAGGTATAACTTATTTCCCCCTACAGTTTCCCCTTTCAGTCCAACAAATGGCTCTTTCTCTTATAATAATAAATACAATACAGTACAACAGAGGTAATTAGGCCACAGTTATGAGGGTTATATGGCTTAGCATACATTCCCAATGTCCAGTCCATATGTATTTGGCACCTGACTTTAACATTCTACTATCTAACCATCTCCATGAGTTTAAAGTTCTATATCTAACTCAACATTCATACTAACTTGCAACACAATTTTAAAAGCATCTTCTTAGATATATAACACTCTCTTGACTCCTAAACAACTCAAAATTTAAATATGAGACTCTAGCTATCTATTCTTCAACCACCTCAGAAACCTGAGAGAGATAAATATATCTGATTTTATAGGAAGCACAGAGCCTACAGCTTCCAAAACTAAAATGACATACCTGTGGCTGCCTGGACAGTTCCCATTTTCTCTCCATATATTACAGCATCGATCTTCAGGCGTTTGGCCCCGTTTCTCTGACAGACATTGAGTGTAGAGCAGGGGTTATGAAGGACTTGCCTACCCTGTCTAGGTAGAGCTAGGCTGTCGACTTACCTGCTTCCAAGTTTTGTCCTTTTTGGACAGCATTCTGTCTACAGTTGGAGCAAGGGACTTTTCCTACCAAGAGATAGGCTTGCAACTAATTCAATCATCTCCCACTGGAGATTCTTCGATGCTCATCTTCCACTTGTGGTAGAATAGGGGGTGCTGTCAGGAGTTGATATGTCTTGATATAAAAAAAAATCTAAAGTTACAAAAACATCTTTGAATGCCATATTCTGCAGATCTCTTGAGGTTTTTGAAGAGGCCCTATCTATCTCTTATATTAGGATAAGCACATGTTGCTTGTCTCTTAGCAGCTTTATTTCTGATTAGCTTAGAAAAAAACTATAATAGGCTGTCATAGTACCTAACAGAATGAACAGCTTGCATAACCATTAGTTTGCATTTCTTAATTATCCTAATCAGTTTATGACAATTAGTAGCAAAAGGCCAAAACTTCACATTTCATTTTTTTTTCTTTACTCCCTAACCCTTCCATCCCATTTCTCTGTGGTGGGGTGTCCCTATATAATAGTCCCTCATCTCAGTTCAGATGTCATATGAGGGCCAAGAGCCTCCTCATTCATTGGGGGTCTAGGAGGCAGTACCACCAGTGAAAAGTGTCTCATTGCCCGGGAGAGAGAACTAAAAACCAAACAAACAAATAAGCAGAAAAACAGATAAAAAAGAATAAAAAATAGAAAATAAATAAATAAAAATAAAAATAAAAAATAAAAAGTCTATGTCCATGTTCCCTTTGGTGTGTTAATTGTAGTATCGATATCCTCTACTATATAGCTAAAATCCTACTATAAGTGAATAGATGCCATATGCATCCTTCTGAGTCTGGGTTAGCTCACTCAGGATGAGCTTTTCTAGTTCCATCCATTTGGTTGCAAATTGCATAATTTCATTGTTCCTGATAGCTGAATAATATTTCATTGTGTAGATGTACCACAGTTTTTTAACCCATTCTTTGGTTGAGGGACATCTGGGTTATTTCCAGTTTCTAGCTATTACAAATAAGGCTGCTATGAACATAGATGAGGAAACTTCCTTATGATTCCATGAAGAGATATTTGGGTATATACCCAGACGTGGTATGGCTGGGTCCTGAGGCAAAGCTATTCCAACTTTTCTAAGATCTCCAGACTGACCTCCATAGTCTTTGCACAAGCCTGCACTCCTACCAGCAATGGAGTAGGGTTCCCCTTTCTCCACACCCTTGCCAGCATGTGCTGTCATTTGAGCTTTTCATCTTAGCCATTCTGACAGGTGTGAGATGGAATCTCAGAGTCATCTTGAGTTGCATTTCTCTGATGATTAAGGATGTTGAGCATTTCTTCAAGTGTCTCTCAGCCATTAGGGATTCCTACCGTGAATTCTCTATTTAGCTCCGTCCCCCATTTTTTGATTGGATTATTTGGTTTCTTGGCATTTAATTTCTTGAGTTCTTTGTAGACTTTGGATATTAGTCCTCTGTCAGATATGGGGTTGGTGAAGATTTTCTCCCAGTCTGTAGGCTGCCGTTTTGTTCGAATGACAGTGTCTTTTGCCTTACAGAAGCTTTTCAGTTTCATGAGGTCCCATTTATTGATTGTTGATCTCAGGCCCTGAGCTGTTGGTGTTCTGTTCAGGAAGTTGTCACCTGTGCTAATGAGTTCAAGGGGTTTTTCCCACTTTTTCTTCTAGTAGATTTAGTGTGACCGGCCTTATGTTAAGGTATTTGATCCACTTGGACTTAAGTTTTGTACAAGGTGATAAGTATGGGTCTAATTTCATTCTTTTACAAGTGGACATCCAGTTGGAACAGCACCATGTGTTGAAGATGCTGTCCTTCTTCCATTGTGCCGTTTTGTCTTCTTTGTCAAAAATTAGGTGGCCATAAATGTGTGGGTCAATTTCTGGATCTTCAATTCGATTCCACTGATCTGCTGGTCTGTTTCTATACCAATACCATACTGTTTTTACAACTATTGCTCTGTAGTACAGCTTGAAATCTGGGATGGTGATACCTCCAGATGTTTTTTTATTGTACAGGATTGATTTAGCTCTTCTGGGCTTTTTGTTGTTCCATAAGAAATTGAGACTAGCTCTTTCCAAGTCTATAAAAAATTGTGTTGGTATTTTGATAGGAATTGCATTGAATCTATATATTGCTTTTGGTAGGATAGCCATTTTTATTATGTTGATTCTACCTATCCATGAGCATGGGAGTTCTTTCCATCTTCTAAATGCCTCTTCCATTTCTTTCTTCAAGGGCTTGAAGTTATTGTTGTACAGGTCCTTTACTTGCTTGGTTAGAATTACCCCCAGGTATTTTATGTTGTGTGTGACTATTGTGAAGGGGGTTGTTTCCCTTATTTCTTTCTCAGCCCATTTGTTTGTTGTATAAAGAAGGGCTTCTGATTTTTTTGAATTAATTGTATCCAGCCATTTTGCTGAAGGTGTTTATCAGCTGTAAAAGTTCTTTGGTGGAATTTTTGGTGTCGCTTGTGTATACTATCATATCATCTGCAAATAGGGATAATTTGAATTCTTTTTTTTCCAATATTTATCCCCTTGATTTCCTTTAGTTGTCTTATTGCTCTAGCAAGAAGTTCAAGTACTATATTGAAGAGATATGGTGAAAGTGGACATCCTTGTCTTGTCCCTGAGTTTAGAGGAAATGCTTCAAGTTTCTCTCCATTTAATTTGATGTTGGCCACTGGCCTGCTGTATATTGCCTTTATTATTTCTAAGTACAGTTCTTGTATGCCCGCTCTCTCCAGAACTTTTAGCATGAAGGGGTGTTGGATTTTGTCAAATGCTTTTTCTGCATCTAGCAAGATTATCATGTGTTTTTTTTTTCTTTCATCTTGTTTATATGGTGAATGACATTGATAGACTTTTATATGTTGAACCGTCCCTGCATTCCTGGGATGAAGCCTACTTGATCATGGTGTATGATACTTTTGAAGCGTTCTTGAATTCGGTTTGCTAGTATTTTATTATGTATTTTTGCATGTATGTTCATGAGGGAGATTGGTCTGAAGTTCTCTTTCTTTTTTGGGTTTTTGTGCTCTTTAGGAATCAGGGTGATTGTGGCCTCATAGAATGAGTTTGGCCCTGGGCTTTTTTTTTGGTTGGGAGATTTTTAATGACTGTTTCTATTTCCTTAGGGGTTATAGGGATGTTTAATCTGTTTATCTGATCTTGATTTAGCTTCGGTAGGTGGAATCTATCAAGAATATTGTCCATTTCACTTAAGTTTTCAAATTTGGTAGAGTATAGATTTTTAAAGTAGGATCCAAATATTCTCTGGATTTCCTCAATGTCTGTTGTTATTTCTCCCTTTTCATTTATGATTTTGTTGATTTGGGTTTTTCCCTCTGCCTTTTAGTTAATTTGGCTAAGGGTCTGTCTATTTTGTTGATTTTCTCGAAGAACCAACTCTTGATTTCATTGATTCTTTGTATTGTTCTTTTTGTTTCTAAGTTGTTGATTTCAGCCCTAAGTTTGATGATCTCCTGCCTTCTGCTCCTCTTGGGAGTATTTGCTTTTTTTTTTACAATTCACCCAGTTTAGCTGTTAATTCACTAATATGAGCTGTGCTGTCACAATTTTCTTTTTGAAGGCACTTACTGCTATGAACTTTGCTCGTAGCACAGCTTTCATTGTGTCCCATAGGTTTGAGTATGTTGTGTCTTCATTGTCATTGGATTTTAAGAAGTCTTTGATTTCCTTCTTTATTTCTTCCCTGACCCAGTGGTCATCTAGTAAAGAGTTGTTCAATTTCCATGTGTGTGTAGACTTTCTGTTGATTCTTTTGCTATTGAAGTCCAGCTTTATTTCATGGTGGTCTGATAAGATACAAGGGGTTATTTCAATTTTATTGTATCTGTTGAGGCTATCTTTGTGTCCAACTATATGGTCGATTTTGGAGAAGGTTCCATGAGGTACTGAGAAGAAGGTGTATTCTTTTGTGTTTCAGTGAAACATTCTGTAGATATCTGTTAGGTCCATTTGGTTCATGATCTCTGTTAGACTCATTACTTCTCTGTTTGGCTTCTGTCTTGATGATCTATCCATAGTTGTGAGTGGGATGTTGAAGTCTCCCTCTACTAAAGTGTTTGGATCGATGTGTTATTTAAGTTTTAGAAGTGTTTCTTTTATAAATGTAGGTGCCTTTGTATTTGGGGCATAGATGTTCAATATTGAGATGTCCTCTTGATGAATATTTCCTTTAACAAGTATGTAATACCTTTCTTCATCTTTTTTTATTAACTTCAATTGGAAGTCTATTTTGTTTGATATTAGGGTGGCTACTTTGGCTTGTTTCCTGGGTCCATTTGCTTGGAAAACCTTTTCCCAGCCCTTTACTCTGAGATAGTGTCTATCTTTATTTGTGAGATGTGTTTCTTGTATGCAGCAAAAAGATGGGTCTTGTTTAGGGATCCAGTCTGTAAGTCTGTGTCTTTTTATTGGTGAGTTGAGTCCATTGATGTTGATGGATTTTAGTGACCAGGGGTTGTTATTTCCCATTATTTTGGTATAGCTGGTCATCTTTTGTTTCTTTTTGTTTAGTTGCTGTGGAGGTTTTTATTTCCTCTGTTTTCTTGGGGGTAGTTTTCTTCTCTGGGTTGGAATTTTCCTTCTAGGATCTTCCTTAGGCCTGGGTTTGTGGGTAGATATTGTTTGAATTTGATTTTGTCATGGAATATCTTGTTTTCTCCATCTATGTTGATAGAGAGTTTTGCTGGTTTTAGTAGTCTGGCTGGGCACCTATGTTCTCTCAGGTCTTGTAGGACATCTGTCCAGGCCCTTCTAGCTTTTAAAGTTTCTGAGGAGAAGTCAGGTGTAATTGTGATGGGTCTTCCATTGTATGTGACTTGGCCTTTTTCTCTTACAGCTTTTAATATCCTTTCTTTGTTCTCTACATTTGGAGTTTCAATTATTATGTGGCGGGAGGTGTTTCTTTTCTGATCTAATCTGTTTGGTGTTCTGTAAGCCTCTTGGATTTTTATTGGCATCTCTTTCTTTAGGTTTGGGAAGTTTTCTTCTATGATTTTGTTAAAGATATTTCCTGGATCATGGAGTTGGGAGTCTTATCTTTCCTATATGCCTATAATTCTTAGGTTTTGTCTTTTTATTGAGTCCTTGATTTCTTCGATATTGTGGGTGAGAGATTTTTTTAGCTTTCTCCTTTTCTTTGGATGTTGTATTGATATCTTCCATCGAATCTTCCATGCCTGAAATCCTGTCTTCCATCTCTTGAATCCTATTTTTGGAATTCAAATCCATAGTTCCTGTTATCTTCCCTTGATTCTCCATTTCCATATTTAACATTTAACTCTGACTGTGTCTTCTTTATTGTTTCCATTTCCATTTTCATTTCTTGAGTGATGTTATTTGTTTTGTACATTTCCTGCTCCAGTTTGCTTGTCTTTGCCTGGAAGTCTTCTATTGCCCTCTCTTTTTCTTTTTCAAGTTGAGCCACCTTGGCTTGGAGCTCTCTAATGGTGTTTTCCATCACTTTTGTATGTGCAATTTTGGCCTCTTTGAATTCCTTCATAGATTTAAGTTCTTCTTGAAGAGACTCTATCACTTTCCATAATGTAGAATTGTCATCGTTTTCATGTGTTTCAGCTGTGGTGAGGTGGTCCGGGCTGGATGAAATAGCATTGCTTTCTTTTGTTGGAGTCATTCCGCTCTGGTTTTTGTTGTTGTTGTTGTTGTTGTTGTTGTTGTTTTGTTTTTTTTTTTTGTCTGGGGCCTCTGGCCACTTGGAAATTTTTAGCTTTCTTTTGGACTTCAGTCCAAAGGGGGCGCTTTGGTGTAGGAGTCAAATTGCCTTACTCCACCCCTGTAAGGTGAGTCATTCAGCTCTGCCTCCTAGGTGGAGACTTAACTAATCCAGGGGGTGGAGCTGTGTACAGTAAGCTCTGGTTCCCCACCGAAAGGGCCAGTACTAGTAAAAAAGTACGGTAGACAACAATTGCAATTATCTCACAGTTTGCCCAGTGTTGGCTTCTGTAGTGGGTAAATCTGCTTTCACCCCCAATAGCCTTGCCACTCCCATGGCCTGGAAACTGGCAAGTGACGTCATGGTCCACTAAGCTCCCATATACCCCAGTGGGTTGCAAACTGCAGCCTGATGGCACTCTGCAGCCGAGCTGTGCATACTTCCATGGGTGGCAACTTTTCGCCAGATATCCGGATCGTCTGTGTGAGGCCTGGGGGTATCCAGCAGGCTGGAGAGTATCTCTGTGTGGGGTCTGAATCTGCCCACTGGGTATTCGACTGGAACTTACCTGGCGTGTCTCTCCTGGTGGGGGAGGGGGATCCCGATTCCCGGATTCAGAGGCTTCCAATCATGTCTGAGAGTGGGAGGGAGTGTCCTGCCCAGGGGCCCCCAGTGGTCCCTGGGTAGTTGGGTGAGACCCAGGCGAGTCGAGCCCCCCAGACCCGTTTGTACAGCTTCCTGCAACACCCTCCGCCCTGTGACTGTTTCCCCCGGGATCAAAATATGTCTGTGTGGGCCGCTGCCATCTTGGATCCCCGCATCCTGAATTTTTAAGTCTCATACATGTTTCAAGTCACACATGTATGCTCTCCTGGGATGCAATACTCTACCTCAAAAAACAACCTAGGAAACAATTAAGATATTTGAATGCATTATAAATGTTATCATTTTCTCTCTAGTGTTAACTTTGTAAACACCAGAGTAAAGAGTGTGTTTTCTTTTTTAAAAAAAAAAATTCATTTATTTGTTCATTTTGCATTCCAATCACCACCTTCTCTCTCCCCCCTCCTCCCCAGTTCTACCCTCCCACCCATTTCTCCCACCCCACCCCTCTAGCATGGTGCCAACCCACTCTGCCCATCAAATTGCATCGCATAAGGACTAAGTACCTCCTCTTACTCTGAGACAAAACAAGGCATCTCCTGCAAGGGAAATGGGGTCCAGAGGGAGGCAACACCTCAACTATGTTGAAAGCAGCTTTATTCATAGTGGCCAGAAATTGGAAACAACCTAGACGATGCTCAGTGGAAGAATGGATAAAGAAATTGTGGTACATTTACACAATGGAATACTATTCAGTTATTAGAAAAAAGATAATCATGAAATTTGCAGTACAGAGTATTCTGTGAACAATATCATCCACTTCTCCTGAGATAAGAATTCAAGTTGTATGTAGAGATGACCACTGAGGGCTTACATGAGGGAAGAGTAGCCCTTTTTCAATCTACACAAAATACCGGAAGAGTCTCATTGTTAAAGTAATGTCAGTGTTTGAGTAAAAACTTTAACATCACCCAGTGAAATGTTAAAGAGCTGCTGTTCCATTTCTTACATTCTCAGATTCTTATTAAAAATAGATTTCAATTTCATGACATGCAATTTTTATGTCATTTTTTCTGTTCACATACTATCATAATAGATAAGACATTTTCCAACTTGAAAATTGAACTTGTAAAATTTGGACACAGTGGGCTGGAGAGATGGCTCAGCGGTTAAGAGCACTGGCTGCTCTTCCAGAGGTCATGAGTTCAATTCCCAGCAACCACATGGTGGCTCACAACCATCCATAATGAAATCTGGTGCCCTCTTCTGGCCTGAAGATATACCTGCAGACATTTAAAAGATTTTATTTATTGTATACACAATAAATAAATCTTTAAAAAAAAATTTGGACACAGCTCCCTTTGATACAAATCATGATTACGTTGTGATGGTATTTAGAAGAGAGAATGTGAGCTACCAATGAAGAGCTTAGCAAAGTAAAAATATACCAACTTCAAAGCACCATCAGCTTCAGAATAACTGTGTATTTTGTGGTCAACTACAGAAATATTCTCACCTTACTAGTCCTGTGTTATTTTGTGTTGGTATACTAATCCTTAATTGCCTCATGTAATTCACTTATTAACAATAAGCTTATAGATTTTTGTGAAACTAACATTTCCCAAGTATATTCATAAAATCTGTAAAAATAGAATATTTCTTGCTTTCCTGCTTTTTCTGTATTCCAATAGTACTGACTTGTTTTCCTCATACGTATGAAAGTTTCTGCATGTTTTGAAGTTGTCAGCAGGAACGTCTTAGGACCGACTAAAGGATGCTCTGAGGTGGGAATAAGGACACCTCACGTTGAAATCAGTTTTGCTTTTTTCTCATGGTGCTCATGGAGCATGAAGAAGCTTTCTGCTGGTTTTCTTTGTGGCCTTGAAATCTACCTTCAGTATTTGGTATTTCCAAGTGTCATAGGTCACAAACTTAGGAAAAATGAACTAAATAGATACATGTCGATTTAGTATATGCATGTCTCCTACACAGATACCACACAATCTTTGCTCTAATCCCTTCCCAGGAGATAATTCAGACTGCCCAAATCGGACTGCTGAATATATGCAGCATGATGGTGTCACACAGACACAGACAGAGAAATGATACTTTTGTAAGATGACAGGTAGTATATGTTGTAAAAATATAGAGAAATCTCTCTCTTATGCCCTGGTAGCATTTCTATTATCGGTACTTCTGAAGGTTTAAAACGAAAAATCAGGTTGGTTTCATTGAGATTGTATAATTTAATTTCTCCCTTCTCTTTCCTCCCTCTAAACCTTCCTCATATCCCTTGATGCTCTCCTTGAAATTCATGTTCCCTTTTTCATTAATTGTTCCTGAATATATACATATATATGTATATATATTATATATTATCTGATTCCATATAATGTTATTTGTATGTGTGTTTTCATGGAGGACGGTTTGATACTAGTGAATTAGGCTGTATGCTCTTCCTGGGCAAATCTCTTCTGCTCCCAGCTTTACTCAGTTGCCTGTAATTCTTTGTGTAGGGTAGAGGCCATATGAGTTTTTCTGCTCAGTGTGACATGTTTGTTCCTGTCATCCTTGTTCAGCTCACTTTTGGTTGGTCTTGTTGGTGAGACTTTTAGGTGGAGCTTCTAATGTTACTAGGCGATACAGTCACATCCACTCATTCACTAAACCAACACAGTTCCTAACATCAATCTATAAACATTTAATAGATAAATGTGCTCTTCTCCCCTCTTCAACAATAAGTTTTAGTATGTATGAAGTTTTTAAATTTTAAAGTTCTGTTCATTTAATTATTAATTCATTTTATGGTTCTGCTAATTAAGCCACATGCCTCACACTTGCTAGAAAAAATGGCTCATGCAGCTGCAGCCCAAACAAAGCGCAGACTTCATTTGATATCTTATAGAAAACCTTCAGTACATCTGAAAATTCTAACTTTGTGTGTTCTTATATTCATACAGTGTTGATTATTGTGTGGAATAGTGCATTTCCTTCTTCTAAGATAAGGTATGTACCATTTTCAAGCACTGGTCCACTATAAAAATAAACACAGTTGTTAGATTTTGCAAAATGTCAGAAACAGTATGAAAAGAGCATATCTGTACTATGGAGAAATAAGTGGTAAATTTCACACAAAGTTTGAACTAAGCAAGTACAGAATTTCCTTTCCTTCTTTCCTTTGCTTTCTTTTGTTTTCCTTTTCTCCTTTTTCCTTTCCCTTTTCTTTTATTCAAAAACAAACAAACAAGCAAAATTTGAAACAACAGAACATAGCCTCCATGAGGCTACTAATCAGGAAGGGGACATTCTGGTTTAGGCCTAGTGCCAGGTCAGTTTAGAATCCACACGAATTCTTGATTGATCGTGTGTCTTATTCATTTCTGGTACCTAAGAGATTCGGACCAGGGGATGGCCACAGTGGGAGGAGGACTGCCATGACAATGCCTCTTGTGACCCAGATCCTCCTTTATGGAGCGAGAACAGGAAGTGATACACAGAGCACAGGAGTGTTCAGAGCAGGCCCTGGAAGGCTGAGGCTCTGTCTGCCCTTAAGAATGACAGGAGTCTCATTATGTCTCTTATATTCAATTAATGCAGTCAGTCCCCCTAGTGATGCTATCATTGTATTTTTGAAGCATCTCGGAAAGCTAATAATAAAACACTGAGTCATTTAAAAAATATTTTAAAAGCCAACAACATCTATAGACATGAAGAGGAAATTTGCTTATTTTTGTAAAATTTTACTACAAAATTTTATGGTCAGTTTTAAAATAATATGTACTGATGGAAAAAATCTTGTCTATAATTCAAATACCTATTTTCTTTGCAAAGTACTTCAATATAACTTTATAAAATGATAGTTACTTAGGACCTCATTTTAATTAAAGTAATCATTACATTTGCTACCTAAATTAAATGCCTTATAACCAGTCTTCTATTTGAGTAGATATAAAAGTAAACTGCCAGAATATCAGCTGTAAGCTTTAATTCTTTTAGTCTTTTACTGGGAAAGCAATTTCCTTTAGACCATTATAAAAATGATAAAGATAGAAGGGTAAATTTTATATGAATCTGTCCTTAGCTTTCTGTGGCTATTGCATATAACACCTTTCAGTAAAGCCAAAAGACACCAGACTTCTTATCTCCAAGACAATGAATAACTAATTGAATAACTAACTCAAGTATCACTTAAAATTTTTATTGATTCTTTGAGAATCTCACCTATCCATACAGTGTATTTTGATATTGTTCATTCTCCTTTGTTCTCTCTAACTAGGCCCAGATCCATCTTTCAGTCGCCCTTCTAATTACACACACACACACACACACACACACACACACACACACACATAAACACACACCTCATTTTTTAGTAACCTATGGAGTCTAACTTGTGTTGCCTGTATAATCATGAGTATAAGGCATCCACTGCAGCACTGAAATGTGGTTAGCCTATGAGAGCCCACACACTTAAACAAACCTTACTTTCCCCAGCTGTTATTACTAGCTTCTCAACCAGGTGTAGGCTTGTGAGCACCCACCCCTTCATGCTGAAGTGTTGACTGGATCTCTTTTCTGCAAATCCTGGGCAGGTAACCGTGGTTGGTATTGTGTTCACAAGTGTTACATGATGGCTATTGGAGAAGACACTGTGTCTTACTCGTCTTCCCTCCATAGCTGCCTCAATACCTTTCTGTCCCTCTCTTTTTCAGGGGACCCCATACCATGGAGGGGTGGGCTGTAGGCATTCTGATCATCGCTGAGTATATCAGGGAAACTCATTCTCTGTTCCTCAATCAGCTGTGAGTTTCTGCAAGCATCACATACTCTCACTGTCATGTGGCTCTGAGACTTTTGACTTGTGTGTATAAGTGTTTTCAAATTAACACTTAACAATCGTCATATATAAGCACCGAATAACAACCAAAGCAAAAGTAGCATGGTAATTATGGACTGATAAAATAATATGGAAGGGAGCCATTTGGGGAAAGTGCATACCTGAACTAAAATTTAAAGAACTTAAAGTATTGAAACAGAGACATGTAGAGGAAGACAGCCCATATGGTAGAATCAGTGCAACATGGTGAAGTTACTCTCTTCTCTGAACACAGAGTAAAGATTTTGACAGCCATTTGTGTATACTAAATAAGAACAAAAGGTAAGAAATGCCTTGTTTAAAATAATAAAGCTATGCTTCAAAGGTAAAAGTGTATTCTTATAGACTTTCATGTGTTCTTTCCCTGTTCCATATTTCCACCATTAGACGGAATGAACAGTAGATGTACCACATGATAAGTTTCGATTCTTTAAAAAAAAAAACTGTCAAATGCTTGCCAGGATATGGGTGAATTCTTCTAAGATGATAAATTTTCATGTTGATAAAAGTGATATTGACAACATATTTTAGTCTTAATTATTTCTTCATAAGTTACTGATTCAAATTGAATCTTTTAAAGGATTCTATAGTACAATAGATTTCTGAGCATTTCCTGTGCTTCTGTTTTTTCCTCTGCATGTCTACATGTTGTCAAAAAATGTACATGTCTAAACTAAAGTTATATTTGAAATCATTCATACAAATAGTTAATATTTATGATAGGTAGATTCTAATTTGGCAAATTAACTAGATGTTACCTTTTAATTTTTAATTTCTTTGAGATGACTCACAGGGTAAAAATGTTACATTGCATCGAGCCTCAGAAATATAAAACATTACTTTTAGATGTCTCTATGGAAACATAAGATATTCTCCTAGCCTTCCAGGAAGGCTCATATTATGGATACTGTCATAAAAGTTACAAACAAGAACAAAGTAGAAGGTGACCAGGGCTGTTCAAAGAGTCATTGACCACTTATTTTTCACATTTGTTGTTGCTAAATAAGCATTATTTGAATATCAAACACTTTTTTTACTAATTTTACCAAGAGATTCCAAGGTATTCACATATAGCCCTTCTTCCCAGTTGGGGGGAAATAGCACAGCCACCTCAACTCCATTAGAGACAGGCAAAGCCTTTTCTAATTTAAAACTGTCTCTTGGCTGGGTTGTAGATTGTGGTTCATACACATCATTTCAGGTTTCCTGTTCAGATTGTGCATGATAAAAGAAGGTTAGTTTCAGAATCTTCCCGCTGCCTGGATCTTTACTAGATCTTATTTTTTCCCTAAGAGCAAGACAGGAAGGAGCTATTTCCATTCCTCAGGCAGCAGTACAGCATTCCAAATGGCTGTGCTGCGCATCAGGATTATGCAGCATCCCTCTTGGGGTACCTCATCAAGTACACTGCATCTTATTTTCCTGTGGATAGAATACAAAAACCACTGTCTGAATGTTGCAGAGACTTTTCTTCTAAGGATCAACACAACAAGACATTGAAGACATTGCAGTCCTATGCACAGTATTACTCAAAAATAGCCCCAGCTCTTTCACTACATGATAATTCCTATGATGGATAGTTTGCTGGTATTAGCTCGTATAACCTTTTATATAACCTGTGGTTGGAGTGGTATTACTCCTTTTTTTTTTTTTAAACTCAGCACAATATACCTTTAAAGAAGTTTGAAGACTTGATAAATTTCAGGTTTAAAACACATAGTCAAATAGGGAATGAAATGTAGACTCCTGTCAGGTAAAATATGACTAGAGATAAGACTTACAACTTAGTAACTGTGTTGGTCAGAGGTAGATAAAACCACAACAACACATGTTCTTTCATCAAAAACTTCATTCCTAACCACGAGGGACTGGCCAGGTAAAGCAACATGGAAGTACTTTTCATTTTATTTTTTATTTTTATTTTTTGTTTTTTTGTTTTATTTTTTTGAGACAGGTTTGCTCTGTGTAGTCCTGGATGTCATGGACATGGACTCTCTGTAGACCAGGTTGTCCTTGAACTCACAGCAATCTGCCCTGCTCTGCCTCCCAAGTGCTGGGATAAGAGGAGTGTGCCACCATGCCCAGCCGCATGGCAGTATTTGTTATGAGTATAATAGCTTTGTACAGGTGGAAATAAATAAAGTTTGTTTTTACAAAGGAAATGGCATCTCTGATCTTGAATTCTTCCTTTGAAGTTGAAACTTTTCATACAAATACATTTATTAATAACTATATTCACTTATAACACATATAAACACTTATTACCTAACAACTAGCCCTAAGAATAACTGTAAACCCCTATTACCTAACAACTAACCATATTAATAACTATAAATGCCTATTATCTAACAACAAACCCTAACCTTTTAGAAGGACACAGTCTCTGAGGCAGGTCCTCAGTTGTCAGGATCACCTCAGAAATAGATCCTTTAAGGTATTTAGTCAACAATCTTTCTTCAGGAACAACTCAGGTGTGGGTTCTTTAGGGTAAATTGACTATGGCAGTTTTTCTTTAAATGAGGCTTAAAGCTTTCTTCTCTCTGGAACACCTCAGCTGTCCATAGACCAACTTGGTCAGTTTTTATTAGCCACTCAGCCACTCTGATGCAGTCATCAGGGATGGCCACATTTCTATTCAGGCTGCCATTTTTTGAACCCCTTTAGGCAAAAGCCATGCCACAGGGTTTTAGTCCTTGGCTGTTTGCTGCCTTGCTGAGGCCTTTCCCTGCTCACCAGATTTTTTTTTTTTTTTTTTTTTTTTTGCCTCAGGGAGAACTGACCACATTTTTTTCAGCTCTGTTTGAGATCAGCTTTTCAGTTTGCCCTGTATTAACTCCACCAGATGATACAAGTTCTCTTGCATCTCCTAGTCTCTAGTATGGGAACTCTCAGGCTCCACCCACTTTGTCCTTAAATAGGTTCTCTCCTTGTTTCATCTGGCTTCAGCCTATATCTATACTCCGCCCACTTTGTAAGACTATTAGCAGCCACAAGCCTTGCTGTGTGTCTACTCTTCCAGCATATCTCTGTTGAGTTGTCAGCATCCATAAAGCAGCTCAGAACTATTTGCAACTCCAGTTCTAGGAGATCTCGTGCTTTTTTCTGTTCTCTGTACGTACTAGGCACACAGGATGCAAATAAGCAAAATATTTATACACATTAAATAAAAACTTAAAAAATAAAAAGTAGAAATAAGATAACAGCAATTTTGTGTCCACACAACAGGCACTTTGCTTCTCTGTGTTTGACTTAAGCACAAGTTCCCGGGTCCTCTTCAAGGACTTTGTAATAATTTCTTTGTGGTTTTAAATGAAACTCCTCTTATTCTACAGAAAAACAGCTAAGGAGTTTAAGGGGAGTTAGATTAATATAAATTAGATTTAATGAATATCTAGAGGATTCTGAAACAGTCTCTCAAAAGGGGACATGAAGATAAGCCTGGCACCTGTGGGCACTTGGCATGGCAGCATATGGTCTAAAAACAAGGTTTGAAAGAATAAAAGCAAAAACAATAAAATCTCAAATTTTTAATCACCTCAACAAATCTGACTGCTGTTATTTCTGCCACCTTCGTATTCTGTGCATTGGACATATAATAACACAATAGCTAAAATAAGCTTTGAAAATTGATTTGTGAGTACATATGCCTACATGAAAAGTTCTTTTCCAACCATGTGAAAAGAAAATGACACAGAATGCTACTTTAAAATGGTGGCTGTAGGAGCTGCAGAGATGTCTCTGTGGGTAAGTGCAGTGGCTCCTCTTCCTAAGGATCTGGTTTTAATCCCCAGCATCTACTTGATGATTGATGATTCACTACCATCTGTAACTTCACCCCTAAGAGATCTAATGGCCTCTTCTGGCCCCCATGGACACTGAATCCATGTGGTGCACAGACATACACACAGATAAAATGATAAGAATAAATAATAAAATAAAGATGGTTGTAATTAATACCTGTATGAGGTGAGTATTATATTGTTTCATTTTCTGAGAACTTCAGAACAACATTACTCTTTGACCTAAAGAGTACATTTCTTTAAAAGGAATATTTTCATCAACCATGACCAGGAGCTAATAATTAAGACTATTTAATTAGTTTTAGTTTTAGTTCTATCTTAGTATCCATAAAGCAGCTCATGGCGACTTTTTTTTTTTTTTTTTTTTTTTTTACCAAGAGTGTGTTTTCCCCTATTTTTAAATGTCCTTATTCTTTCCCAAACTTTCTGTTGTCATCCTCATATGCAGAGTGAGTCTGGTGGACTGGAGAGAGATTTCCACTGTCTTCTATTTTGAATTCTCAGTGTACAATATTTTGCAAGGTTGTAAAGGGTGCATGAGTGAAGAAAAATGAGCTCCCTTAGACTTCTTTGCTTTGACTGAGTTATATTTCTCTCCATCTACATATCAGACAAAAGAGAAGGGCACAGTCATCTTTCACTGTATGTTCTGAGATGCTTAATTTCAGACACCTTTCCCAAGGTCTGAAAACACAGTTCCCTTCTACTTTAAAATTATAATCTCATAATCAAGACTTTGTAGGGTCTGGGTGAAATGCTAGGGTGTGATTTATTTCTGGAAGCATTGCCATTTGGGTAAGTTCTCCGTTTCTGAACTCCCACTCATCACAGCCTTTGATTAAAACGGGTCACGATTCCATCATCGATTATCCTACTGTAAACATACATCTTTAATATCAGAAGGTGTCTGTGCAGATGGTCCTGTGATAATTCCTAACTCACATATTGTTTGCCTTCATTTCATTTGCAATGTCAGTTTTTAAACCGTTAAGTACTATAGGCAGGTGAAAATTTAAATACGGCTCCTTATTCATTATAAGGACTAAATTGCTTGGGTAGTTAATTCAGGTAGCTGTGGTTTTATCATTACTCCCAGTGTTCTGCAAAAATATTTTGTTCAGAAATTTATCTTGAAATCATTTATTTTTATCGTCTCCACCATGGAAACTACACCAGAAATGTCAGTAGTTAATTGAATTCATGAATCATATCTTTGTTTGGTAATGTCTGTACAGCTTTTATCTAAATCAAACTTTCTATGATTTTTATATCTGTGGAGGTCATCACATAAATTAATGTCATGCCTCTTTTCACTAAAATTTGAATATGGGATACTAGTCCAGGATGATTAAAATTTTCTCCTCTTCATCATTTTACATAGGAACAAAGCTGGAAACCCTTTGAAGGAAGTAAAAACTGAAAGAAAGAAAGAAAGAAAGAAAGAAAGAAAGAAAGAAAGAAAGAAAGAAAGAAAGGAAGGAAGGAAGGAAGGAAGGAAGGAAGGAAGGAAGGAAGGAAGGAAGGAAGGAAGAAAGAAAGAAAGAAAGAAAGAAAGAAAGAAAGAAAGAAAGAAAGAGAGGGGAAGAAGGGAGGGAAGGGGAGGGAGGGAGAGAGGGGGAGGAAGGGAGGGAGGGGGGGAAGAGAGGAAGGAAGGAAGGAAATCTTCCAGGTCAAGCGGTTTAACCATTGTATGCAGTGTAGCATTGGGTTACAGAAATGCTTTGAATACTGATCTAATACCTAACAATTTTAAAAAGAAACCTTCGACTTTATCATCTACTTATGATTTTTAAAACATTTATTGTGTCCTTTCTAAATTGGGACTCCGATGTTTGTTTCTGCCTCCTGAACAGAGATAACTCTGCCCACCAAAATGTGCCTGTGCATTCAGTGTCTGAAGTTTCCATGCACAGGTAGCACCCAGAGTCTTCACAGCGTCCCCTAGCGTCCGCAGAACCTGCAGACAGAAGCATCAGTGGCCTTCTTTCACTAAAGGAGCATTATGAAAATAGTCTTTCAACTGACTGATGCCATAAATAAAATCACCTAAATAAAACAGTATTTCCTCACATCGGAAAGGTGATTTTTCCCTCTATGCCTCACTTTCCACATGTGAATTGAGAGAGTTGAAGCAGGTGCTGTTGGCATGTACTATCTTGATCTACAAAGTCTTCTCGAATATGTATACACCATACAACTAGGCATGCCATAGTGTGACTAATGTTGCAAATTTGGCACAAAATTGTTCAGTTTTTCATATTCTCAGATCTTTACTGCATCTGTTTCTATTTCACCCATATACCTTTTCTGTGTGTTTAAAAAAAGTCTATGTTTTAGTGGCTGTTTTGTTTACATTAGTTGTATTATATTTCTTTGCTTCCCTTATTGTTCATTTATATATTTATCTTCTTTTTTATTCCTGACTATGATTTAAGGTTTAGTTTGTTGTATATTACAATTTTCATTTGACCTCTCAAGTTCTTATTTGTGTGTGTGTGTGTGTGTGTATGTGTGTGTGTGTGTGTGTGTGTGTGTGTGTGTATACATTGTGTGCACATAGGCATGTCCATAAGAACAAAGGTTCTCTTATCCTGTGGCACCAGTGTTGAGGACAAAGAATGCCTCTGGAGAGTCAGTTCTAGTACCATGTGGATGGATTCTGGCCATCAAACTCAGGCTGCGGAGCCTGGTGGCAAGCTCCTTTACTTACTGAATGACCCTGACACCCCATTTCTCTCTCTCTTTTTTTTCAACCAAGTATTTGACAACATATATCTTTCCTAAGTATTATTTATATATAGGACACATATTTTATAGGTCCTATTTAGTTCTTGTTTAGGTCTAAATATGTAGAGGCATCTATTACTTCATCTTTTTATAATATGTTTTGATATTTAGAAGTATATTTTTTAAGTGTTGGAAAATTTGGGGGCATTTGAACATTTCCTATTATAAGCTGGACAGTGGTGATGCATACTTTTAACCCAGCACTCTGAAGTCAGAGGAAGGCAGATTTCTGAGTTGAAGCCCATCCTGTTCTACAAAGCAAATTCCAGGACAGCCAGACCCACAAAGAGAAAACCTGTTTTAAAAAATTAAAAAGGAGTGTAATTATATTAGATTTTAAAAATCATAGTCTATAAACTACCAACGTATTCATTAATTTTTTTATTAGATAGTTGTAGGTATAAGAAAAAAATCACTTATTTCACTCTGGAGGGTCAAATTGAGTTCTAAAGTTAATAAATCAAGATCTGGATATAAATATTATAATAGAAAATGTGAAGCATGATAAGATCAGGTAAAATGTAGTTAAAAGAGCAAAGACTTTGCCCAGGTGAGCAATCTGTCTGCTTTGATTAATGGAAGAATTGAGAAAATAGAGCATTGGGGCCTCACCTTCTATTCTTAAGAAGTAAAATGCAATAATTTTAACTCACTACAGCTTTGTTAATTATGTACACTTTCTGCCTCTGTCACCTTTGTATTAACAAATTGATAGGGGGACTGCTGGTAGACATGACTTGATTTTGGCATACTTCTGTCAAAGGGAGACATTCAGAAATAGTGAGGTAAGACTTTTTGACTGCCATCAGAATCCAAGCCAGTGGCCTATAACAATGTTTCTGATACTTCTTCCATTTGCAACTCCTTTTTCCCCCACAAATTTTATGCAACCTGCAGAACACAGTATGTTAAAAAATGTATACAGGTCAGGTGTTTGCTATTAGTAACTTATAAAGAACTTATCTTAACACGGTTCTTGTACATATATAAATATATGAACAAATATATACACATTATTTATAATTTACCATTATTAAAGTTGAAATAAAATTTGCATACTAATGATTTTAGAATTATCAACGCTAACAGTATCAGTTTGCATAAATACACAATATAAAACGCACTTGTATGCTTAAGGCCCATTCCAAATTTTAGGAAATTCTGTCCTCATCTAAAGTCAAAGTTCATTTAAGATTTTTTTCTATGATAATCTAGTCATCAGGTCTAAGATCAATCTTTTTTCATTAAAAATTCTAACAGAGTACAACCCAAAGATGAACTAATTTTAAACTTAGCTCTGAGGAATGCTCATGGAAACTACTTTTAGATGTGTGTTTTCAATAAATAGCTCATTATGTTGTCACAAGACCAGAAAACTTTGTCTCACCAGTAAAACAGAGCAACTCATCACACACACACACACACACACACACACACACACACACACACCTGTCACAAATGTGCGCCAAGGAGTATCAGGTATGTCTGCAAAATCAGTTTTAAAAGTCAGAGTATATTTCATATTTTCAATGTGTAATACATGTCTACAACATTACATGGCTAACAACATTGAATGGTCAAGCAAGAATAAGAACTAGAAAGAAATAAAGGAATGTTAAGCTTTTAATTCTTTTATCTTTCATCCTTATAAAGTCAAATTTAGTAAAGTCAATAAAATGGATGAAATAAGAAACAAAAAAGCAGATATAGAGAGTGAGAAAATACAATGTTTATTCTTCTAATTTCTTCACTGTTTTTATTGATAATGAATATTATAAGCAGATGGTGATTAAAATAATCATAACATTTTGTACATAACAGTAACTGAAATATAATCTATCAAATACCTCAAATGAATGTGTTTACCAACAGAACAATTAAAAATAAAAAAGTTTGTCAGAGTAACAATGGGATATTGAGAGTTCCTTTCTGGACTGTTATGTTTATATTCTTGCACATGGTTGAAAATATTTAGTACAGTCATGACTTGAAGTTCAAGCAAAGATAAGCTGCTTAGACAAACTATATATATATATATATATATATACACACACACACACACACAAACACACACAT
This sequence comes from Lophiomys imhausi, assembly GCA_907164525.1. Taxonomy (NCBI): domain Eukaryota; kingdom Metazoa; phylum Chordata; class Mammalia; order Rodentia; family Muridae; genus Lophiomys; species Lophiomys imhausi. The sequence goes on along the minus strand of CAJQZJ010001466.1, from coordinate 2,019,432 downwards.
ATGCATTGATACAGAAGTAACAAGTAACAGTGAAATTTATCAGTAATCAAATGAATAAAAATACATCTGTATCTATTATAGATCCATGTAAGTTTCCCCATTGAGTATACCTACCACTGTCGCACTAATCAATGCATGAAAACATCCTTAAAAAGGATAATTGTAATTCTTTAAAGATGTTTAATTCTTACTGTTTTGAAAATTTTGTTGCTAGTGGTATGGTTATACAATATAATTTTAGTAATAAAAAAGCACTGAGACCTCTAGTAACTAGAGGGTTTATCCCATACTTCCAATGTTTCATTGATGCATTATTTACATGCAGGGGCTCTTGCTCCCAGCTCCCAATTCACACACAGCCCAGGTTAGTACTAATCCTACTCAAAGCTCTGTGAGTATTTCTCAAACTAACTAGCAGATGTAAAACAACTGGTTAGTATGATATGAGACAAATGGAAAATGTTTCATAGATTGAAACTATTGTTTTATTGAGCAGTCTATGTGAACATGTAAGAATTCATGCTTTCAGTACTGAATTTAAACTTCATTTGGAGACAGGAATATGAGAGATTTCTATAATTTTCTATATTTTTAAAATTTTCAATTACTGGATTTTATTTTTTGTGATTATAATATTATATTATTTCCTACTTTCCTCTCTTCCCTCCAAATCATCCCATATAATGCTCCTTGTTTTTGTTCAAATTCATGGCCTCTTTTTTCTTTAATTGTTATTACATACATACATATATACATACATATATACATACATACATACATACATACATACATACATACATACATAATACATACACTCTGCTCAATCTATATAATGTTATTTGAATGCATGCTTCCAGGGCTTACCAAAATTATTTTGTTTGAGCTGGATAGGCAATTGGTGTCCTGGTCTATGGGGAAGTCTATTTTCTCCTGCTCTAAGCATTTCTTAGTTCTTCATTTGATTAAGCATTCCATTTTAAAAAGTAAACGGCTATAAAAAAAATTGACTCAAGCTGCTTTTTTTGGCTTAAAGTTAGAATATTTTCATGTGATCATTTTATGTGTTTTTTTCTAGAGTACATATGTGCCTTTTTTGTGATTCATAATTACTTTGGATTTCTACAAAATGGAGAATTAAATTCCTGCGTTTTCTACACTAACATTGCCCATATCAGCAAAGCAACCACAGAAATATGTGTTTACTTTCAGGTTTCAGAATTTTAATAAACAAAAGTAATAATTTCTGTAGGTCCATCTACAACAAAATTCATCGGCATGCATATATGTGTATTTGTATGTATATAATGGGATTTACTTCCTTAAATCAATCCAATGTGCCAATGACCTCATCCTGACTTTCTTTAATCAACAATGATCTTGAGTCATGACCAGAGGAGTGAAAAAGGAACATATGCACATGGGCTACTATGATATGCAATTCTGGTGGAGTTTACATTTCCCCTCGGGGTTTTCAATAAACTGAAGCCAAAGGAAAATTAAAGATTCTGGGGTTCTTTCCCTCTTCTGAGAGGCTGTGCAAGTCCATTTTGCTGTTGGTAGAACTAACTTAATGCACAGCGATGGTATCTGGAATCCAGAACCTGTGAGGTGGGTTCCACCAAGAGTTGAAGGAGATGGCAGCTTGGTAAGGAGGTCAAAAGCCCTCATTCCTCTGAAGGAGAGCTATGGCGTTTTCCTACATGCCCAACCAACTCACCTTTGAAAGCCATTGCATGGAGCCAGCAGGATAGCTTGCAGATGAAAGTTCATTCTTCCAAAGCCTAGGGACCCCTGAATCCCTGTAAAGACATGTGATCCAAGAATCCCTGTAAAGGTATGTGGAGAGAAGCAATGCCTCCAAGTTCTCCTGCTGAGTTTCACACATAGTGCTGTGTCATGTATGTGTACACAGCAAAACAGACCATACACATATACACAGTAAGAAAGGGAAAACAGAGTGGAGGAATCCACAGTATTTCTTGAAATAGCAATGCCCAGTATCAAATGATGCTGTTGAAAGGAAAATTGGAAAAATAAACCTGGCTCTAATGGAATATGTTTTACCATTTGTAAATAAAATTGTCAACTCAATAAGATAGTTGAGTGACCTTTTTAAGTGCCAGAATCAAGGGCAGAGTTCATGAACTATGACCAGAAACCCTTTAGGTTCACAGGCATAATATTACAGGAAAAAAACCTATCTCCCTTTTAGAAATGAAATATAAGCAATGGCTCTGAATTGTCCTGGCCCATGGATATGACAGTTAATAGATGGTAGATATTGACACTTTGCTTAGTAGATTATCATTTATTGTCATTATCTTAATTAAAATTTGGTCTTCTATTTTTTCAATCTATTTACATCATGGATGACAAATTTCTTACCCTTAAACAAAATCTTTATTTATCATAGAGTAGTTTTATCAAGACTGTTGTCTGAGGAAGTAGGAGATCATAGATGGACTCATTTAACTTCTGGACTCTTACAGTATTTGAAATGCTGCAAGAAATTAATACAAGCAGCTTTAAGTGGCTGATGATATTTTCACATTTAGTTCCCCCAGTGCTCTTAATATTTCATTTTTCTTAAACATCAGATTATTTGGACATAAGGTTTGTAGTCACACCATGTAAAGTTTGGATAAATTTAGTTTGTATGCCCCTGAACCCTGAGTGCAGGGTAGAAATAAGTCATTCTCTTAGTCCTTTATTCAGTCACTTCGCAGTCGCATGCATCTCTCATTACAGAATTGAAGCAAATGGTTCTGAGAAAGAGCAGACATTGTAATAGAAATTCTGGGAATTTTTGTTATGGAGACAGGAGCATAGGAGAGGTCAACGAAAGTCTCACTGCCTAACAGATGAAGCTGTGTGAGTTGTTTCTGACCAGACTCAACTGAAGGTTTAAGTGGGAGACACTAATTTTAGGACCACATGATGACTTTGTTGCAATCCTCATCAGAAGTGAATGTCATCCTTATTGTATGACAGTTCAGCATGGCTTCAAAGATTTAAATTGGGAAAACTAACCTTACTTGGGTTGTTTCGTCACATTTATTCCCTCTCTCGCTCTCTCTCTCTCGCTCTCTCCCTCTCTCTCTCTCTCCCTCTCTCTCTCTCTCTCTCTCTCTCTCTCTCTCTCTCTGTATGTGTGTGTGTGTGTGTTTGTTTCTGAGTTCATTTGTTTAAAATTTTCCTTAATTTTGAAACAAACTTAACTTTTAATCTTCCTCTATATTAAAATCAACTTGCATTATGTAATCATGTAGCTAATACCAAACTTTAGTTCTCTTAGGAACTATGTCCTCACTCCCAGTATGCTCTTGGGTTTTGCTTAGGTCTTATACAAAGAGGCAACAGTCAAAGCATTTGGGGCATGACTATGTAGCAGGAACACTTCCCATGTGTCAAATGTGTGACTTATTCCTTGGCACATGACAAATCATGCAGATGCTTTCATATTCACAAAAGCCAAAAACAGAGACACTTGATCAAGACAACTCTACTGAAAGAGGAGATATTAGGGTTTCTGTCCATGTGGCATAGTCATCTTGCATTTAAGTTTCCAGACACTTCTTGGAATGTGACTATGATATATTATATACTTCACAGTAAGTGATGTATAAAAAGGATTTGAAGAATATTAGGCCGGCCATGAAAGATAAATGAGTCTAAACAGGAAAATTGGGCAACAAATAAACAAAAAAACCTTAGAGGCAGAAAATTCTTACTTTCTCATTTTGTAACTTTCCTTTAAACAATATACAAGAGCTGCATATACAACTCTATCTGCATATTATTCAATAGCAACAGACCTGCACAGTTGGGAGTTTTCTCAAACCAAACACCTGTGCCTATACCTGCTGCTTTCCCTGAGGCTTGGAGCCCGTTCATCATAATTTTTGCAGTTTAAGAGTATCTGGTTCTGAGAATATCTTTGTAGAATACCATACAACAGGGGATAAAGGCAGCTATTACCTTGGAAATTTCTGATTGTGAGAGGCAAGTACTTGAGAACAATAATGGAAATTCTTAAAGAGCAGGTGGCTAGTTCTGCTATCATTTATGTGACAGTATACTTCTGTGAATGTGTGGATGGATGAATGGCAGTAAAAATAATACCATCTTGATGAGTAATTGTCCATTGTCTTATTGTAATCTCTTAGGAGTAAAACTCCTTCAAAATTTAATTTTTGACAACTGACTTATGGACAGTTGATTTTATATTTTCAGGTAAATTTCAGTCAATATCAAATTTGAACATGAATAGCACATAATTGGTTAGTTGGTTTTACACAAGAAAAAAAAATCTCTCAGAAGATGTAGTATCTACAATATACATGCACTGGAACTGTTGGTTTTCAATACTCTTGTTTTTTCTGACTAAAGAATATATACATTTTCTTGCCAGTGGGAATTATGTAGTGATGATAATTTCATCCTCAAAATTTTGAAGAATGTTGCTGTTTTATTTCTATGTTTGAATTAGTTCATAATTATGTGTGGTATTTCTGATGGATTTGTGGGAAACCTATGATGAAAAACAGGAAATGTTGGGGTAATGTTAAGCATTCTAAATATTAATTAATTTGTCCTGCTTTCTGTCTGTTACTTACATTGACTCCGATTGGTTAAATAAAATGCTGAGGCCTGAGATTGGGCAAAGACAGAGAAAGGTGGGACTTTCTGAGATTAGAGCAGGAAGAAAAAAGCATTCCAGCCAGGAGCAGGAAGAAGAAAGGATTCCAGCCAGAAGCAGCAGGAAGGAGCCACACACCATGGGTTAGAGAAAAGAACCTCATTCCACATGGCCAGGAACATCAGCATATCTTGGAGAATGGCAGTCCAAGGGGACGTATGTATATATGGGGTCATATTTGGGTAATAGAATTAAGAGCTAGCTTAGATGGGCCAAGACTCCTCAACTCAGGCCTAGGCGTGATAAAATTCATGCGGTCTCTGTGTGCTCATTTATAATGGTTGGTTAAGGAACAGCCGCTGAACCAATTAACAATAACATAAATACTGGGTAAATACTTTAATTAGCCATATATTTTTTTACATATGGCGCCCAACATGGGGCAATTAGAATCCATGCTTACAGCATGAGAAGGCCCCTGTGAAAGCCAGTTTCCTAGCCAAAGAACAGGGAACTGAACCCAAATGCATTTCAAAGGTGCGGCTAACTTAAGAAAAGCTGTTGCCTTGCAGCAAAGGTCGAGAGCTAAAGCTTAGCTCTCCTTACTTACTAAAAAACTGGCAGCCTTCTAAACAGAATTTGAGAGCGAAATTAATCGCCTAGATTAAAAATGGAGGAATTCATAATGCCTCAATACTTTTGGATTCCAATTGAGTTTGTTCCTTTAGCATGCAAATGGTTTTTACCCTGACAATTGTGGTTCTGTGTATCTTTTTTGAGAAAGCTCAGACTAGGATAGTCTTAAAGGAAAGAATTTACAGATGGAATGCTAAATTGCCAACAATGATAATGAAGGAAAGAGGGAGGCCTTTCCTGATAAATAAGGCAAAATTGATGGCAGCTGGAGCTAAGAGCTCCCTGGCTATGAGGTGCTTCTCAGTGCTATCTGGTAAAGGTCCACCAACGAAATACAGTTCCAATTAGATTCCAAGTAATAATGAACAAAGCTTTAATTGCAGCATGGGATGGCATGGTTAGACCATGGCTTTTGGAATGTTGTTTCTTTGCTTGATTTTTGTTTAGATGTCTTTGATTTTCCTATATCGGGAGGTAGAAAGGATATTTTTCTGTTTTGACATTGCTAAAACATAAGAGATTTTTTAAGATTTTGGGCAGATTTCTTTTTGAGGAATTATCTCCTGATAATTAGATTACTGTTTAGTACTTTTGATAAAGGAATTTTCTTTTTTCCCAATATAATATTTTATTAATTATTTTAGAATTTTATACAATGTACCCCAGTCACCCTTCCTTCCTAGTCCTCCCAGGCCCACCTTCCCACCATGTGCCCTCCCCTCCAAGAAATGGTAAAAAATATCACCAGGTCCAATTTGTGTTGCCCATATACTCACTGGAGCTCGAGTCAAACTCCCAGTGGCCAGGTCCTTAAAGAAAACTGAGTCCTCGCCCCATCTCCCAAAGTCTTTATAACTGTGAAGAGCTATCTACACTTCAGCATCTTTATCACAATTCAAGGACTCTCTTCAATAGTTTCTGGTCTGGACTGTGTCTTGGAAGGTGGTGACACAGAAGCCTTCAATGTTTCTTATTCTCAGTTATGAGTCTCCAGTCATCAATTCAAACAAACAAACGAAAAACCAACTTCCTTGTCCACAACAACCAGCAGCAGCAGAATGGCTGCCACTTGGTTCCAGCGGCAGGTTGGTCACAGACATCAATATGATTTTTGTTTACAGCAGGGATCATGGACTTCAACATAGCCTCCTGCAGCATCATGACTCACAGAAGTCTTTTGAGGAAACTTAACCCAGAAAATGAACCATTCTTCATCTCATATATCTTGTTGCTCAGAGTCAGGGTGATTGTGCGGTTGGTCTGCCTGTCTGGAGACATGACCTACACGTATTTCAGGATGCTCTATACTACCCTCCAAAGACCAGCTCTACTCAGCAAGAACATGATGCTTTGTCCTTACAAGCCTTGCTCCCATACGTGTTGCTCCTGCCAGATTCACCTCTAGTTCTATTTCTCTTCATTTGCCTTCACTCCATTTCACCATCTTTTTTTTTTTCTAATTCCATGAAATCACTATTTAAAAGTGTCTTCCCCAAAGGCCATCCTTTTCCAGTTGTACCAGTGATACTGCTTGGTCTTCAGGCTTGTCCTCTGCTGATCTCCTTAACTGCTAAGCCTCTGAGGGTCTCTTAGGCTCCTCAGAACATCCCTCAGCCCCATGGGTATTGGTGGCCACTGCCATCTTGAATCTTACCCTGTAACTGAAAATTTCAATTTATATTTCTATTATGTTCATGCTGTAATTGACACCTTTAACTGCTAGCAAGTACATTAAGATTCATTTCTCTAGTCAATTAAACTTTATTTTTATTTTTATTTATAATTTTATTAAATTTATTTGTTGTATGTATTTGTGTGTGTCCTCACTACTGTGCGTATACACACATGTGTGTTATAGCATTCATGTGGTGGTCAGAGGACATTTTGTCTCCTTCTACCATGTGGGTCCTAGGGATCAGAGTTAAGGCTTCTGGCTGGGTCACCTGTGCCATTAACAACTGAGACACACTTACAGTTCAATTAAGAATTTTTGACCCTTCTTTACACAAAAGATAAATGGGCCCAGAAAAAAAAAATTAGGGAAGCAACACCCTTCAAAATAGCCACAAATAATATAAAATACTTGGGAGTAACTCTAACCAAGCAAGTGAAAGACCTGTATGATAAGAACTTAAAATCCCTGAAGAAAGAAATTGAAGATATCAGAAGATGGAAAAATCACTCATGCTTATGGATAAGTAGGAACAACAAAATAAAAAATGGCCATCCTACCAAAAGCAATATACAGATTCAATGAAATTCCTATCAAAATACCAACACTATTCTTTACAGACCTTGAAAGAACAATTCTCAACTTCATATGGAATAAGAAAAAACCCAGAATAGCTAAATTAATTCTGTACAATAAAAGAGTATCTGGAAGTATCACCATCCCTGTTCTCAAGCTGTACTACAGAGCAATAGAAATAAAAACAGTATGGTAGTGGCATAGAAACAGACCAGTGGACAATGGAATAGAATAAAATGCCCAGAAATAAGCCCACACACCTATGGTCCCTTAATTTTTGTCAAAGAAGCCAATACCATACAATGGAAAAAGGAAAACATCATCAACAAACGGTGCAGTTCTAACTGGTTGTCAACATGTGGAAAAATGCAAATAGAGACATATTTATCATCTTGCACAAAACTTAGGTCCAAGTGGATCAAAGACATAAACATAAAACTGTACAAACTAAATCTAATAGAAGAGAAAGTGAGGGAAAGCCTTGAACTCATCGGCACAGGTGACAACTTCCTGAACAGAACACCAATAGCTCAGGCTCTAAGACCAGCAATCTATAAATGGGAAATTATGAAACTGAAGAGCTTCTGTAAGGAAAAGGACACTCTCATTACAACAAAGCAGCAGCCTGCATATTGGGAAAAGATTTTCAGCTACCCTACATCCGACAGAGGCTAATATCAAAACTTTACCAAGAACTCAAGAAAGTAAACACCAAGAAACCAAATAATCCAATCCAAAAATGGGATATAGAGCTAAACTGAGAATTCACAAAAGAGGAATCTCTAATGGCTGAGAGACACTTGAAGAAATGCTCAGCATCCTTAATCATCAGAGAAATCCAACTCAAGACGACTCTGAGAGTGAGTTAATCCAGACCCAGAAAGATACACATGACATATATTCACTTATAACTGGATTTTAGCCACATACTACAGGATAACTGTTCTACAATCCCAGACCCAAAGGAACTGGAACCTAGCATAACTACCTTATAGGAAATTCCACCCAGCAACAGATCAATCAGATGCTGAGACACACAGTCAAACATTAGGTGGAGCTTTGGGAGTCATATAGAAGAGAGGGAGATGGAATAGAGAATCCCAGAGGGAGCAGAACAATACATGAAGATCAATAGAACCAACCAACCTAGGCCCCTAAAGACTTTCAGAGACAGAAATACTAACCAAAAAAAAAAAAGTCAAAAATAGCTTAGTTTCCCCCCCCCCCCCCCCCACATTATAGACGACAGGCAATCTAGTCTTCATACAGATCCCTTAGAAAATGGTGGGTACACCTCAATCATGGACTCTATTGCCTATTAGAGGGACACTTTACCCTAGCTGGACTGCCTTGTCAGTGCCCCAGAGCAAGAGGAAGAGCTTAGCCCTCATTTGATTAATGAACTGAGGGGGATTGATATGTGGGGACTCCCCTAACCAAAGAGAAGGATAGGAGGAAAGGAGGAAGAAAATGGGAAGGCAGGACAGGGAGGGGGCTGTGATCAAGATGTAACATGAATTAATAAATAAATATTTAAAAATGAATTCTCAAAACCACGTTGTTGTTCCCTTTTCATTATTGTTGCTGTTATTATTATTATTATTATTATTATTATTATTATTATTTTATTCCTCTTCCTCTTCTTCCCCCCTTGCTTCATCCTCTTCTTTTTCTCTCGATGTGGTGACCAAGCCTCCATCTTTGTATCACTCTGGGGAAGCTCTTTCCACATTTCTATAACACAAAAACTGATTTCAATAAACACTCTCATAAATTTAAAATGCAAACTCCTCTAAACTACAGCTAGCCGAATTTAATTGAATTCAGATCCAATCCTAGTAATCAACACTCTCTCTTAAGTTTAATTTTAACCCAACAACAAAGGATTTTCATATATTAACCCAAGCAATCTTGATCTAAGGCTTGGTTTCATCCGTCAGTAAGTAAACTGGCTATAAAGAGAGATGCATTTTTTCCCGTATTTTATAAGTTAGAACTCTTTGCACAAGGTTAATTTACCAAGTGGCTTACATTCCCACTTTCTGTCACTTATAAAATAGCTTTGACTTTTGTCCATCTTCAGTAATAATTTGAGTTGTATGATTATTTGGTTTTTAAAGATAACTTTTATGTCTAAATAATGAAGATCTATTTCATATGTTAAATAAAACTATAAGTACTTGAAGTATGCAGGCTATGGTCTCTAATCTTATAGAATTTTAGTAAATAAAAATGTTATTTAATATTAACTGTCAGACAATTTATGATAATTAATACATATTAAGCAAAGATGACTATTTTTATTATGTGATGGTATGAGGAATACTTCTGGTTTGGTTCACTTGTAATAATATAGACATATATAATTTCTAGAAAAATTGCTTAAATATGAAAAGTAAAAGTGACATATGATAGATAGGTTGAAATATTTCAAATCCACTTACTAAGAATAAGTAGAGACAAACACACACATATACACAAACAGATCATACACTGACATATACACACACATATGCAGGCTCGTGTGAAACAGACTGCTAATTCCTTTGCTTGGGCTGAGAGTTGGGAGTTGAAATTGTTTTAGTTATACCAGTCACAGCCTCTGTATCTAAAGAAACAAGGTGGTATAATGACTATATATATATAAAATGAAAAATATATATGAAAAATACATGTATGTGAAAATTTATGATATTTTTTAATTAAAATAATTTACAGGTTTTGGTTTATGTAGTCTACAGACAGTAGTGCTGTACATTTTCCCACGGACTCTAAAGAAACCCTTATGGATAATTGTGAATTGAATGGCACAATCATTGTGATATGGTGACTCCCATTACTCCTAATTTGTGATGAACTTAGTATCCACATTAAGACATTTTTTTCTCATGATTTTCTACAAAAAGCAATGTTAAAAATATAATGTAAATAATCTTATAATTCAACTGAGGCCTTTCACTAGTGCACATGTATGCAGAAATACCCTAAAGTCTTCAATTTTGATACATCAGGAATAACTTATCTATAGCTTCAAGGCAGTTAAATTAAAAACAGGCTTTCTGATCATCAGTAGACACAGCTACCAAGATACAGATGTGGTTTGCTTGGTTACCTCATATCTAAATTCTTTCTTAATCACCTCAAGGTTTCATGATTGATCACATGACTGTCTATGGTTTGGACATTCTGTTATATTTTAAAACTGAGGCATTCATATCGAAGTTTGGGACCAGAATTTGACAACAAATCAGCAGGCTGTGTAAACAGAGACCTATCCTGTTTGTAGAACTCTCTTCTTCCACCTTCACTACTGATGTTAGTCTTCTGACACCAGAGCCCTGTGAGCAATACTCTGAGTCAGTAGGTCTGATAAGACACACATCTGTAGTTTCCGGGGTACCATAAATGGGCTAAGGCTGCTAATCATTGTCTCTAAAGGAGCTTAAACACCAAAATTTTCTTGCAAGTTCATTGGACAGTAGAGGTTAAACACAAAGAAAAGAGGAAGGAAAGAGGGAGGGAAGGGAGGATGTATCAGTCAGAAAAAGGAGAGAAGCATAGGAGGGAGGGCAGAGGAAGGAGAAAAGAAGGTAGAAACAGCAGGAAAAGTCGGGCCTTGAAGCATCATTACAAATCAAGAGCTGTCAGTAGATCCAAAGGAGCACAAAGTACTGCCTCTTCTGAACTCACGTGTCACTTTCCCTATTCTGAGTATATTTTTTATGAAGTGATATTTCAGACTTTTGGGGAACACAGAAAAAAATTGCTGAAAGTTAATTCCTGTAGCAAAGGGTCACATTCAGTTATGGCATTATTGTTTGAAAGTGCAGATAAATGGTAAATGGCATTAAATTGGAACTTTATGGTTTAAATGGCACAGTTGTTATCTACTATTGAGACTCCTATCAGGCTTGGGGAGAATCAAAGTAATTCCTTTCAATTACTAATTCTTATATCTAAGGAAAATTTAAGTTTATACTCAATGTAAAAATCAATAATGCTTTTATGATAAGCTCTACAATAAAATATTATAAAACTCATAAGTGCAATGAACATTATTATCTTTAGCATTATGTAATTATAGCACATGGAGATATGTATGTGGCTGTCTAAAGGTCTGAGGGAAGGTTACCTTTTATTCCCAAATGCCAAGAACATTATTTTTCATTGGAATAAATGACATTTCTTTTGAATGGAAATCCTAAAGGTAAAGTATAAGAAGACACCTTTTCTATTTTTTTTAAATAGGAAGTCGATGAAAATATCTATAAAAGGACACATGTGCTGTTGTTGATGATTAACGCAACATAGAAGAAACAAAGGATCTTGGATTTGGGTAAAGCAATTCCTAAAGGGGACACGTAGCATGAATGAGAGCAAGAGAATGTTTCAATTCTTGTTGACCTTTGCAGGAACAGTTATATATGTACATATTTCATATTGTTATAGATAAATACATAATATATGTATAATATCACAAATGAGCTTACAAACAAGACTTCTGATTCATTGTCTGTTTGACTGGTCTTTCTGTTATATTGATATGAGATGCTTAACAGAAGATATACTACAATTTCAAACAGCATCAAGAGTTCCAGCCACCAGAATCATCCAATTCAGATAAATGGTGTACAAATTTGAAAGAAAATTTTTTATTCTAGATGTGGCTGATTTTCTTGCTAGCTATGATGTTCCTCAGACAGTCTAGAAGCTGGAAGAGAATAAAATCTGACCAGGATAAATGCAGCTCAGTATGTGGGATGGGATATAGTCAGGGAATAGATCCGTGGTCTCAACACAGATTCTGACTTGGTGAACAGTAACTTAGGAATTAAAGGGCCAGTAACAACTTATCTCTTTAGACATTTATTAAGTTGTATGGTTGTATTATGCCAGGATTTTGTTATTTTAAATTCTATAGAATATAAAATAGATTTTAATTTGACTCACTTTGTATATTTGACCCCACTTTAAAATTTTAAAATTATAAAATGTATGAATGTAAGATCACATCTCTCATATACTAAATGAAGAACACATCATTTAGAAGGCAGAATATGACTGTGGAAGAAGTGGACCCTCCGAGATTGACCCTACAATGTATCTGCTCAGATTGAGATATCTTAGGGGAAAAAAAGTAGAACAATGTAGATGAATAGAAATCTGGATTCAGCTAAAAAGTTCATCAATGAATTTTGCTTAGAGTTTTCTGACATTCTAACAAGAATGAACATATTAGATTCTTTTAATTTACTCTCGAGAAAATGGAAACCAAGATCAGAGATCAGTGTGATCTGAATTCAGGAATGTATCAAACAGAGATAGAGCTGAGAACACAGCACTTCTAAAAAGCCTAGTAAATAACCCCATTCTTCTTGTGTTAGCCCTCAGTAAGAGAATGTGTGAAGCCGGGCAGTGGTGGCGCACGCCTTTAATCCCAGCACTTGGGAGGCAGAGGCAGGCGGATCTTTGCGAGTTCGAGGCCAGCCTGGTCTACAAATTGAGTCCAGGACAGCCAGGGCTACACAGAGAAACCCTGTCTCGAAAAACCAAAAAAAAAAAAAAAAAAAAAAAGAGAATGTGTGAAACCAAATGTTCATCCAAGGAGAATTTTCCATTATGAATCCCACAGAAGTAAAAGAATCTCTCCATCTTTGATGTCCCTGGATTCAACAAAGTACCTAGCACACAAGAGGAGATCAGCAAAGGTTCTTTTCCGTTGAAATTCAAGTAAAATGTCTCAATTAAAAAAAAAAAAAAAAGCTACAGAGGCCGCCCCACCTAGGCAGTGCAAGTGGTGGGCACCATTACATGGAACACATATGTGATGGAAAAATGGAAAAATAGCAAAACAGAGCATAAGAATGCCAAGCTAGTGTGCAGAATCCTAGAACTTGTGTAGACACAGACTTGGTCCTGAGCGTGCCACTAGGTCGCAAGAGCACCCAGGTTCTGGGCAATCACTGAGGCCCAAGAAGAGGAAAGGTTCACTTTCTAGACTGGGTCTCCTCAAGGACCACCAAAGTTATGATGCCACTGGAGGCTAAATTGTTATCTGTTGTCCACCATTGCTGTCCCAGGCTACAATGACGACTGAGATCCATGTGGGTCTGTGTATGCCACTCTGTACTCACTGGTAACTTGGTGATGTCTCAGGGGGCCATCTGGATGTGAGTGACTCAGTGTAACCACCTGAGGCCATGTTGAGGCCTGTGCTGTCACTGAGGACTGTGGGTGGATCACTGGTTCTGATGCAGCCAGCGGCTGTATTCATGTCTTTGGCCCACGTTGACAATGAAGTCCGTGCTGAGGTCCATGGTCCAGGCTACCAACTGGGGCCTTGTTGATGTACCTGGGTCATCCTAAGATTGCCCCGCCCCTTCCCTGCTGTCCCCAGGCTCTCCACAATTGATAGCTTCTGGCAGTGTGCAGGTGGAGAAGGGGCCACCTTCCCTTGAAAGGCTGGGCACTAGAAGTTTGACAACGCCCCCGTGAGTATATGAACAACACAAAATGGAATTTTTCTTTCTTTTCTTTCTTTCTTTCTTTTTTTTTTGTGGAGGAAGTAACAGCAGAGGGAGCAGACATGGGGGAACTGGGAGGTGAGCACAATCAGGTAGATAATGTGAGTTTCCCAAATAAACAATAAAAAATAAAAAAATGAGTTGCAGAAAGGATGACTATTCTCAGTTGTCCAAAAGAAAGGATAGTTCTATCAGTGACTGAAAACAAATATAATTCCCCAAACCAGAAGTTAAGCATGAAACAAAAAATGCAGACTACTGACTGGCACTATGGAACTGAGCTTCCAACTACTAGGGATTGTGGTTCTGCAGTCCTGCTTCTGTTACATCATCTTGTAGGACCACATAGACCAAGCGCATAATGGCTGCCTTTTTGCTCTAGGTAATATTGAAATTGTCTGACCATTGCACTCACACTTCAGCACCACCTAGAATGTTGTTTAGCATATAAAAGCCAAGGTGACATTCAAATGCAATATAAAATATTTATTATCCATAGTCCTTTCATTTGAAATAAATTTGGTAGTTAAGTAGAATTCATGAGAAATAAATTATTGAATGGCACGGTTGATTTATAGCTCAAATAGATGATGGTTGGAGGATCATTGTCACTAGCTGTAGTCCAGACTGCTAGGTAAGATGATGAGAAGAATCCACAGAACTAGTTGGGTGACCAACATCATACCCTGAACTTTGGTCTTTGGCTGGCCTGTGTCTGAGCTGGACAGGAGAGAGCACAATTTGATGCCATTCTTGCTATCTGCTTGTCTAGTTAGTCTAAATTGAGTGTACAGGCAGCTGGAGGGCTTCTGGTGTGATCTGAATGTCGTGTTCATTGAGCTTCACATTGGATTCATTAAAAGTTTCTCAATGTCTATTTTTCTTTCTTTGTTTTGTTTTACTAATGAAATTTGTATTTGTGTTATTTTTACATTAAAACATCTTAAAGATAAGAAAGGAGATCAAGAAAGGATGGAAGAGATGAAAAAGACTGAATATGGGTGGGAAAAAACACACGGGACATGAAAAAAACAAACAAACAAAAAAAACTGTCTGAGAAGTTAACCAAGGAGGTAATGGGTGCACCAGGGACTTGCAGAAGAGAAAAGAGAATACACTAAAGCATACTTGAAATTTTAAAAAGTGCCATAAAGATATCTAATTTTGTGCATGCTAATTAAAACATTAAAATCTCAGTTGAAAACTAGCCCTCCATCTCTGTGCATGTCTGCCTGTGCGTGCCTCCTTCCACATGCTGGTGCCCAGCAGCTGGGCAGAGGCTCTCTTGTGTAGGGCTATTCATTGATAGATGAGCTGCAGTGGCCTCGGAGCTATTTCACTGGGCTGGGAATGTTATCCCCTCTGAGGTTCGGAAGCTTGCCTCAAACAGTTTTAAGTCAGTTTCTTTTTGGTTTAGCAAAATGTAAAGTTTGGAATGGATTTTAAATCTTATAATCTCTCCAAGTCTCTATAGCTTATTTTTTGACATAATCCCCACAGTCCCCATCCCACTCTTCTTGGCTGCCTTTGCTTTATAATCTCGGTCCATCACACAGGGAGGCCCTGAGGGGGATGTTTAAAAACTGGTTAAAGGGGACCAAGAGATCTTTGAGCTTGATGACATGGTGTAAGCCCATTGCCTTTAGTCTAAAATGCCCACAGCACCTGAGCCTACATGGGTTGCAAATAAAACAACTGGATAACTTCTTGCTAAATGCAGGGACATTTTAAGATATTTCATTTTTAAGCTCTGAATATGACAGTTAAATAAAATAAAATAGTTTTGGTTCTAGGGAGATGAATCAAATGCTAAAATGTCTTACTTTGCAAGCCCAACAACCTTAATCCAAACTCTGAAACGCACACACAGAACCCAAATACAGTAGCATAATCTGTATTCCAAGATCCTACAGCAGGGTGAGGATTGGGGAGGGAAAAATAGCTTCTCTGTGATTAGCCTGGAGTACACAATACAAAGACTAAAGAAAAAGACAAGCAAGGGGAGATCCTGCTACAACAAGGTGGAAGGAGAAAGCCCACTCCTGAAAGTTGTCCTCTAACATCTATAGATACACTGTGGTATATGCGTTCCTATATGTGCATGCGTTCATGCACATAGCAGGAGGAGAGAGGGAGAGAGAGGGCAAGAGAGAGAGAGAGAGAGAGAGAGAGAGAGAGAGAGAGAGAGAGACGGAGGAAGAGGGAGAAAAAGGGAGAAAGAGAGGGAGAGACGGAGGGGAGAGAGAGAAAGAGAGAGAACATACTATGAAATAAAATAACTTAGCTCTATATAAAGAGAAAACAACTAGCTAGATCTGATGGTGCACACAAATAGTTCTAAACCTAGAGAAGCCAGAGCAGTAAGATTAAGAATTTAAGAGTAGAGCCTGATGTTGTGACACATACCTTTATTTCCAGCACTCAGGAGGAAGAGGCAGGTGCATCTCTGTGAGTTCGAGATCAACCTGGTCTACAAAAGGAATTCCGGGACAGCCAGTGCTACACAAAGAAACCCTGTCTCAAAAAAAAAAAGAATTTGACAGTAGACTAGACTTGTACAGTGGGAAATCATCTAAAATTATGGAGACTTATTTCTCACAAAGGGTTTAAGGTGGGGGGACTGGAGAAGTAAGAAAACTGAAAACTGATTAATTTATTTAAGTTTTATATAATAAAATAGATAATTTGAAAGTCTAGAATTTTCTTATTTAAGTACAGGAATTTTATTGAAATTATTAATATATATAATGTATTTTTAATGTTTAATTATTACTTCAAGTTACATCTCCATCACAGTGCCCTCTTTCCACCCCTCCCAGTCCCACCCTCCTACCTTCTACCTCCTCCCTTCTGTTCTACTCCTCCAGAGTGGAGTGTCCCTACATATCAGTCCCCTGCTCCTGTTCAGCAATCATATGAGGGCCAAGAGCTTCCTCATGTACTGGGGGCCTACCTGGCACCACCACTAAGGTAAAGTGTCTCAAACAGGTAACAAAGTCTATGTTCCTGTTCCTTTTGGTGCATTGGTTACAGTACAGTTATCCTGTACTAAATGGCTGAAATCTGATTATAAGTGAATAGATGCCATGTGTATCTTTCTGAGTCTGGGTTAGCTCACTCAGGATGATCTTTTCTAGTTCCATCCATTTGGCTGCAAACTGCATGATTTCGTTGTTTCTGATGGCTGAGTAGTGTTCCATTGTGTAGATGTGCCACATTTTTTTTAAACCATTCCTTGGCTGAGGGACATCTGGGTTGTTTCCAGTTTCTAGCTAATACAAATAAGACTGCTATGAACATAGATGAGGAAATGTCCTTGTGGTTTGGTGAGGAATCATTGGGATGTATACCCAGAAGTGGTATGGCTCGGTCTTGAGGTAGAGCTATTCCAAATTTTCTAAGATATCTTCAGGCTTATTTCCATAGTAGTTGTACAAGTTTGCACTCCCAACAGCAATGGAGGAGTTTCCCCTTTCTCCACAACCTCTCCAGCATGTGCTGTCATTTGAGTTTTTGATCATAGCCATTCTGACAGGGGTGAGATGGAATCTCAGAGTCATCTCGAGAGGCATTTATCTGTTGATTAAGGATGCTGAGCATTTCTTCAAGTGTCTCTTGGCCATTATTAGAGTGTAGATTCTTGGTTTAGCTCTGTTTCCCATTTTTTTTGATTGGATTATGTCCTTGAAGAAAGAAATTGAAGAGGACATCAGAAGATGGAAAGATCTCCATGCTCATGGATAGGTAGGATCAACATAATAAAAAATGGCCATCCTGCCAAAAGCAATATACAGATTCAATGAAATTCCAATCAAAATACCAACACAATTCTTTACAGACCTAGAAAAATTCTCAACTTCATATGGAATAACAAAAACCCAGAATAGCTAAATCTATCTTGTACAGTAAAATAACATCAAGAGGTATCACCATCCCAGATTTCAAGCTGTACTACAGAGCATAGTAGTAAAAACAGCATGGTACTGGTATAGAAACAGACCAGTTGTTCAATGGAATTGAATTGAAGATGCAGAAATGAACCCACACACCTAGGGTCACTTAATTTTTGACAAAGAAGCCAAAACTGCACAATGGAAAAAGGACAGCATCTTCAACAAATGGTGCCGGTCTAATGGATGTTGACTTGTAAAAGAATGAAATTAGACCCATATTTATCACCTTGTACAAAAGTTAAGTCCAAGTGGATCAAAGACCTTAACATAAAGCCTGACACACTAAATCTAATAGAAGAGAAAGTAGGGAAAAGTCTTGAACTCATTGGCAGAGGTGACAACTTCCTGAACAGAACACCAACAGCTCAGGCTCTAAGACCAACAATCAATAAATGGGACCTCATGGAACTGAAAATCTTCTGTAAGGAAAAGGGCACTGTCATTCGAACAAAATGGCAACCTACAGATTGGGAAAATATCTTTACCAACCCCACATCTGACAGCGGGCTAATATCCAAAATTTATAAAGAACTCAAGAAATTAAACACCAAGAAACCAAATAATGTATTTTTTTTTAATGGCTAATAGTTTGCAGTCATTTTCAAAGCAGGATTTTATTGCCATTAGAAGACTTTGATCATCTACTAAGGCCTATGTATTTCTTGTCATCACCTGTCTTCAGGAGAATGCATCAGCTAAAACCTATGTGGAAAAGCCTCCCATGCAACCAATCCTGAGCACACTTTGTTTAGGTGCTATCCAGAACTGTAAGATGGTTTTTAGTGCTTTTTAAGCCAGCAGAGTGGGTCCTGGTAGACAAATGCAGTAACTGTCTTGTCACTAAACAATCAAAATAAGTTCTTCTCACACTTGGCAGCACTGCCAGCCCTTCTCTGTTAATGGGATTCTTAATGGATTTGTGGATAGACACAGTTGAGTATTTTCTGTTCATCTCTGTACACCATCTTTAAAGTTGAGTTACTTAGTTTGCTGGTGTTTAATTTCTTGATTTCTTTATATAGTTTGGATATTAGCTCTCTGTAAGATGTGGGGCTGGCCAAGGTCTTTTCCTGTTCTTAGGCTGCTCTTCTTAGAATGCCATTTCAAGTGAAATAGGGAAAAATACAGACTCTTCTGAAGGGTTAGTGCTGATGGATGTCTCTGTTAGGGTTACTTTTGCTGTGAGGAAACACCATGACCAAAAGCAACTTGGGGAGGGAAGGGTTTATTTGGCTTCCAAGTTCATGTTGTAATCTATCACTGGAGTATGTCAGGACAGGAACAGCAGGAGCTGATGCAGAGGGTATGGAGGGGTGAAGCTTACAGCCTTGCTCCCCATGCCTTGCTAAGCTTTCTTTGTTATAGATTCCAGGACCAGCAGCCCTTGGTTGGCACCATCAACAGTGAACTGGGCCCTCCCCCATTGATCACTGATTGAGGAAAATGCCTCACACCCAGATCTCATGGAGGCATTTTCTCAACTGAGGCTCCTCCTTCTTTGCTGACTCTATCTTGTGTCAAGTTGACACACAAACCATCCAGTAGAGTGATCATAGGAGTGAGGAACCAGTGGTCAGGCAGGAAGCCTGGCTTGAGACCACATTTCTCATTAGAACAAATTTGGTTTCTAACTATTACAAAAAGAAATGTGCTGTAAGCACACAATTAGTTATTAGGGTCTTTAGAAATACCTTTTAGTTTTCAAAAACAAGGTAGCAATCAGTACTGTAAAGGAAATGTTTCATTGCTCCTGTGGCAGAGCAAGGTTTCTTGGGGTTTTGTATGTTTGTTTTTGTTTTCTGTTTTTATTGTTGCCTCCCCACCCCTCACCTCCAGATAAGCTTCTTAGTTCCTGACCTGACAGATCTTGCTCTCCAGAGAATGGGCATTACAAAGAAAAATATTAAAAGCTACTAAACATTGCTTTCTTTGACAGTATGTGTTTTGCTGGGTCAGTGTAGAAACTGATGAAGCCATGGTGTTTGCCAGCTTTACACATGATGTTCCTTTGAAGCTTCTGCTTCCTGCCCTCCCAGCCTCAATGGTCAAGCAAGACCTATGACTGGGACCCTTAATTCATAAGGTTTGTACTTGAGTTTTGACACTGTTGCTTCACAATGAATTTCTTTCACTCTTACTCTATTTATTTATAAAATGAACATGGTGGAAATACCTCTTTTGCTTTTCTAAAAAAAAAAAAAAGTTTGGGAGTGTGTAGGTGTGGTTTGTGTTCATACTTCTGTGTGTCCATAAGTTCCCAAGGTACATGCAAATGCAGGGGCCAGCGGACAAATTTAGATGTCACCTGTTGCCTTTTACCTTGTTTGAGGCAAGGCACCTCTGCATACTGCCTGCTGGTCTCCAGCTTGCAAGGATCCTCTGGTTACCATCTTGCTCTAATAGAACTGGGATTGCAAACAGGATACGGCATATAGCATAACATAGGCTTCCATCTGAAGGCCTCATACTTCAATCCTTACTGAGTGGTCTTCCCAGCTCTGTGCTACTTGCTAAAACCTGTTTCAGGCACCAAATGTGAAAAAGTCATTAAATTCAAGCAGCAGAATGCAGTGTAAAGTCAGTGGTGTAATGATAAAAATAAACACTGTTCCTTGTACCAGTCACTCCATATTAATGTTCCCAGGTCATCATTTTTATTCAAAGAATTTTAAACAAAAGCAACTGTATTTCTGTTTTGTTTTATTTTGGAATGAGAAAGTATCACAATTTTGTACCTTCAGTCAAAACATTCTTAATAATGTCATGCTTTTATAGAGAGTTATATTTTCAAATATTATTTTTATCATATTCAGAGAATAAAGACCCTGGGAGACTTCTTCATGTAAGTCCTAAGAGTTTAATACTTCACTTGAATATTTGATCTAATCTAATGACATATTTCTATCTTTTTGTGATTATGAAGCAAAGCCTTAGAAATAACTTAGGGAATGAAATCCAACTACTCAGTAAGAACTTGGAAAATACCTACATAGATGTCTTTGAAGGTCAAGCTGAGGATGATAAGAGTTTTAAAAGCTTAACATATATATTAAAACCTTCTCAAGAAAAATCCTTGAGAAAATGTAAAACTGAAGATAGTGATTGATGAAGGTGATAAAATTCTAAATATAGCTATGGTGATAAAAATATATCAAATTGATTCCCTCTGGAAAGCAGGGACATACTAAGAAATGTCCAGTTGGTAGGGATTCCTAGAAAAATAGAATGTATACGTTTTTCAGTGGTAATGACCACTGAGAAGGTAATAATTTCGACAGTAATTTTTGCAGTGGCTATACGTCCAAACAGGTCAATTATCTTTAACAAAATGTTTTTTCTTTTTACCTCTGAATGAATTTCACCACTGAATATTTATATAATCATAGTTTCAAAATGTAGTTATGCCTTCATTCTATCTTAAAAGTTTATCAGGGATTAATCCTAATTAATTAAAATAATGCTCAGGGATTTGTTTGCTTGCCTTCATTAAATTAAATCAACCCCTTGCAATTCACAATAATTAGGGAAGTAGAAGTTCTACAGTGATGAGATATTTTTGAAAGGGTGTTGTTAATTTACATTGCTATGAGAGAAATATAAAACAGGATGGTTTTGGAAACTGGTTTTATTATTCTACATATGGGACAGAAAAATGGAACACAGGCCAAGAACTTCATGTGTCATTAGGAAATGAAAACATGTTTAAAAAGTAGGACATATCAGTGGCTGCCTGGACAGTTCCCATTTTCTCTCCATACATTACAGCATCAATCTTCAGCCATTTGGCCCCATTTCTCTGACAGACATTGGTTGTAGAGCAGAAATTATGAAGGACTTACCTACCCTGTCTTGGCAGAGCTAGGCTGTCGACTTATCTGCTTCCAAGTTTTGTCCTTTTTGGACAGAAGTCTGTCTACAGTTGAAGCAAGTGGTTTTTCTTGCCAAGAGAATGGCTTACCACCAATTCAATCATCTCCCACTGGAGATTCTTCGATGCTCATCTTCTACTTGGAGTAATATAGGGGGTGCTGTCAGGAGCTGACATGTCTCGATATCAAAAAATCTTAAGTTAAGAAAACATCTTTGAATGCCATATTCTGCAGATCTCTTGAGGTTTTTGAAGATGCCCTATCTCTTATATTTAGATAAGCAAATATTGCTTGTCTCTTAGCAACTTGATTTCTGAGTAGCTTAGAAAATAACTGTGATAGACTGTCATAGTAACTAACAAAATGACACGTTTTCATGACTATTAGTTTCCGTTTCTTAATTATCCTAAACAGTTTATGTCAGTTGGTAGCGAGAGGTCAAAACTTGACATTTCATTTTTAAGTATTACTACAAACAATACCTTTAAGAAGCGTTACCCTTAATTTTGTATCAATATACAAAGATCAATACCAATGTGGCCAAATATAATCTTAATTTTGTATCGATATACAAAGATCAGTACCGATGTAGCCCAATACAATCTTAATTTTACATTAATATACTAGGGTCAATACCATTGTGGCCAAATATAATCTTAATTTTGTATCAATATACAAAGATCAATACCAATGTAGCCCTATACAATCTTAATTTTGCATTAATATAGAATGATCAATACCAATTTAGCCAAATATAATATTAATTTTGTATCAGTATACAAAGGTATAAGGCTATATTCAATAATCTGTCCTTTTTTCTTGTTCTTTCCTAGCCACTGGTATGTCATTTTTTAGTTTTGGAAGCTGCAGGCCCTGCACTTCCTATATAATCAGATATATTTATCCCTCTCAGATCTCTGAGGTGGTTGAAGAATAGATAGCTAGAGTCTCATAGTTAAATTTTGAGTTGTTTAGGAATCAAGAGGGTGTTCTGGATCTAAGAAGATATTTTTAAAATTATGAGGCAAGTTAGTATGAAAGCTGAGTTAGATATAGAACTTTAAACTCATGGAGATGGTTAGATAGTAGAATGTTAAAGTCAGGTGCCAAATACATATGGACTGGACATTGGGAATGTATGCTAAGCCATATAACTCTTATAATCGTAGCCTATTTATTTCTGTTGTTTTGTATTGTATTTATAGTTATAAGAAAAAGAACCATTATTTGGACTGAAAGGGAGAGCTGTTGGGGGGAAAAATAAATACCTTAAACTAAAAAAAAAAAAAAAAAGAAGGGAAGAGGATGGGGGGGGCTGAGGGGGAGGAGGGTGGAAGGGTGGGACTGGAGGGGGGAGTAGGGAAGGGATTGTGATTGAGATGTAACTTGAAGAAATAAAAAAAAATAAATTATTAAAAATTCAAAAAAAAAGTAGGACATATCAAAAAGGTTTAAGATTCTCAATGACCACAATTTTAATAACTGTATAATGTAAATGTCAAGAATACACAAATAAGAATTAAATACTTTTAATTATGCCTCTAAACAAATGTCTATGAATACATTTTGACAAAAATACAGAGGTGAAAAATATATAATTGAGGCTGAAGCGACAAGACCCTTAGAGATGATTCCATTAACAGATATGAAGAGAACTAGCGACATAGATGTTCCCACTGAAAACAAAGTATTAAATGCATTAGCTCTAATTAGTGAAAGAATACTGAAGTTGGTGAGTAAAACCATAAAGAGAAATGGAACATATGCAGATCTTGAAGTATCTTCTCTCCAAATGCATGTCTGCACAGGGGGACCTCACTTGAGAGTTTTCAATCCTGTGAACACTATTTTGAATAAATGAGTTGATTTAATGTGACACAATGTATTGGCACGACAGTTTCTTTGATGCAGTATAAGGAGGAAATATCACTTCTTAGGTTTCCTTCTAGTTAATACCTCAAATTGCTCACATCATAACAAAATAATAGTGAAAGTACAGGACAGTCTATGAAAACCTGGGCCATGGATTTCTCAGAATACTGAGGACATAGCAGGTAAGGGAAACTGAAAAAAAAAATGTGAGAAATTGAGGGAGGGGAGGAAGAATGAACTTTAAAGACAACATAGGTTTCAGAATGAAGCCCTGGGCCAGAGGAAATATACTTTTCCAAAAAGGAGTTTCTGGAATCTGAATCAGTTCTGTACTGTACCTAATAACACTGCACTACTGGATTTCTTGGTTTTGATAAGTGGTTCTAGAAACTGATCACAAAAAGGAAAACTGGGTGAAGAAACTCGAGAACTTTGTAAGTTTATATTTCATCTATTAAATCTAAAATTAATACAAAATGTTAAAAATAACAATTCTCATGACAAAATACACATGTATGCAAAACAATGGTTGACATTTAAACAGCCATGTGTGCTAGGAGGGCTTTTTAATGTTTCATATTTACTTAAACATAAAGGTTTTATAAATTATTGCTTAAAACTTTTTCTTGTGTTCTTAATAGTATCACCATTTTGTGGATTAAAAAGCTGAGGAGAAGAATCAGTGAGTCTGCCCTAAGGCCACCATCCAGTTACTTGTGGTGCTAGAACTTTACTATTTTGTGTTAAATCTATAATATTTGATCTTTTATTTTCTTTTGATGAAAATAGATATTTTCCTCACACGATATATCCTGATTCTGGTTTCCCTTCTCTCTACTCCTCCCAATTCCTCCTCACTTCCCCTCCCATCTGGATCCATTCCCTTTCTGTATATCATTAGAAAATAAATAGTCTTCTAAGGGATAATAATAAAGTATAACAAAATAAAATATAAGAAGATTAAACAAAACTATTACATCAGGGTTTACAAGACAAATAAATAGAAGGAAAGGGATAGATCTAAGAGAAGGCACAAGAATCAGAGGCCTACTTCTTCTTATACTCAGAAATCCTATAACAACATTAAACTGGAAGCCATTGTATGTGCACAGGGGACCTGGTGCAGACCCATGCAAGCCATGTGCATACTGCTTCAGTCTTTGTGATTTTATATTAGCTTTAAACATGTCGATCTAGAAGGCCTTGTTTTGTTGGTGGATACCATTACCTCTGACCCTTTCACTCTTTCCATCTTTCTTCAACAGTTATCTGAGCCCTGAGGGGAGAGATTTCATAAAAAAAAATACCATTTGTGACTGAATATTTCAAGGTCTTTCACTCTCTGCATAGGTGCAGAATCTATGTTCTTACATACTATTTAAACATATCCAGAATAAATTATTGGCTCATTAAAAATATGGTTATGATAAAGATGATACTGATACAGGTCATTTAAATACCTTCAGAATTTACTCATGAAAATAATATATATATATGTATATATATTGAATGCTATCAAGGGATTTGACTTTTGAGAATTTATTTAGTTTTTAAAAATCATTCAACATCGAGGCAATGACATAATTTGAAATTTAAAAAATGCGTGGTCATATAAAGAATGTCTCTACCTGTCTTCCATGTCATTTTCTTTTATTAATGAACTTATATTTATTTTACTTACTAGATGTTCTCTCAAAAAGGCTTTGGCCCTTTTCAATTAAAAAAACTAAGAAAGTAATGTTTCAGAGATTCATACAGGAAAATAATATGCCTTGATAAAATCCGCAACTTTCTCCTTTCTCACCAATTCCTTTCATTTTCTGCTACCTCCATATCCTACCATCATTATGTACTTTTCTGTGCTTATCATATTATCAAATTTCATTTAACTTATTTAAAATTTCCTCTTCAGAGAGAACCAACCATTTTGTCAAAAGGAATTTGGTGGTTTCCTTTGAGAATTTTCCTTAGGCTATTCTGAGTTTATTCAGAAGTTACAAAAATACCCTTACAATAACCTAGTAGATATGGGGGGAAAATCCCACCTTTATCTAAAGTTTTAAAATTGATTCACTGTTTCACAGTTAATTTATGTTGGCAATGTGAGAATGTCTAATTCTACGATTTCTTAAATGTTGATATCATTCACTGCTGCCAGTATAAGTACAGGGCCAATCACTAGGACTCTGGCAGTCTCTCAGAAATTGTATCCCTGAAGAAGATAAACAGTCTTCCTTTCCAGCACATCAGTGGCCATTAACTCTTCATCTGGGCTGGGACTTTTTGAGCCATTCCCTGAACCATGCTGGGCTTTGTCAGGCTTGATCTTGTGTAGGTCTTGTGTATGCAGCCACAGTTTCCATGAGTAGATATGTGTCTGAGGCTTTCTTTTCTATCTTTTCAATTTTCATTTGTTTGTTTGTTTTAAGACAAGGTCCAATACAGCCTAGACCACCCTCAAACTCTCTCTCTAGCTACAGCTGTCCCTGACTTCTTTTTGCTTCTGCCTAGGATGACATGTGTATACATACCACCATGGATGGAGCTCTGAATCTCTAAGGAAACACTTGGCCCACAGCATTATGTTCAAATGTGTAACATGTTAGATTGTTTGAAACAGGTTTGTTTCTTAGCACATCATAATGACTGTCTTTCTTTACCCATAAAAACTCATTGTATTCACTTTTGCTATAAACAAAACTGAATTCTATTTCTCCTGGACTTCATCTAGCCAAGTTTCTGTTTTTTTTACATTTTCTTTAATGTTCTTGGGAACAATATTTTTCTGAGAACTTTGTATACATATTCTCCTGTCAATTCCCATCTACAAATGTACAGACCACTATTTATAAATTTATTACATTAATATATACTGTATAAATACACTCACATTAGTGTGTGTCACACATCATTAAATGTGCTATGAGTACAGAACAGAATTAAATACTATCCATTTCCATCGGGCCATTTTATTTCTTAGGATGAGTTCCTAGAAAAGGAATTGCCAAGCCAGTATTTATATGGCTTTTTATACATGTTAACTTGCAACATTGTCATGTAAATTCAAGGTAATTAATAGCCTATCAGAAATGTGTAGAGCTAGCTGGACAATTGTTCTTCATTATTTCTTTTATTTTTCTCAGATTAAATAATTTCTAAGGTACCATCTCCATGATCACTAATTACATTGTTTCTCTAGTCTATGTTTCATCTTCTGCACTGAAATTTTATTTTAAATGTTGAGATGTTCTTCTAAAGGTTTTTAGTTGAGAAGGTTTCTATTTCTATTTATCTTACATATAACAGTGAAGCAGTGCTGAGCATAGCTCCCTTATATCTTTGAGCAGGGATGTCAAAGACGTTTAAACTCTTGGTCTATTAATTTCAACTTCTGGCTCACTTTAGAATCAATTTCTATTAGTTTAATATCAATCTTGTTTTATCAATGTTTAAATTGAGTTGGAGTAGATCCTGGCCATCACAATGATGTTTTAAGAAACGGAAGATTCTTTCATGATGTCCAAATACATGTATTTCTTCTCTCTATTCTGCCTATTTGGATTTTTTTATCTAGTGTCTTTCACATAGTCTTTGTGTTTTATAGAATCTGTAGATGCAGTCTCATGGACAGTTGTACTCCTAGAATCCACATGACTTTGAGAAAAAAAACTATTTTTATATAAAGTGACTACTTAAGACTTTTCTCAAGAGTATTAACTTACACATAAAGCTTTATCATGACAAATAAATTCTTTGGCTTTTGTTCAAGTTTATTATACTTTACATATGTCCCATAAGTGAATGTGTATTTTCTTTCATATTTAAAAATGTTTTATTTTTAATTACATGTACACATGGTACTTGTGTGAGACTAAGTGTCTGTGTGAGTGAAGATGCTTATGAACAGCATAGAGAGTGTTGTGTCACTTGGAGCTGGGCTTACAGCTGGTTTTAATTTGTGTGATGTGAGTGTGAAAACTGATGTCAGATACTCTACAAGAGCACGAAGCACTCATAACTGCTGCACCATCACTAACCCTCCTCGCTCATTTTTAAAGCTATCGGTATATATAGAGCAACCCAAATATTTTCTTCCTTGTGAAAGTAAAAAATATAAAAAATAATAAATTTATGTAAATAACAAAAAACCCTGAATATCAGAAGTGTGCTATCAAGGGCAACACAACTGAAGAAATTCATAGGTTGTATGTCTACTTTGTGAGTTTTTTTTCAATCAGTAGTGTGCATTTGAACTTATATCCTCTTCACGTTGGGCAAGTGCTTTAATTTTGAGCATTGCCCATAGGCTCCTCATTGTCTTAAAATTCAAGTGTAAACATAATCATTTTCAATTCCTTACTTTTTCTTTGAAAAGTATAAGCCGACTATATTGCTGGTGTGCAGCATGTATTTTTTAAATATACATATAGTTTCTCATCCTGTTTATGGTTATGCTTTGCTTATTGACTAGCAATTGCTCACATTTATATTAAAGATAATAATATTGTCAATTATTCTTTCCTTGATTTTGGCTAAAAAGAAGAAAAATAGAATTCTATTCCTTAAGAAGAAAAGTCATTTCTTATACTAAAGGTAATGGAGACACAAGCACGTTGATAATTTAAAAATAAGAAAAACATTTGATAGAGTTTCTTTCTTTGGATGACAACATCCAATAAAGTAAGCCATGTCCCCTTTGCACTTAGAGTGGAAAAAATTTAACATTACTTATTAACATTTTCTTTTAATCAGTAGAATCATTAGCCACTCAATCATCTCAGTGTCGCTTGCCCTTCAGAATCCTAACCCCAGACTCGTTGTGAGGCCTCACTGACTTCTTTTGTTTTTACAAGGAGTTCTGTGCTTATTTTGACAGGAATTCTCTTGGGAAATTAAAACTATAAATAGATGCTCAAAAATTTTGCAGCAAGACAGAAATCTCAAATGGAAGGGATCAGTGGCAATTCCTACCATATTTCTTGGCATCTCATTTCCATTTGGGGACCAGCTTAAATAAATATCTTGTCCCAGTGCAAAAGTGTTAGTCATTGGTGCTACCTCTAATGAGGCACAGTAGAAATGTGGGTAGTCTGATTCATGAGGTGCCCTACATCTGTTCATAGTGATCACTGTGAAAAGAATAAATATAATATCGTCTGTAGTCTGCTAATACCCTGTTGACAGTGAGTATGGAATGCATTGACTCTGGTTCTTGATATAAACCTATAGACTTGGAGGTCAGGTGAAACTTTTACACTGACATTAACACAGTGTAAGGAAGAAGTTCCCTTGGTGTTCACAGACACAGGTCCCTAAAGTCTATCTATGTTAAATTGTGATATTTGTCTTAAGTGAGCTAAACTCAGATGGATAAATATAACCCAAAACGTACATAGTCCGTACAAGCTCCCAGAAATACTGCAGAGCAGATGACTGCTGAGCAGTAGAACCTTATTTCTTCCTGTCTGAAAACAGACTTCAAAGATCAAACATTCAGTCTGCTGAAGAGCACCTTCTACTTCTAAGATGGCTTCAAAGAAAGCTGCTGTCTTGTTCAGGAACACAGTTGTGGCCTCAGTGGAAGGAAGATGGGGGATAGAAGGACTGTTCTCAGAACTTTTTTAACTGTAACTTGATCACACCTAAGCCACCATCCTACTAACTTCATCACTTTGGTTTACTCAGTCACTATGTTCATACTGAAGGACACTTTCTGACCACAGCAGTATAGGAAAACTCAGCAGAGCATCACGGTTTCTGCAGACCTATGTGTTATTTCTTGGGAATCAATCAAATATTGACATCTGACTCTGAAAATACACTGTGTCTTGCATCTCTTTTCCTGAATCTGTCAACTTGTGTGTTTTCATAATAAGATATTCACAATTTAGAAAGTAAGCCTTGGGCTGTGTCCTGTTGCTTTTTTACACATTGTGTCTGGATGGCTCATCCAAAACACTTCATTCAACTTAAACTTCTGATGGATGTGCTTGATTGCATAGATGACTGAAAAGTAGACAGAGTTACTTTTGAATAATTTATTGGTGCTACCCTGTTTCATAAAGGAAAGAAAAATGTGTTAAGATGCTGTAAAACTAAAATACTTAAAATAGCAAGTGTGACTAGAAATGAATATTGCTACATAAAAATTGATATATAAATACATTGGATGCAAAATTATTAATCACACAAACAGAATATTATTAATTAGGTAGATAATAAGTACTTAAAGAAAACAAAATTTATGTTAACATTAAGTTTTGCTATATATTCAGTTAAACAGAAGAATAATTTTAGAGTACTAAAAATCAAAGCTCAATAGAAACAGGAGAAATATATGGAGGAAACAAATTAACAGAAAGAAAAGTTAATTTATCATCATATTAACCAATGGAAATTAAGATATCTGATAGCCTAAAGCATTCTTAAATACTGAAAAATAGTAGTGAAAAGCATAATTACATATAATATGAAGTGATGTTAATGGAAAAAACACTGCTAACAAATAAATATGTAAAATATTTAAATTCTCTTGAATTACACAATGCAAATTGAAGCAATACTGATTATTGCTAATCCTGATATATAAACTGATGACATAATAATAACATTTTACTATTAAATATATTTTGATTTCTAAAATTTGAAAGTAATTGTAAATATGTACTAGAACACATGCCCTTTATAAAATTATGCAGATATAACTCCTTTGCATTTTAATAAAAAAACCAAAACATGAAGAAAATACAAGGTAAGTCCTTTTTATAACAGACATATTCTTGCTGACTTGACATAGAAGTGCTTAGATCATTATGCTACATATATAGAAACTTATGAATGTATAATGTCACAATGGCATAGGGTACAAATACCTACAGGAAGTCATTACTTATATACTGATAAATGAAAAAATACCCTTGTAAAATGTGAGACACAATGTGTGTAGCTGTATAAGAGGATATGTAAAATTAAATGAAAGTGAATATTTGAAAAAGTTAAGATGGAATATTTTAAGGAAAATAATTCTAACACTGCATTTTGGTAATAAATTTAAAGTATGATCGAATAGGAAACATTAATATCACTGAAAATTTTTCATTTTTATAAATATCATCCTTTTGTTCTTGTTCAGGCAATTCTTGGTTTAAAAAAAGTTGTCTCCTGACTCAACAGGGGTTTGAGATGTGCACGAACAAAGACTACCAAAGGCTATAAAAATAACCTACCACATGCCTCCACAATCACTCTATATAATGATTTGCCTGGTACTGTATGAGACTACACACAGACCTCAATGAAAAATTGATTTAGAAAAATGTCTCTCAAGGTTGGATCTCATGGCGCATCAACAAGAGGATGTGTACACGTTACATTGCCATAACATGAGATGTCTATCTTGTGGTAATAAGTAAAAATAGAATGCTGTGCATTTGTCACAATCATTAACGAGTTAGTTTACTTTATAGCACATTGACTTCTTTTGAGATAAAGTGGATGTCTTGCATAATCTTTGCTGTCCATACTTTCTACTTCTTTTCAACATCTTAAAGACAATATTTGAGAGTGGAGTTAGCGCTCACTGCCTCAAAACTTTATCAATTAATTTCCTTAAAATATTTTTTAAGTTGTAGCTCGAGATTTGTATCACACTGGGTCTAGAAATCCACATAGTTCAACATTCAGATCTCCTCCTCTTTCTCCTCCTCCTCCTTCTTGGTTTTTGACTTCATCACAGTTGAAGCTAGGTGCTTAAATGAAAAGATCAAATTTAGTTAAAATATGAACTCACAATTTTAACAATAATCGGAAAAAGAATATTCGGTAATTTTTTCATAAATATCAAATAATTGTTTTAACGTTTACAGTTGGAACAGTTTAAAACAACTAATTATTACTGTGTACTTCACTAACCTTTTGAAGATGTTTTTAGCTGATACACAGGAGGCCTACACTAATTCGAGGCACAGTTCTACAAGAAAGCTTCAATACCTTGGGTAATTTGCTGTGTTTTATCTGTGCACTGGTTCGCTCCTTAGAGTAATTTTAACACTAATTTTCTGTGGTCAGCTTCAAAATACAATTGGTTTTTAAAGTTGCTAATGAAGATGACCAGCTTTTAGGAATGTCTCCAAGTTTTCCTCTTATTTCAATGGCTTGTTTTTGTTTTTTGTTTTTGTTTTAACAATCATGTACTATTTGGAAGATTTTAGTCAGAAGAGTTCACCAAAGACACAACAGTAAACCCTACTAGCTTAATAAAAATAGAAATCATTTGTTTACACTGTTCCGAACTTTCAAAATCACTTTTAGCTGATTTTCTAATTATATGTCATCTTTAGATAACAGGTGCATCCTCTAGAAAGGCTTGGTGCATATGACAGTAGGCTATGACACCCACTCAAGGGGCATATAGGAAATTCTTTGTGAATTGGAGTACTCTTCTTTACTCTGTTCCCTGGACTCTCAATTATAAGCAGAGTAGAATTTTCTAGTTAAAAATAAGTGACTTTATGGCTAAAATCCAATTATAAGTGAATAGATGCCATGTGCATCTTTCAGGATGAGCTTCTCTAGTTCCATCCATTTGGCCTCAAATTGCATGATTTCGTTGTTTCTGATGGCTGAGTAGTATTGCATTGTGTAGAGGTACCACAGTTTTTTTTTTTTTTTTTTTATCCATTCCTCGGTTGAGGGACATCTGGGTTGTTTCCAGTTTCTAGCTGTTACAAATAAGGCTGCTATACTACAGCCAATACATCAAAGGGAACAGGAACACAGACTTTGTTACCTGTAAATGAGACACTTTGTCCTATTGGTGCTGCCTTGTAGGCCCCCAGTGTATGAGGAGGCTCTTGGCCCTCATATGACTGCTGAACTGGGGTGAGGGACTCTGGAGGAGTGGGATGGAAGGGATGGGGGTAGAGGGTGGGAGGGCGGGACTGAGAGGGATTGAAAGAGGGTACTGTGATGGAGATGTAACCTGAAGTAATAAATAAAAAAAGGAAAAAAAATAAGTGACTTAATATTGGATAACCTAAAGCAAAATAAAATGCTAATATTCTTCCAAATCTTCATATGTTTAAAACAGTGATCATGTTTTTATTTTGTGCTCATTTTAATATATGCTAATCTTTTCATTGATGACTTGTGTTATTATACTAAATCAATATAACTATATTATTTCAAATATATTTGATTTCAAGTTTTATGCTATTAATATGAATAACTGACTCTTATAAGCTTGAAAATTACATGTATCTATATAATTATTTTGTGTTCATGTATGTTGGTCAGGGAGAGGGGAAATTGTGGACTGCTTTGGAGGTCCGATGGTACCCTGCTTCAATCAGTTCTCTCCTTCCACCTTGTGTGTCCAAGGGCTTGAACTCACCGTGTAAGGCTTTGCTATGCTAAGCAGTATAATTCAAGAAAAATTTACTTTAAAAAGTAGATTAGGAGAATATATTTACAGTTGAATTATGTGTCCATATGGATTTTGTTTTAACTACTGAGGAAATTACTGTTTTAGGAGTATTCCAGGATGCAATGTCCTAATTAAAATCAAACTTTCAAGGTCCTCATTTTGTTAACCTCTTTGTCATTTGAAAATGAACTATTGACACTTCACAGTTTATAAGACATGTGCAAATGCAGGGTTGTCATGTTGGAGTTGTTAATTAACTACTCTGCCTGGAAACTTTCTGTTATCAGGATAGAGGGCTGCATTTCAAACCAGCTACACAATTTTGGTGTTTGTATTCAGTATTTGTATGCAGAATGATTTTGAGATGAAAATTGAAGGCTTCTAATTTTGTGCTGAATGACAGCTATGTATTTCTATAAATGCATGAGCATTTTGACATGAAACTGTTATTTCTCATCTGAAGTCATAATTGTTCAATGTGAAAGTAGGCCATGGGAAAGAATAATAATAATAATTTTCCTTTTTGAGATCATGGCAATAATAAGCATAATTTCCCAAGCTCCTTATAA
The DNA here is from genome assembly GCA_907164525.1 of Lophiomys imhausi. NCBI lineage: Eukaryota > Metazoa > Chordata > Mammalia > Rodentia > Muridae > Lophiomys > Lophiomys imhausi. The sequence goes on along the minus strand of CAJQZJ010001466.1, from coordinate 1,985,698 downwards.
GCAAGCAGAGCCGTGCTTATCGGCAGACTGATAAGACTGTTGCAGATTGGAGAGAACACAGGAAGAGGAATACAATTAGCTGGTCTTTGCAGCCATCTTGACTTCCATACCTGTCCTGCTTAATGGTAGCCACTAAGTTAGCTTATTGACGCTGCTCCAGTGGGGTCCTTGACAAAGAGAGCAAAGTAGGCAGGCGTCAGGGGAGTCATCCCAAGGGCTTAATACCTTTCATTATGGAGCTCTGCACCCTCACTACTTAGTTGTGGCATGTCATTTTTAAAGTAGTCTGTTTACTTTGAGAAGAAGTCATTTCTCCAGGTTGTCAAGAAGTAAAAGATGTTTGCTGTGGCTGTTAAATGATGTTTTAAAAATCGGATCCAGTTGATGTTAAAGAAGGCATGTAGGATGGTAGAGACTGAAAGGCAGTGATACAAGAAAGGGAATACAGGAACTCAGCAAACAGAACGCCTGGCGATAGTGGAGGGCTGTTTGGCTGCTAACAGCAGCAGTAGGACTAGTTGTACTGGTTGAGAAGCTATTGAATTCATACTCATCCAATAAAACACACATCCTGCAAAGGAAATATGGTGCAGGAAGTCCTACTTTGAAAAGCACCTTCACCTGTCCTGTGAGGTCTCTCAGCAAGTAGAAGTGCTAGCTGCTAAGCCGGCTGCGGGTTTTCATCACCAGGATCCTCTAGGTGACAGGTGGAAAACCTGTTCCTGGAAGTTGTCCTTGACCTCTACATTGGCACACACACTATGGGATGCTTGTGCCCACATGCACTCGGTCACCGTAGGTAGGTAGGTAGGTAGGTAGGTAGGTAGGTAGGTAGGTAGACAGATAGATAGATAGATAGAAAGACAGATATTTAAAAATCACTATCATCAACTCTAACCATGAGTGACGAAGAAAAAAAAAGAGAAAACATTTAAACTCTTGAAGTTTATAGGTGAAAATGTGACAGCTTGTATAAATTGGTAGCAATTTCTCTACAAAATAAGAGATGTGTGTATATGTTTGTGTGTGTGTGTGTGTGTGGTGTGTGTGTTTGTGTGTGTGGTGTGTATGTGTGTGGTATGTGTGTGTTATGTGGTGTGTATGTGTGTGTGGTGTGTGTGTGTGTGTGTGTGTGGTGTGTATGTGTGTGGTATGTGTGTGGTATGTGGTGTGTATGTGTGTGTGGTGTGTGTGTTAGTGTGTTAGTGTGTGTGTGTATAATTATATAGAGTCAATTATATTCATTTCGCCTTTCAGAATTTTCTGGAGACTGAATAATCATTTTTGTTTTTGTTATCCCACATAAGTATGAGGGGTGCAGAGAAGTAATCTGAAACCAAAATTCATGGAAGCCTCTCAATGGTCCAGCTTTATGGAGACTTTCCTTTCTAAAATGCCCATTTCTCCATTTCTCAGGAAACCATCTCTCATCTTGTCAGACCTTCACACTGATGTTCGTTTCTCTGACCTACCCTTCATTGTTTTTCATTTTCTTGTAAGATGATTGGCAGGAGTCACCCTCACACCTGTCCAATCCACTTGTGGCCAATAGAATATGTGTGTGAGAAGACCAGCTCTAAATGAGTCCATGCCTTGGCCACATAGATTCCTCCCAGTGCGGAGCCTAGCTGGCCTTTATGGATGATATTGCATTAGCATCGTGCACAAAATGCTCACCTGCCTTACTCTTGAACCTTTTTACCTGACCCCAAGCAAATGATTCTCTGAGATATAAATGTGTGAAGGTGGTGATTTATATAAACTTAGAGAAATACAAGGACATCATTGGAAGAAGATTGTTTTTGCACTCTGATCTCAAGGGAAAATGGATTTATTATTATGAAATAAGAGTACTCTTAAAGCTAAAACCTTTTTTGCCCTACTTCAACCGGACGAAAAGGTTTACTTCCACGTTATAAACCCATCCAAACTCTGGCCTCTAATGGAAAACCTGAGCTCTGCCTCACACATGGCACTCTAAGTCATTGCTCTAAAAAAATACTTCATTAAAATATGGTTGGAATCTGTGTGCTGTTGCAATTTTCAACTACAAATTGAGAAAGACTTGGTTGCACCTGCAATTAGAATTTGATGAAGTGATCTAGGGGAAAAAGCTAGAAGGAAAATAGTGGATCCTTAATCAGTGAGTATTTGTCTTGAAGGTAATAATGTAGAGATTGGAGGAGAGTAGAGTAGAGATCAAGGAGACATGACCTCACTGTGTTTATCTTTTGCAGGAATTCAGCTCTCTTCCAGCCAAGGCAGCCTGTGTCTAGAATAAATTCTGAAATGAAACAGAAAAGCACAAGGCTACGTACTCCACACCATACAGAGATATTCTGAACATTGGCGGGCAAGAGCAGCAAACAAACACAAACTCCAGAGATCACACACGTCATACATAACAGTACTGCACCCTTGTTCTTATTTGAATTCTTACTTTTGTGAAGTTGCCTAAATAGTTAAAAGTTACTTTAAGTTCCCAGTTATAAGCATTGTAGCTTTGGTAACAGTATCTCTTCAGAGGATCCTTAATTTTATGTAGTATTTAGATTAATTTTAAAGTTATCTTCAAGTAAAAAAAAAGTTTTGATATTTATAAAGCCAAGGGTTTTCAAATCTCTTTAGAGAATTTAATTTAGTCAAATAAATATCCTAAATATCCTAAAATAGTTCTACTCCCCCACATGTTATGCATGATTCCAGAACACTACTCTCTTCATCTGCTGACTTTGATCTGTATTTTTTCTTTTATAATTCCTTAATCTATTTCATTACCATAGATGACCAAGAACCTTGAACCATAAAGACAATATTGCTGCCATGTTCAGAGCCATTTGGCAACTCTAGTCTCAGAATAACCAGGATAGTTGGGGTGTGAGAATCTCCTTAGTCCTCTTCTCAAAGTTTATTCAGATTTAGAAAGACTGAGTCTTGCTCACCATGTGGCTCAAAGGAAATCTAATTATACAAACCCTAAATACACCCTGCAGCTAGTTCCTCATCAAGTCACAGTAGTGCCCATCATTCAGAGAAGACAAAATTGCTTCTAGCACAATTCCTCACACCTTGCTGTGAGTAATAAATACTTGATGAATGGATATCTCAGAAAGTGCCCTAGATGGGAGAAAGCACATTTTCAGACAAGGTCAGAGTAATTATGCTTCTGGAAGAGTGGCCATCACCTGAATGACCATTATGTGTATGCCATAGATGAATATGATGGTTGTGTTACTGGTGGCCAGGGGTTGGGTTCCTGGGTTCTCCTTTTAACTAAAGGGCTAAAATATAAGAGCTTACCCAGGTTTGAAAATGTAACTTCATTCAAATCAAAGCCAAAGTATAGATCAGAAATACTCTGTGAACAGTGGCAGTAGCCACATGGGTGTTAGTTCTCAAGGCCCAGCCTCTTTCCCAGCTTCATCTCATGGAGTTCAAGAGAGTGCGTTTTTTTTTTTGTTTGTTTGTTTGTTTTGTTTTTGCTAATGGGCATTGATTGATAGTTCAAATTATAAAAACCTTAATTTCTGCTATGTTTGTCACTTCGCATAAGGGATCGACTTTAATCATTTATATTAGCACATGGTAGTAAATCTGAGATTCTCCCTGAAAGCCCAATTAGCAACATAATTTTGCCTAACTTATTGGACATATATCTAAAACTAGTCCTGACAAGATCACCCTTTCTGCACTTGCCTAAACCTACCTCATTATTCAAAGTCAACAGTGTGTGCCCCTGAATGTAAATGTGGGGAGATGTCCCAGATTACTAACATTTTGCTGTTATGATTCAGAGAATAGTGTGTGAAGAGTCAAGTCGAGGCCCAAGTTTCTAAGTTATTTCTTATTCTTGGCTACATCAGTGGTGTTTATGAAGGAAACTTCAAGTTGATGAAAAATCACCTATCTTTCCAATATTTACTTCTCTAAAGTATGTTTAGTGTCAGAACTTTGAAAGATTGTCATGCATATTTAAGTATAATTTGTTATTTTACTTTTGAAATTTCTGAGCTACTTTTCTTTTTCCCTTTTTATTGAACATATAGTATTCTCTCCGTACAATCTACCAACCACAGTTTCCCCTCTGTTGTAAAGGGTCTGCAAGAGCTGGCAGGAAGCCTTTGGACTTACGTCTCCAGGTGAAGAGGTCTAAGACCCAGGGAGACGCTTATGCCATAAAATAAATGCATGAAGACCTTTTAATATTTCAATGCTTTGGCTTCAGCTGGGCAGACTCTTAACTAGCTTACCTAATTTAACCCGACCACCTAATCCCAACCAGATGTGTGGCTTGCTGTACCTTCTGAGCCTACAGACACATCTGTCTCCTTCTATATCTCTTGAAGAAAAGAGAATTTCCTCTCTCACTTCCCAGGGTTCATTCTTCCTCCCAGGAGTCCTGCCTTCTTATTGTCTCTCTGCTCAGCTAATTGGTCACCAGAACCTTTTATTATCCAATCAGAGAATTCCTCAGATAGGGAGTTAACAAGATCTTAGGGCATTGAAATCCACATCTGAAAGCATCTGAAAACAGTGCATAAGAGCTTTCTCTAACATCCTTCCCTTCACTCCTCCACCTTTCCCAACCTCCCCTTTCCCCCAGAGCCATTTCTCCTCCACTTCCCTTCAGAAAATAGCAGGCCTCTAAAAGACAACAACCAAACAGGACAAAAAGAGATAGAACAAAACAAGGCAAAAGTCCTCATATGGAGGCTGGACAGGTAAATCCAATAGGAGGAAAAGAGTCTCAGAAGCACACAAAAGTCAGAGACATAACTGCTCCTACTGTTAGAAGTTTCACAAAACCAGGAAGCTATCAGCCATAACATACCTGGTGGAGACACAACATTCGGGCCTTGCTGCTTCAGTCTCTGTGAGCCCATGTGAGCCCTGCTTATTTGATTCAGTGGGCCATGTTCTCCTGCTGTCCTCCATATCTTGGACTCCTACAATCTTTCCTCCCCCTTTTCACGGGTTTCCTTGATCTCCAAGGGAATGGACCTGATAGAAACCTGCAATTTAGACTCTCTCAGCATAAGATCTGAGTGTGAATCTCTGTACCTGCTCCTATGTGCTACCCTATCACAGGAAGCCCCTCTGATGGTGATTAGACAAGGCAAAGTCTATGTGTACAGCAGAATATCATTAGCAGTAATTTATTTATTTATTTAGTTTTTGGCCAGTGGTGTGTGGTTCTGCCTCTGGGTTATCTAGTCTCTGGTTCCTGTCAGTCCAGGCAGTATAGGGCATGAGTTCCCTCTCATGGCATGGGACATAAAGTTAAACCAAACATTGGTTGGCCGCTCCCACAAGTTCTGTGATACTGTTGTTCTAGTAATCTTAAAAGCAAGAAAACATGGATTTCCCTGAGAAAGGAAAATGGGATAGATCCTGCAGGTGGACTCAGGGAGGGTGAAGATGGAATTAGAAGGGATCAGGTGGAGAGCGAGAGAGTGTGGGGAGAGACAGCTGGAACTGAGGGGCACTTGGGGGACACTGTGGAAACCAAGTGAAGTGGAAAGGTCCTGCAATCTATGTGGGTGACCCCAGGGAAGACACTTACAAATAGGACATAGGGAGTCTGAACTGGCCATCTTTTGTAGCAAGACAAGGCTTCCAGTAGCTAGACAGGGTTACATTTGGTTGAGTTGTTGACCTAGGAGTTCTCTTGGTGATCCCTATATAACTCAGGTTGATACTAGGTCAAAAGGTCACTCTCTGAAAATTTTCCTTCATAACTCTGTCATTTGCTTCAGCATCCTGCCTTCTCTGTTCTGTACTATTTTTCTGGTTTTATGCTTGTTTGTTTGTTTCTGTAACTTCACATGTAGCCTAAAGTGGCCTCAAACTCACTATGTAGATGATAGTTGCCATGAACTTCTAATCTTCATGTCTTCACTACTCAAATGCTAGAATTATCGGCAATAAAACAAGCTTATACAGTGCTGGGAATTGACTCCAGATCTTCATGCATATCATTTTGGACTTCTAACTAAATATTTTAAGCTTCAAGTTACATATCTTCTTATTCAGATGTGTTGTATCTTTCTAAATGTTAACTGAGATGAAGAAAACATTCTAGATTCCCTTATATATGTTTCATATCTACACGCCCTTTTTACTGGTGTAATAATGTAAGATAAACACTAGTAACTCTAGCTTACACATGAAAATCTGAATCTCCAGAGAATGTTATTCCCCATAGTTCAGTAAGTACCAACCTTGTACTCAGAACTGGATAAAACCAAATAAAAAAAAATGACAATGGCAGGTAAGAAACAAAGACTAAGAGATCTGATTTCCAATTTACAGAGAGTGGCAAAGTTCCTAACAGCTGTGCATTGTAACTGCGAGTTAGAAGAAAAGCATGAGCGAACTGAGGAAGTACCCTGCAGCAGTGAGAGAGAAAGGAAGGAGGACATGCACATATTCCAGAGCCCCACAGCTAGGGTATAACCTGTCTTCGAAGATGTATTGTCCTTAAAAACAATTACAGTAGGTGGCGATATTGTATTACCTTGATGACTGGGGGACACTTCTCCCCCCCCCTTAATCTCTGAAATTAATCTGCATAATAGCTATGATTTGCCTGGCTCCTGTCTCTTGTATGCTTTCTAGTTACAGAAACTCCTGGCTCAGCATGAGAAACAGATAAGAGACAATATTTCATACCATTCAAACTCAGACCCAGAAAACTTGGAGCTTTTGACTTACTGAGATGTCTCCTAGGTGCCTGAGTTCGCCACCATGTTAAAGACATTTTTACCCTCTGGCTACTCATCTCTCTTTTTAGAACTTTCTAATTAGAGTTGCCTGACTTATTCAAGCAACCAAGACAGAAACCTTGGCTTACGCTTGGAGAGACAATAAACAGTTTGTAAGAGCATATCTTTATCAGTAAGTGGGTTCTGTGGTCATTTGGAGTGTGGGTTCAATTCAATGACATACTGACTGCTTTGATTTTTGAAGTTTCAGTTGAGGCATATTTAATCAAAGTCATAACTGCAACAGTTATATTTTCTTCATAGTTTTATGGTGTATGTCATAGAGTATAATCCAAAGCAGGTACCGTGCTTACCTCAGTACTAATAATGGAGGGGATCATGATTGTTAGCGATGACCCCTGACCTCTTCCTCAGTCATCCTTCACCTAAAAGATCGTCCACTTAACACATTCTTTCTAAGTACTTTGGATCTTAATCTTCCATCTAGCATGTTGCCTGAGGCTTTAATTAATTTTTACATAATTGTTACTGTGTGGGCTTGAAGCCTGCTTTTTCACCTGTGTTCAGCCTCCCTCCACTTGTCCTTCATGGTATTCAAGAAACATACATACAATTTTGTTTTCTTCTGTTTAAAATTCTATAGCAACATGCTGATTGTTTACAAATCCTGTGCTTTTTATAATGTCACAGGCATTCTTGCCCAATGTAAACCACCCAGTTATTATCCAACATAATCATTAACCCCTTGCTACTTCACTTGTGATTTGGGGATGTGAGAAAATTCCAGTCTTTTCACATCTTCATGCCTTTGTATCCTCATGTCTGTCTGAAATGCCCATCCAGGATATTCAAATTTTAAATTCATTTTCACCATTTCAAATCCCACAGTCCATCTTCACCACCTCTTTCTTTGTGTCCTTTGGGGTGACCTAGCTGCTTTCCTTTTTTTTACCTTGTCAGACTTGATAAAGCATTTAGTGTAGAATAATGGTACTAATATCATTATAATCATCTTTATTAATATTAATATCTAGCTTAATCCTACTGGATAACTAAACTTGGCACCATCAGCAGAAACAATGAATCAAGAATTAAACGGAAGGTACATTAAGTAATCACCAAGCATATTTTATCTTCAGACTCTAAAAGCTAAAAGAAAAAATGCATTAAAAAAACTGGCACTTCTTTCCATGATATTTGTCCTTAATATAAGCCCAGTGACACTAAATCTACTAGAAGAGAAAGTGGGAAAAATCCTCGAAATCATTGGCACAGGTGACAACTTCCTGAACAGAACACCAACTCAGAATCTAAGACCAACAATCAATAAATTGGATCTCATGAAACTGAAAAGCTTCTGTAAGGCAAAGGACACTGTCATTCGAACAGAACAGCAGCCTACAGATTTGGAAAAGATCTTCACCAACCTCACATCTGACAGAGACCTAATATCCAAAATTTACAAAGAACTCAGGAAATTAAATGCCAAGAAACCAATAATCCAGTCAAAAAATGGGAAACAGAGCTAAACAGAATTCACAAAGGAGGAATCCCTAATGGCTGAGAGACACTTGAAGAAATGCTCAACATCCTTAATCATCAGAGAAATGCAACTCAAGAGGACACTGAGATTCCATATCACACCTGTCAGAATGGCCAAGATCAAAAGCTCAAATGACAGCACATGCTGGCGAGGGTGTGGAGAAAGGGGAACCCTCCTCCATTGCTGGAGGGAGTGCAA
>CAJQZJ010001466.1:1952029-1977132 GCA_907164525.1 Lophiomys imhausi | reverse complement strand
GAAAGAGTAACCCTCCTCCATTTCTAGAGGGAGTTCAATCTTGTACAACCACTATGCATTAATTTTTTATATATATATATATATATATATATATATATATATACTCTTATAGATGCTTCACAGTCTTACAATGAGTAAATTGTCTATTGTCATACATTTCAACATTGACTTGCAACTTAAGATAGCACATATTTGTTATCTCATAGTTGAATGCTGAAAACTCTGACCTCAGGTCTTCCCAGGTAGCTGTGGCACTGGGTGATAGGCTCTGAAGGAAATTGGTTTTACCATTCTGAAGAAATGTTGATCAAATTTATTGTTTTCTCGGTATTAAATTAAGGGCTCTTACTATGGTATAGATTTCTTCCGGTGAATGCATCCGTTATGATTTTTTCTCGTGCGTCTCTTTGACCACAGTCCTTTAAGAATTCAAGTGTTAAATTTTGGGTTGAAGGTTTTTTGAGTGGGTTGGTTATCATGTGGGCCCTTAGCAAGTGGAATGGAGCAGGGCCTATCTCCAGCAATGACTATGAGGCCTGCTTTTTGATCACTTCCCTTCAATGGAAAAAGAAATGCTCAAACCTCATGTGACTCACTATGCTGGGGTGGGACAGTACAGGGGTTGGAGTGGGAGGGGGTCCCCTTTTTTGTGGAGGAGAAGGGGAATGGGAGAAAGGTGGAAGGGCGGGACCCAGAAGAGGGGAAGGAGGGTGCTATGATTGAAATGTGAAACAAAACAAAAATAGAGAGAAAATCCTGAGACAGTAGTAAAAAGTATTAATAAAACAAACAAACAAACAAAAATCAAGTGTTTACATGGGCTGCACCCAGATATCACAGTTGTAAAATCTCTCTTGCCACATAAGGTCACGTGCTCATATTGCACAGGATAATGTCACACATGTTTAAGGAGGAAATACCTCGCCTAACACAAAAAGCAAATTGTTGCTGGCTGGTCAGAACAGGAAGGTCCCTGATATGAGACAGAAATCGCTTGTTGTGTTACACCCTGAACTTATTTCACCGGGTGAGGAGAGCTGAGGCCATGGGTAGCCATTAAGCCTATAAAATAAACAAACCAAGATCTTTAAATCTTTCAAAGTTTAGGCCTTTGTTGGGCAGACTCTCAACTAGTTCACCTAAGTTAACCCGAACACCTAGTCCCAACCAGCCACGTGACTCTCTGTACCTTCTGAGCCCACAGTCATGTCTGTCTACTCCTGTGTCTCATGAAGGAAAAAGAGAGCTCCCCAGTCTCTTCCCAGAGATTCTTTCTTCCTTCCTATTCTCTCTTTGCCCAGCCAATTGGCCATCGGCAACTTTTATTATCCAATCAGAGAAAGCCTAAGATAGGGTGTTAACCAGATCTCAGAGCATTTTTGAGATCAGTATCTGAAAACCATGCATAAGACCTTTCTCCAGCATCTGCTGATTCTGGAAGTGATTCTTTAAGTCAAGTCCTCTACGCCTCTTGTTGTGAGATATTTTAGAGGACCAGAAATAGATTTGCACTGAATATAACAATTTAATTCAAGTTTGTTTATACTGAGAGATATCATGCTGTGAGATGACACATTAACCTCTGACATATTTAGGGTCTTATTTGTCGCTTTAAAGGTAAATGCCATCTAAAAAAAAAAAGGTAAATGCCATCTTAAAAAAAAAAAAAAGGAAAATCCATCTTAAAAAAAAAAAAAAAGGTGAATGCCATGTATTATTTAATATAAACATCTAAGGCCAGGTTGGAAAGATGTTCTGTTTGCATATGTTCCCTGACATGATTTCAGTCTTTCATTTCCTCATTCATTCCGTTCTCCCCTGCCCTCATGCTTACCCTGTGGACATAGATGTGCTTCATAAGGAAACAACATGGAGCCCTGAAATCCCCAACTCTTACCATCTGTTCTTTGCAGCATCCTTCTCCATCCTTTTTCTAACCCCATCGATTTCAGAATCAACTAGAAGTCATTGTTGTCAACCTTTGTTTCATTCAAGCACAAGCTTCCTTCTTTGCCAAACTTCTTTCTTCTTGTCTTTGACCTCTTCTGACAATTAGTAATCTCAAAGTGTCTCTCTTCTGAATTTTAGTGTTAAATATATCCCTCATCACCTTACCATAAACTACTCTTATTTACTAACCAGTCTATTTTGAAAGTTTCCGAAGATCTTCTTTGTCAAATGTAATTATCTTTCATTCAGGATTATCTTAATTCCCTTTCACATTTGTTGACTTCTCCCTTTAAACTTCATGAATTTTATGTCTTCTTGTTTCTACACAGTTTTGAACAATTCACTGGTTCTTGTTTCTTTGTTTTGTTTTTTACTCTATATTTTACAGATTCTTCAAGAGCACTTCTTAAAGAAATTCTTTTTTATCCTTTCGATGAATTCTGATAGAGATCTTCCCCTAAATTGATGCCTTTGCAAAGAAATCATGAACACCTTCTGTCTTCCTAAATAACTACCTCATTCATGTGACAGAGTGAAACTCTGTATCTTCCCTCATAATATAATATACTTCCATATTGCTGCTGCCCTTTGAAACTCCTCAAAATCAGCTGAACTCTTGCATGTCTATGCTCAAGAGATTTCTAGAACTTTCTAGAGTTGCAGGAATTGATCTCCAAATAAGATTACTGCAGGTTGAGTAAGTTGTTAAGCTTCTATACATAAGCCATTCAGGCAGAGTTCATTCTAATAATTTTATTTTAGCAGTTTGTGTCTCCAATCAACTGGATAGCCACATGCTGGTTTCACTGTATCCAGTTTAGGTAAGATCCTATGACATAGTAATTTGAATGCAAAACAAAGTGTTTTCTTTTTTCTAAGTAATGAGGAAAAAACAAACATAAGTCTAAAAGTCCTACTCATAGAAGTAAATGAGCTTTAGGGGCATAATTCTGCAAGTGAACATATGAATTTCTTTTTTCCTCACCATGAACATAAAACATTTGTAACAAATCAATGCTAATAGAATAGCATGGTGTTCTTACCCCCTTTGGGGTACATGAATCATTGCAATCAATTGGATTTGCATTCATAAAGGCCATGATGCACTGCAAAAGTTAACACTGAGAAAAAAAATTAAAAGCTACACATAAAGGAAATCCATTTCAAAATGCTATTTAAATGGCTGTGACTTAGTAGAAAAGTAAAATAACTAGTAAAAGATGTGTCTTCAAAATCAGATTTCACTGATACTTAGAAGTGATTTTCTTCTAGATGTCACGTTTATTACTTGAAATAATTCTACATTTTGCTGATTTCAGAATATATATGTATAGGTTTTCTTAAATATGGATTTAAGTTCAGTCTTTTGTAACATTTTTATTATTTAGATTAGATTATTTTATTGTAGACATATATAAATATTGAAGAAAGTAAAGATAAGAAATTTTGATTGTCAGCTTATCTTCTAGGTATCAGCATAAAAATCACAGCAATTTCTCTATCTAATATGAGGCAGCGAGATTCTGAAACAATTCATATATCTTAAAAGAATCAAAAGCATGCATCTCCTCCTTTACTCTTCTGTATTTAGAGATTGCACATTTATAACTGCAAAGAGTCCCGGTGAGATAACTTGCACCGCTGCAATCAGCAATGCCACAGCAGAGCTTTTTGCCTGTATCTTGCTTTAAGGATGTTGTGTTATTACTCCTGTAATTGCTGAATTTATTCTTCCTTGAAGAATTTGGTTGGGTTTTGACCATATTCATTCTGGAAGTATCTAATTGGTTCTAGCTTGGCTGAATCTAGTTGGCACCTTGTTTTGACTCCTGATGTTTCTGTAAGATACTTGTGTATGCTTTACAATTAATTAATGTCTAACAAATTCTGGAAAAACCTGCTACTGAAGTATGGTCTTCTTTAGTAGTAGGGTTGAGTACTACTTTGACAAAGCACTAACCACAAATATTCACTATAATAAGTGGGTTATCAGGTTCAGAATCAATACCATCAAGGAATAAAATAAACTACATGAAATCAAAGTTGCCCCAATGGCTTTAAACAGATAAAATTTTAAGTGAAAAATTAAATTGTCTTATGGGTCACTCAGATGGAATTTAAATAGAGCATTGAAAGTGGCCTTAATAGAATCAGGTTTGATCAAAGAAGTATATAGAGTTATTTCCAAAAAGATTAAATTATTATAAGATATTCTATTAAATATTTTGACTTAAAGAGAAAATAATGAATGTATATATCTCTGAATATTTTCTTATCAAAATAAATTTAATAGCAGCTTTATTCCTCTGCATTTTCTTTGGTGATCTGGTCCCACCTTTGACAAACAGAATTCAGAATTCTATTTGGTAACCAGAAAACAAACATCTTTAGCAGTTTAGGATACTTAGCTTTAGATAATGTACACAAGTTATTAGATAATAGAAACTCTGGCCATTTAATATTGAGTCTGAACAGTATCTATCTGTATTGATCATGACTAAAATATAATGTGTCGAAGTTTTTTGAACCTGCCATTGTCAAGAGTGACTAATATAAGCAGACTAAATTGATGTTATTAAGAAACAAATTTGATCTTTATTTTATGAAACTTTTTGGTTGAAAAAATTTTGAATTTTAAATTTTAAGGTTTGTTTGTTTTTTTTTTAGTTTTGTTTACTATTTTTGCAAGTATCTTCTTAAATAGAAAAACTCTTTTCCACATAATAAATACAGCTAACACCTAATTTATATGTCTATAGATAATGTGTTTTATATTTTAAGTAGTTGTATAAACCCAGAAGAAGAGTATTTTGGGATATGTGAAAATTATAGGAAATTCAGACTTTCATGAGTAAACTTACTGGGGACACAACCTCCATTACTCTTCCACTGGTCATCAGTGGTAGCTTTCAAGCCATGGGAAGATTGAATAGTAGCCATAGGAATGATACACCCTGCAAAGCCTCAAGTAGTTCCTGGTTGTTTGCTTAAGTATTTACTTATTCATCTACAAAGCCACAGTGCGTTTGTATTTCATAGTTTAATCCCATGCCTTTGACTTGAAAAAAATTCAAGTTTAACTATTTAAAGATATCAAATGTGTACAAGTTAATTATGAAACATATAAACAAGGAATGAATAATAATACAGTTGCATTCAACAAAGCTCCTACCAGATTATATGGTCAGATCATCCCACAATCTTTTTGTCATCTCCAGAAAAAGAGTCAAGGCAGCTGGTGAACTTAGTGTTTTTCCTGCCTCTCTTCACCAGCACACAAAGGACAAAAGGGCAAATATTTAGAACTATTACAAAGAGGTTTGTGAATAACTTTCAAGACATGGAAAATAAAGATGTGATCTTATAATTATACTGTGTATTCTACTCTGAGTCTGTAAAATATTAGTTTGTCAAATACATACTTTTTATTTTTATTTTTTCTGCTTGTAGAAACTTTTAACTTCACATCAGTATTTTTTTAAATTCAAGTTACATTCTGATCACAGCCCCCTCCTTTCTTCCCACTGGGTTCCACCCTCCTATCTTCTTCTCCTTCTCCCTCCTCTCCTCTTCAGATGATGAAAGACCTCCCCCCACATATTAACCCATTCAAGTTCATCAAGTCAAATCAGGACTGACAGCATCCTCTTCCACTGAGGCAAGATTAAATAGACCAAATATTTATCAACTCTATGTGATATGATTCATCCTGTAATATTAAGTGTCTCTGATGACTGGACTTTATGGAAACTGACCAGGGCCTGGCCACAGTTCTGAGTGTACGATGGAGTTAACTACGGAGTTAGTTAACTACAGAGGATACTCTCATGTCACAAACTCCACTTATAAAGAGATACACAGTACTAACTAGAAGGAGAAATAATTATCCCCAAATTAAAATCTACCAAATATAGCCAAACACGAATTTGAGAATTCTTGAATTTTTTTCCCATGAATTCTTTTCATCTTTTTAATTACTATATGTGACTGCACCTCTATTTTGTGACTATACTTCTATTTCTATCTTATATAGATTTCTCTTTTTAGTAATTTATTCTCCCATATATTACATCCTGACCACAGTTTCCTCTTCCTGTCTCTTCTGCTACTTTCTCCATCTTCCCCCAAAACTCCTCCCTCCTCTTTCACTTCCCAGTTTCCCTTCAGAAAAGGACAGTAATCCCAGGGATATCAACTGAACATGGGATATCAAATTGCACTAAGATTCGTCACCTCCCCTCATATGAAGGCTAGACAAGGCAACCCCGTAGGAGGACAAGGGTCCCAAAAGCAGACAAAAGCATCAGAAATAACTCCAGCTCATGAAAACACCAAGCCACATAACTATAACATATAGAGCGCCTAGGTTAAACCCACACAGCCTTCCTGACTGTCAGTCAGTCTCAGTGATCACCTATGAATGAAAGTGTGTTGATTCTGTGGGTTTTCTTGCAGTGTCCTTGACTACTCTGGTTCCTTCAATTCTTCTTCCTCTTCTCATAGGATTTCCCAAATGCAGCCTAATATTTGCCTTGGGCCTCTGCTTGTTTCTGTCAGTTTCTGGATGAAGCCTCTCTGATGACAATGGGTTAGACACCAATCTATGAGTATACCATGCATATTTCTTAACCAGGAATGCTCACAAAAAGATGGAGGGAATCCAGCATCTTAGCTCTAAAAGACAAGATTTAATTAGAATAATTTGTTCAAATTCCAAACTACCTTGGGGGGTTTCCAAGCAAGAAAAACCTAGAATGAGGACTATGGACAATGATCACATGGGCTGTGTCCACTTTCACCAGTGGGATAATCCTGGAGCATCATTAAACAGCTCTGTAAATTGTCATTCACTTGGCATTTTATCTCTACAGGAGCCTAGTGGAAAGAGCGGTGGCATTTCCCTCATGTTACTTCAGAGAAAACTTGGTGAATATGAAATGATTTTTTTTTTTCAAGGACTGAACAAGTAACTAACGCAGTCTTGTTTTACAGCCAGGTATTGATTCTGAACTTAGATCACTGGAGGCAAATCTCCAAGAAAACAACACTTATCTCAAGAAAACTTACGTATAATTTTTCTTAGGAATTAGAGGAATTTAATTTCTAATTTAAATAACGCCCATGTAATACAATTTGATTCATCAAAATACAGAATATATATTTATTTTGGAACCTTTCTTTCCAGTATTAGATGAGGAATGTGATAAAAATTGCATTAGGAGTGCACATGCCTGTGTTCTTATTAGTAGATACATGTGTTCTGTGTGGTCAACACAAAGTTGTTTCTAAAATCCATAACTAAAAAGCATAGAAATATAGATAAACAGAGTGTTTGGGAACAAGTATTTTCCTCTGGTCCTTTTATAATGAGTTTTTTTTTTTTAATTTATTTATTGCTTCAGGTCACATCACCATCATAGTGTCCTCTTTCGACCCTTCCTAGTCCTGCTCTCCCACTCTCTACCCCCTAACCCTTCCATCCCACTCTTCTGGAGTGGAGTGTCCCTACATAACAGTCCCCCACCCCAGTTCAGCAGTGTATGAGGGCCAAGACCCCTCATACACTGGGGGCCTACAAGGCAGCACCACTAGGGCAAAGTGTTTCATTGACAGGATGAAAAAGTCTATGTTCCTGTTCTCTTTGGTGCGTTGGTTGTAGTATAGTTATTCTGTACTATATGGCTAAAATCCGACTATAAGTGAATAGATGCCATGTGCATCCTTCTGAGTCTGGGTTAGCTCACTCAGGATGAGCTTTTCTAGGTCCATCCATTTGGCTGCAAATTGCATAATTTCCTTGTTTCTGATAGATGTGTAGTATTCCATTGTGTAGATGTAACATAATTTTTTAATCCATTCTTCAGTTGAGGAACATCTGGGTTGTTTCCAGTTTCTAGCTATTACAAATAAGGCTGCTATGAACATAGATGAGGCAACTTCCTTGTGATTTGGTGAGGAGTCATTTAGATGTATACCCAGAAGTGGTATGGCTGGGTTCCGAGGCAGAGCTATTTCAAGTTTTCTAAGATATTGCCAGACTGACCTCCATGGTGGTTGCAAAAGCCTGCACTCCCACCAGCAATGGAGGAGGGTTCCCTTGAACTTTTGATATTAGCCATTCTGACAGGTATGAGATGGAATCTTAGAGTTGTCTTGAGTTGCATTTCTCTGATGATTAAGGATGCTGAGCATTTCTTCAAGTGTCTCTCAGCCTTTAGGAATTCCTCCTTTGTGAATTCTCTGTTTAGCTCTTTCTCCCATTTTTAAATTGGATTATTTGGTTTCTTGGCATTTAATTTCTTGAGTTCTTTGTAAATTTTGTATATTAGCCCTTTGTCAGATGTGTGGTTGGGAAGACTTTTTCCCCACTCTGTAGACTGCCATTTTGTTTCAATGACAGTGTCTTTTGCCTTACAGAAGCTTGTCAGTTTCATGAGGTCCCATTTATTGATTGTTGGTCTTAGGTCCTGAGCTGTTGCTGTTCTGTTCAGGAGGTTGTCACCTGTGCCAATAATTTTGAGAGAAAGTCTCTTCTAGTAGATTTAGTGTGACCGGGCTTATGTTAAGGTCTTTGATCCAGTTGGACTTAAGTTTTGTACAAGGTGATAAGTATGGGTCTAATTTCAATCTTTTACAAATAGACATCCAGTTGGACCAGCACCATTTGTTGTCCTTTTTCCATTGTGCGGTTTTGGCTTCTTTGTCAAAGATTAGATGACCATAGGTGTGTGGGCTCATTTCTGGGTCTTTAATTTGATTCCATTGATCCACTGCTCTGTTTCTATACCAGTACCATGCTGTTTTTGTTACTATTGCTCTGTAGTACAGCTTGAAATGTGGGACAGGGATACCTCCAGATTTTTTTTTTTTTATTGTACAGGATTGATTTAGCTATTCTAGGTTTTTTGTTGTTCTACATGAAATTGTGTTGGTACAATAGGAATTGCATTGAATCTGTATATTGCTTTTGGTAGGATGGCCTTTTTTATTATGTTGATCCTACCTATCCATGAGCATGGGAGATCTTTCCATCTTATGATGGCCTCTTCAATTTCTTTCTTCAAGGGCTTGAAGTTCTTGTTGTACAAGTCCTTTACTTGCAGGGACAAGACAAGGATGCCCACTTTCACCATATCTCTTCAATATAGTACTTGAAGTTCTTGCTAAAGCAATAAGACAACTAAAAGAGATCAAGGGGATACAAATTGGAAACGAAGAAGTCAAATTATCCCTATTTGCAGACAATACACATAAGAGACCCCAAAATTCCACCAGAGAACTCTTACAGCTGATAAACACCTTCAGGAAGGTGGCTGGATACAAAATTAATTCAAAAAAATCAGAAGCCCTTCTTTTTACAAAAAATAAATGGGCTGAGAAAGAAATCAGGGAAACAACTCCCTTCACAATAGCCACAAATAATATAAAATACCTGGGGGTAATTCCAACCAAGCAAATAATGATGTTTTAAAAATACATTTTCTCTCAATGGCTTGGCATATGTGTCTATTTTGAATAAGATTTAAATAATGGGAAAATATTGCTTAATGTGTTTGCAGTCTTATTTTGACTTTATCCTATCTGTTCACTGTTTCCTAAAAAGGCATTCCGTATTTTGCTTGTTCATGATTTGTATGCTGTATATAAAACTGAGATATATATTCTCCTCATCTCCATATTTGGTATAAGTAACAAACCATTCTGTTGTGTGCAAATGAACTATGAAAAACTCATGTTCCTCTTTCTTGTACTCTACACATTCTGCTTTGATCATTTTATTTTAGAAACTTTATTGGAAAATGAACTGAATACACACAGAGAGCCTAATTTTTGTGTGTAAGTATTCGTGCTGAAATGCTGTGGAATTCTATAGATTTACACTGAGAATCACTGCACTGACCTTCAACACATCTGAATTGAAAGGACACACTGCAGTTGCTTTGACTAGAGTCAAAGCCACTTGTCTCAGAACATTACACAGTTTATATTGGGATTTCAGATACATTTTGTTTATGTACAGTGCAACTTTTATACTTAAGATATTTTAATGGCAAGCTGGTATAAAACTAATGATAAGATCTCCTGATATGTGGTCTATTACAAAAGAATATTGCTTAGCCTGCCACCAAAATCTGGTTGCTTACACACAAAACCCTTGGGAAAATACGATTCAACAGTATTAAATAGTGTCTCTCATTTTCAGTGCTTTCCATAATCCCATTCTCTTAAATTGTTTCATATTGGGTAGTTTCTCACCTTTCTAGGTCTCACTTTTTTTTTTTTTATAAGACTCAAGAATAAGTAAGTTCACATAGGGCACGGCTTCTGCCTGTGACATCCTGATGTTCCCCCATAGGAAGAGATGCATGCTTAGGTGGTCAGCATTGTTACTCCTGTGCTCTACTGTTTAAATTGCAGAGTTTATATGGAAGCAGCTTCCTTGGGCATTGTAAAGATTGCTCTTGAGAGAATGTGTTTGAGGATAAAGAAAAATGTGATATGTCAAAGTTTCAGGTCAACCTAATTTTATAGTGACATTTCATAATGTTCTTAAATATAGACGTTTTCTTCATAAAATGGAATAATTTAGGATTATGTTTGGTATCATAGATGAATTTTGAACAGTTTAACCCAGTTTTTAAGTTGGCAAGCCTCTGTCAGCTATATTTTAATATTAGATCCTTAAATCCATTCAACAGACAATTAATCTTACTCTTTTATATTACTTGGGCATAACCTTAAAACAGGCCAAGGATAGTGCATTTTGACTTGTGATTGGGCCAGGAGAAGACAAAATTGTAATTATATGAAACTATAACCATTTTGTGAATCTATAGCATTAAGTCAATGAATGATATCAGAACGTCTGCTTAGCAACGATATGCTTTCTGACTCTAAGCCAGACACTGTTGAAGGGTTGAGCACAGAGATGGAGTGAGACTCAGTACTTTAGAGAACATGTTAAGGGAAGCAGAAACAAAATTCAGTGATCTATAGGGAGCTTTGGTCTTACCACCTTGCTTCCTTACCGCTTGCTGTTCAAGGGATTATGTATCATGTACACTATACATACGAAGATCTCTACAAGTTTTGTGTAGAGAAATAATTTAAAGGTCAAAAGTGACCAATTCAAGAAAGACATTGCATATTCTGCTAGTATTTCATACTAGGGTCAGGGAAACTACCACTGGGTTTCCAGGAGAGCTAGGCACTGGTCAGGAAATTCAGATGTCTTCAATCAGAACAATTTTGATGGGATCTAAGAAAGAGAAGCTAGGGTGAGATGGAGCAGAGGGTTCGGTCAAGGAGCCCTGATCTTGGATTCTGATCGAAAACAGTGATGAGCACAGAGAAGTTAAATTTACAGTGGCAAAGACAGGAAGAGGCTCAGCCTCTGCCCACATGTGTTCATAGGAAGGATGTATAGCACTGTAAAGATATGGTCATTGTGCTTTGATATTATATATTATTTGATATAGAGTACACATTCATAAGAGTCAGTGGGAAGAGGCTTCTTGCATTCTTCACACAGTGAAAAGATTTCTGCTTGTTTGCTGGAGGGGTCAATGGCAGCCTCTGATTAGAAGGCTTTCTTCACGGCTGTGCTGTCATCTGGAGGCATGATACAGAAGGGAGGTAGGGAAACATGTCTACAGGCCAGGAGTGACTGAGGGCCTCTTAAAACATTGAAGTGACTGCTGAAAGCTGGGACAGTTTGTCTTCTATTTTAAAGTCTCAAATGAGACTCTGTGTCAGTCTCAGCCAAATTCCTTGAAATACTGTCAAATATTTCAGGGAGCTGTGAGGGGATCTTTTATCATAACTTTTCAGATCCTACATGCTCTCTAGAAGTTGCCTTTAAACTGCTTGTAGTCTTTTTTTCCCACAGCACAAACTCAGTAGACTAAAAAAAAAATTTTCCTAAGCAGGTACAAAGATTATTTTTGAAGTATAGAAGTAGAAGTAGAGATTTACTTTTTTGAGAAAATTTGGAGGACTTCTGTCTAACAGTACAATTTAAAATTTTAAGAACTTTGTTATATATTCAACTTATGTGACTTCAAGCTGTCAGTTTTATTTTTCAAAAATCTAAGGCTTTCAGTTTTCCTATGAATGTCTCTAGACACCATGTGTAGTTTCACCATTATGTGGTCTTTTAAAAATAAAAGAGAGAGAGGAGTGGAAATCTCCCTCAGTTTCTTATGTCTCCTTTGAGGTTTCTTTTTTCTTCTCCTTGGGTTCTGTTCCACTAATAGTGATTGGAGAGACAATTTCAGCCCTGAGAAATGAAGATTAGACCATCTCTGCCATGAATGATTAGATTCCTTTTCCCTTCTGTTTCCCACTATAACACTAGATAACTGTTTTCTTAGCTCTTATTGCTGCTTTCTTTCCAAATGGACAATGTTCTGCTATCAGCAATTCTGATGATACAAAGACATGGTTTTTTACTGCTCTGCTTGATTGCCTGCCAACATGATGGTGATATTTGACAGAAAATATCCACCAACCCAGCAGCACAGTGAGGCCCTTTGAAGCAGGTCAGGGGCATGGTCACTGTGCCTCTTACTGTGGAGTAAGTGTCAAACTGAAGATGTTTTGCTGATCTTCACAAGGACAGGACCTGTTGGCCTGACTTACTTGGCCCTATGGTCACCCTGACACTGTTGGTCCAGCTGTCTTCCTGAGGGAAAGACCAACTCAGAATTCCAGAGTTTCATTTAGTTTTGGGACACTGTAGATTCTCCTGACAAAAAAGTTCTGACTACTCGCCTAATGCAAATAGAGTCAGCCTCTCGTGTGCTCAAAGAAACCCTTTCCCTTGCCTGTAATGTTCTCCTTGCAGGATGAACACCCAGGCCTACTTCAATCTATTAGGAAAGTTCTGACTCCTACTAATTTTTTCTACAGATGACCAACACTGCCATCATCTCAGTTATTCCTTCACTCTCATTTAAAATTTTTGAATTTGTAGTTTCAGCCTAATTATTAAAAGATGTAGAACAAAGAAAACCAAAGTTTTAATATTATTTTCTTGCCTCATTTTGTACCACCTGCTTAAAGTACAGTGCTGAGTAAAACTCAAGCACAGAGTAGTGATACAGTGAGAGTGAACTCTGCCCTGAGGGATACACTGGCAGGCAAGAGAGAGTAATGGCATGTAGTCCTAGTGGTGCCCATTCCTGTTCTGGAATTCTCCTAAATCAGCAAAGCAGAAGATGAGAAAGTTATCAGGTGGCCATCCCCTGGGCTTCCATTGGCCACTTGCACTCTAGCAGCAGCTTACATTACCTTTTTGACCAGTGTTGGTGGATGTGGTAAGAAATACAGCAAGCAAGCACAGAAAAGTTAGGTGACAATGAGAGCAGATGTGAATCCAGCAGCACTTTATCATGATTGCCTATAGTAGAACATGAAATTGCCAAAGGGAGTCTCAGGCGTACCCTTTCCTGGAGCAGAGCTGATATCAGTGCTGTGGGCATGATATTAAAGCCTCACTAGAATTTTGATAACTTTTATCCTCAATGAAGTGAAAATCTTTGTTCATTAGCTGGTGGGTTGTCCTTGCAATTTAATCATGGGCATTGTCTCCCTGATGTCTATTCAGGAAATTAAGTTTTTTTCTGTAAATAGAGTATAGAATTAAAGACTTCATAGCATGAGCAGGAACAAAGACCATCAATTCCAATTCTGTTGGTTTTATCTAGGAAAGTGAGTCACCTTAACCAGCTAAGTCCCCTTGCAAATGAAGATTAGTAGTTCACTCCTTAGTATAGATTATTTAACAGACTAAGATGCTGAAAAGGACACATTGTAAGTGATATGCTTAACATAGTGATCATGCAGCTAGGTTAGCAGAGAGTCGGAACTTGAGTCCATCACTGCCTTGCTCCAAAGTCTGCGTGCTCTTTGTACTAGACCATAATGTTCTTTTAAACTGATTTTAGGGTATCCATTCTCTCCTTTACCCCATTCACCAACTGAATTTCATGTTCTACTAAAGTTTGATCTCTGGTAGAACATTAATATGAAAACTTTAGTGTACCTTTTTCCCAAAGTCATTAAAAATTATTTAATTTCTCTTTCGTGTGTGTGTGTGTGTGTGTGTGTAGGTGTGTGTGTGTGTGTGTGGTGTGTCAGGATCGGGGTGGGTGTGTGTGCTCTCATGCAGCGACTGGACCTCACATGTTCAGATTTTTGGCAAGCACCTTTACTTGTCAAACCATCTCCCAGCCTTACATTCCAATCAGGATGAAACCATCAATTCAAAGAGTTTTAATTATAGTAATAAAAAAAACTGGACTGGGCTTTCCCCATATCACTAATTTAGATAAATTTAGTGAATGTTAGATCATTTGGTGGTGAACTGCAAGCACATCTCTGCTGCTTTAGATTCAATAAGGATCTGATAAAGTGTTTCATGATACATTAATAATTGATAAGCTTCCGTCCCTTACTGTGAATCAACTTTGTAACTGCCCTAGGGAGTATATAAGGGAGGTATTACCTATACTTCCTAAAATTCAGATCATTATTACAGCTGTCATGCATCCAACTAAGATAACATGTTTAAAAAACGTATTTTGATGAATTATAATTGTTTTTTCAATATGTCTGCCACAGAGCAAATGGTAACTTCATTTTATGCCCATTTCAAAATTTCCTTTTTCACAACACTGCATTTCTTTCCTGTTCTCCTTTATTAAATATTAAGAATGTCCACCCTGCTAAGGCTGCCTTTGATTAATTAATAAGTTCGTGAAAAGGTCTTTGATACCTTCAAATACTACGAAAATTGTAAACCATCTTGTCCTACAGCTCCTGGCATTTCTCCCCTAGGAAGAGTTGAAGGTCTTGCCCGTCTCTGAGCATAGACATCATTAAAACCTGAAGAGGTAGAATTGGTGCATGAAATAGCTACATGTTATTGCCTCTGGCCATGCTCAGCAGTCAAGAATGATGCAAAACTCAAGAATCTCAAAGTTCTGCTTCATTAGAAGAAAGGGCACCAAGATCACTCTATACATCCCTTTATCAGAAGAGGAATATTGGTGTGAGAGTCACTGGCTTTGTTACTGAGACTAAAATTCTCAGAGACATCTCTTAAAATACCTGCGACTGCTTTAAGTTTACACATGGTATCCTTAGCACCCAGAAGTTTACAAAGAATTTCTTTAGCGTCAAGAACACAAACCTACTTTCCCTTTCCTCCATCTTCCCATCTTCAAATTGACACAGACTCTCTATCATCCACCTGGAGAGGTCACAGTGACAATGACAGAAAGTAATGTCTGAGAGAGTATGTAAGTCACTGTTGTATTAACTTTTACTTTGACTTGTTGGCCTAGTAGAGATCCAAGACTGTGTAGGACTTCTATAGAAAATATTGACAGTTGTATTTTAGTCAAAGCTATATTGATAAGTATATAAGAGACATCATATATATGTGGTAAATAGGAAGTATATTTAAATAGTAATGCTGAAGCTAGTTTGATTGCAATGAGAATATCATTCTCACTTATTGACCACTGATTCAGAATTTTGCTTTAGAATTTCAGAATGCAGAATGGCTTTGCAACTTACCTTCCCACCCACCCACAGTCTTGCTAATGGGGGAAAATCAGTGCTTTGAAAATAATTTGGAAATAGATTTAAGGAGCAACACAGAAATTTGCCTCTATAAGCCTCATAAATTCACTTTTTGTGAATCATATTAAGGAAGAAACTAACAATAGAAAACAACCATATAAGAAGAGTTCTGGGTAATTCATGACACTTTATATTTCAAACAGCCTGAATACTTAAAAGAAACCTTACTTCTGCCCGTTATCTCATGCCCACTAATATAACACCACCTGCCTACGCTGCTTTAAAGGGTGTCTGTGCAGAGTCAGCCTTTAAGCCAGGCAGAAGCCAGTTACTGGAGATATCGTCGGTTCTTTGTGGGCTTGGCAAAGCCAAGGGTCACTAGTATTGATGTCGTCACTGAAATTATATCAAAAACCAAAACCAACAACCAAAAACCAAAAAATACTGCTTACAAAATACCAGAAGGGAATGGAGAGAAATGAAAACAATTTGGTTTATTGACATGGTATGATTGTGAAATAATTAATTTAGTTTCATTTTGAATTCTGCTAACATAATTTTAATGCCTGTACAAACATTTTAGTGAGAACTATTGGCAAACTGAAGTGTGATTTCTCTGTTTATTAATTTATCTAAAGAAGATATGTAACAGTACAGACTGGCAAGCCCCAAGTAGCCTACACAGAACCTTAAGGGCTTTGTCTTCAGTATCACAAAGTACTTCCTTCCATCAGCAGACCCGGCAGATGTGCCTTCCTCCTCATCTCCCATGGTTAGTATAACGCACCTTTGCAATGTGGATAGCATGAGTATTTTGTCATGTTATCTAGTAACAAGATCAAGGTGTCCTCAGTGAATAAGTTAAGGCACGTGGGGTTAGATTGGGAAACAGGGGCAATGTAGTTAAGACACACACACACACACACACACACACACACACACACACACACACATGTCTAAGATAATGATATTCATCATCTGGAAGTGGAAGTAAACAGCAGAGAAAACTCCAATTTAATCCTGCATTTGACTAGTAAAGTAGAAGCTATGGATCGTCTCTGCCTTAATGACAAGTTGCGCCTGGGGACTTTTGTGCCTTGTCCCTAATCATAGGTCTGTCTCAAGCAGAAATACCTCATGATGAGGACCTCTGCCTGAACAAAAATCAATCTGAAAGTGTGTGTGTGTGTGTGTGTGTGTGTGTGTATGTGTGTATGTGTGTGTGTGAAAATGTAAATGCTGCCAAGTAAAGACCTTATTCTCCTATAATCTATTGTCTCAAAGCAAGTCTTGTGCAGTCTTTATAATTAGCAATCTGCTTATTTGAGAACACTAATAGCTTTTGGTAAATTTCATTGTTTCGTTCTATGATTTTCCACATTGATATTTAAAGATAGAAATCTCAAGGCAGAGCTTCCAGATACCTCCCCTCATCCTACAACATGTCATGTAATCAGTTTATGGAAGATATTCTTGAAACGGGACCTCCCATGTAGAACACCTAAGTTGTGGCTTGCTTTACTTCAGGGACTTTATGTTTTTGGCTCTGTTCTGTGTCTGCTTCCAAAACCTTTGGCATAAGTTCCTGTGGACTGAGGTCTAATCAAGTCGTGATGCAGATTGGGATCATGCTGAAATGTAGCTTTTGTTTTTACACACAGATAGGCTAGGAGTTCACCATGCCCTTTGGGCTTTTGGTTTTGTTGCATAATTGTAGCAAAGGACTAGAAAATAATCAAACCTATGGATAGGGAAGAAACAGACACTGTCCTAAGAATAAACTAGTAACAATCTTCATTGCCCATTCTAGGAGCTAGTTCACAGTCTTTATTGTCCATTCTAGTAGCTGTACTATTCCAGGTCTAAAGTTGAACTTTTGATATTGCTGCCACTTTATTCTGTTGCAATATGAATGTCCTTTTATTTTTGTTCCAACATAAGCTAAAATGAATGTAACTTAAAATAACTATACTTGTACTTCGGTTAAACACAGAAGTCTGTTTCCCATAGCTCTGACAAAATACCTGAGAAAACTTATACAGTGGAATTTTTTTATGTGTGCATGTGTTTTGTTTGTTTGTGTGTTGGAGCTCAGGAATTCAGGGATTTCAGTCCACATTCCATTGGCTCTGTCACTTTGGTCCTGGCAAGTTAGTGTGTGTCTGGAAAGCATTTGGCAGATGAAAACTTTCCCTAGCAGTAGAATTTGGGACCAGAGATCTTGCACCAATTTTAGGAGGTGTCATTCATGACACTAGTTCATCCACAAGGGTCAAAATCCTACGCTTTCTAACATTCCCTCCAATAGTCCCAGAAACATTGGATCCATGATAAGCACATAGTCTTTGTCAGATGCATTTAAGACCCAACTCACAGAAGCATCCACGTTTAAGATTCTCCATGTTATGAGCAGAATCATCTACAACTGGAGCATGTCTATTTTCCTGAACTTCTTAAGATTACAAATTTCCTCAATTCTGATAAATAATATATAATCTCCAAGGAAACATACATATTATGTGAATATTTATGCTCTTGATATGTGGAAAAACAAATAATTTTGGCAAGCATGCCATAAAGAACTTATCTAATAATGAGAGATTAGATTTGTAACTTAGGCCATTTTAGTTCCCTCTCCAATTTGACAGTTTTCTTTTTATCCCACATGCACTTCTTAAACTGTAAAATGGGTATGATAACAAATGAAGAACATTTAGAATTCAAGAAACAATTTGTAAAACATCTTTTTAAATTGACAGTACTATGTAAGGTATTACAAGTCCTAGTGCTTTTGTAGTTTTTTTGTCCAGTTTTATAAAACCTAATAATTTATCTCAACTCTTAAGTGATATTATGTAAGTTACCAAAATGAAAAAAAGAATCAGTATTAATCTTACGCAGAATGGACTCTAAACAATGATCGAACTTCATGAGAATGTAAAACTACTCCTTAAATATGATAATCAACCAGAAAGACTGACAAATGTATCTAAGGCATCAAAATATTAATTTCTTTTTTTCTGCCCTGCAATATATGTAAATACTAGCAAGCCCACTGAACGTCTGAGTGAGAGATTAGTTCAAACCTGCCAAGGAGACCATCAAAACAACACCTTCTAGGGCATGTCTGCAAACCAAGTACTTATTGCAGACAGGCTAATTTATCACAGTGCAGTTGCCAAGGAAACAAGGGCTCTATGTGTCACGTGACCCAAAGCAGTTTCTGTTGACTGGCTCTAACTGACTGTCAGTTCAGCAAAGGTTGCACTGTTTCCCGTGAAAAGAATGAAGGAGCATTGATACTTGTTGAAAAGGCATAATGCCAATGGTGTATCTCAAGCTATGAAAGCAGCCCTTTGTCTCCTCGACGTTTATTTTTATTCTGGCTAAAAAGATCCCTTCAAATTTTCGCTACACAAAGGCCCTTTATGTATTCACAGATTAAATATGTACTCCTCTATTTACTAAGGATTCAATATTTGCTGATGGAATACTGAACAAATATTTAAACCTTTTATCCTCACAATAATATTTTATTTACAAGGTGCTAAATTTTGTACAGCTTTTTTCTGCTAATATTTTTTCCTAAGAGCACAAGAGTTATAGTCGCATGCAACTTAAGTCTGTAACTAAGATTTCTGGCCTGTACTTTTTTTTGCAAACATAACAGATAGAGGCTGACAATGTTCCCGTGGATCACAAAGATGAAGATATCTTTAGGGAACTTAGATAATAGCTTTACCCATACTTCTTGTTGTTGTCTCCTTCTCACTGTTGTTTTCATTGATGGGTAAGTACCAAGGGCCACAGAGATAGTTACACACTTAGGTTCAACAATTCCACACTTTGGAGTTTTTCTCAGAGAGTTTCCCAAAAGAAGCAGTTCTGAGATACAGGAAAGAATGAGCTATGGAGTCAGATGTATGAATTTCACATCTCCCCTCTGCCACTCGACTTGGTGAGTGTCCATAGGGAAGTATTTATACATCTATGAACTTCTAGTTTGCACATTTGTAAAAAAGACCTGAGGGAATCTGTGCTGTCTGTGAATCAGACCCTTTTAAATCATGTGTGCTGAATGTTGGCACATAGGTCTCATGTACCCAACAGAGCTCTCAGCATGGCATGTCTCAGTACAGCCTCGCATGTAACCTGAAGAACTTGGAATTAATGTACACACTAAAACTCAAAGCAGGAGCTGGTCCAGTCATACCTGTAAATGAAATATACTTATGGAGTTCACTACAATGCAACCTTTTACATTTCTGATTCAGAATAGGCCTATGAATATATATATATGAATATACACAAAGCTACAGACGCTGACACAACCACTGTAGAAAGTGTTCACAGATTGAGAAGGTACATTTTGATAAAAGGAAATAAATAATATAATTCCATACTACTATGTCAATATAAAATTTCTCTTTAACCAAGTCTATGGTCTCTTCCTCTAAAAAAAAAAAAAATGGAATGAAAGAAAAGATGTGGTAGTTGACTGTGAAGGACTGCATCTTTGATGACTTTCACCAGAAGAAAGCTTCTTGAAGAGTAAACCTTTTAAAAAGCCTTTTTTGTCTTTTTCAAGAGTACTTCAGGGTCTAGAGACATAGATCAGTTGATAAAGTGCCTGAGTGGACATTGGTTCATTGCCAAGTACCACATAAACCAAGTTTAGTAGGCCATGCTTGTAATCCCAGTGTGTGGGAAGTGGGGTCAAGAGGATCAGAAGTTCAAGGTCATATTTTAGCTCTTGGTGAGTTATAGGCCAGTCTAGGACCCATGAGACAGTGCCTTTGGAAGGCAGAGGCAGGAGGGTCTCTGTGGGTTCGAGGTCAGGCTGGACTACAAAGTGAGTCCAGGACAGCCAGTGCTATTACACAGAGAAACCCTGTCTTGGAAAACAAAACAAAGCAAATAATAATAATAATAATAATAATAATAATAATAAGAAGAAGAAGAAGAAGAGAAGAAGAAGAAGAAGAAGAAAGAAAGAAAGGAGACAGAGAAGGAGAAATAAAAATGAAAAAAATACCTACTAATCAAAACTGATGAGTAGTAAAGGCAAAACAAACGTGAGGTTAAGCTTCAAAGGGTAATTCTTCAAAGAATTCAGGCTGTGCTGAAATAGACTTTATATCCCATAAACACTTTCTTATTCCACAAGGTACAAAACAGAGACTTTTCAGAGAATGTATCTGAGTGTGCTTGTACAAGAAAATGTTGATTTGCTACATAAAAGTGGGAGCACATAAGTGCAAAATCAAATAATGAAAGACTGTAGCAATGTGAGTCAGTGCCCACTAGACTACCATGCTGATTGGAATTACATATTAAGTGCTCTCCACTCGCTGATGCTAGGTCAGTTCTAGAGATCACCGTCCTAACTCAATTAGTTCCATTGTGTTTGCTTTGATGCTAGGTCAGTTCTAGAGATCACCGTCCTAACTCAATTAGTTCCACTGTGTTTGCTTTGTCTTGAAGCTAGGAATGCCATACTTTGTGTGATGTTATTTACCATATGATGAGCCAGCTTTAGAATGTGGTATAAAGGACATAAAATCATTGTGACTTTTAAATTTCTTGAGGTTTATTTTATTTATGTATGTGGCTGTGTTGCCTGCATGGAAGTCTG
The DNA here is from genome assembly GCA_907164525.1 of Lophiomys imhausi. Classification (NCBI taxonomy): domain Eukaryota; kingdom Metazoa; phylum Chordata; class Mammalia; order Rodentia; family Muridae; genus Lophiomys; species Lophiomys imhausi. Next base: position 1,955,957 of record CAJQZJ010001466.1, on the reverse strand, counting down.
CATCAAATGTGTGTTGTGTCCACATGGGCAGAAACAAAGCATCACATCCTCTGAAACTAGATTTACAAACTATGGTTAGCAGTCTAGTGAATGATCAAAATCAAATGTTGGTCCTCTAGGAAAGTAGTCAGTGTTCTGAAGGGCTGAGCCATCAGTTCACTCTCTGAGTCTCATTCTTACACACACACACACACACACACACACACACTCACCTGCACATCCTTTGAGTTTGACCTTCATCCAGAAGATACCTGATTTGGGTACCATATAAACAAAGTTAAGATTACACATGCAAATTTCATGGGATATCACTAATCAGATTCCATTGCATAGCTACAGGCTGCCTTTCTAACCCCAGGCTGCTAATTTTTTAACGTCTTTTCATCTCAAGACATGTTTTATAAGGGTCTATGAATGAGATAGATTTCCTGTTGGAAAAAAACCCTCAAATTTCATGGCTTACATTTCACGAAAAACTAGCATCTTCGCATATGGAACACATAATCAATTAACTCACTTTCCAACTTAACTGTCTACAGGAATGTCATGGTAAAACATATATATGACAAAAACATTGTTTACACTTGACAGATCAGTGGAGTGGAGTCTATATAAGCAGGCAGGAAAAGTATTATTCTTGACTATCATCAAATTAAACTTTTCAACTTTTTTTAGCATATTCAAGAAGAAGGAAGATTGTATCCTCCTTTTAACTAATCAGGTAGCTCTGGATTTATTTTCTTGGTTGTTGATATCAGATGTTTAACTATTAAGTGCAGTCAAGTGAAAATGGATGTTTTTCTTTCTTTTCTTTTTTTGAATCTCACCACATGAATAACTGTTGTGAGCTATTGTCAATGTGCTGGTAACAGCAGAGTAGCCATGCAAGTCAAATAACCTTTGTTATCATCTGCCACCCCTCTGTTCAGGTTTTCACAGGCTTCTTCTTTCTTTGTACCGAAACCACAGCTCTTATATTCCACCTTTTTTAGGCCGTGTAGTTTGTAGCACCATGAAATTCTACTGCCAGGTTAATGTGCACATTTGAAGCATATCCCACACTTCCCTGCTTTTCTCTGATTTCCTCTTATGGATTGTAATCTCTCTTTCCATGGAGTCAATAATGTGAAAGCAAGGCAGGAGAATCTGGAAAGTGGCGATTGGTAGGAGGCTCCATACAGGCCTTGTTTCTTATCAAGAGCAACATGACTGAGCTTTGCTCTTCTGAGTCTCAGATTTTTCTATCTCAAAGCTTGGGTAGTAACTTGAATTTTCATTTAGATTTCTTGTGAGAGTAATGTCAGAGAAGTGCATCACATAAACATGACTGTGTTAATGTGTTGTACATAGTGAAAACCAGCTGCTGGTTTGTACTAGTGTTGTAGGATGCTGAGAAGGTTCAATCTGCTTACCTTCAGCCACCCACCATGGACGGGGATAAGAAAAGTGCTCTCATTTTTCCATAACATCAGCTGGCCTTAGGGGACTAAGAAACCACTAACATTGGGGAGTCACAAAACCAAATATGAAATGTCCTGAGCCCAACTGTTTGAAGGTTAGAGGAAATGACAGCTTTTGTAGGTTTTCCACTGTTGTATCAAACTTTCAGCAGGTGTGCTTCTGTTTAAAGATCATTGTTGAAATACATTGACTTACTTTTCCAACTAACTTACTTTGTAAAATGTTTAAGTTTTGAGGGTTTAAATGAACTAAATCTAAAAATCCTCCAAAGCAATTTGAAAAATCACATGACATTCCTACTGATGGATTGGCTTTCAGTTTGACATTAATATATATATATAAGATTATGTAGTTGATTTTGGAACTTGATGCTTAGCTTGCAGTAATATTGATATTCTTCTGTGTTCAGGTTCATTTGATAGCAGAAATCCATCTACAGACTTGCAGGTTTTGTTCTATCTACTGAAGACTTCATTTCCTTTGTTTCAATTGTACTCTAGGAAAATAATATATGTCAATTCAAAATTAATTGAAATTAAAGAATGAATTTCACTTCACTTCAGGGATGATCAAGACATGTTTCCATTGGGATGGCTTTATCTTCTTTGAAGGGAATGATTAAAGTCTGAACTCTGTGACCAGACTCAAATCACAAAATAAACAAGTGTCAAAATAGAAAAATAATATATGAAATCCAGGCAACCCATAGGGGCTTCCACATGTGTTCATCCTTTTGAAGTAAGCTTGTGGTGATGCAGCTCTTGGCAGATAGCTCCATTAAGACTTCAGTGCTCCAGAGCACTGTCAATTATGCTGTTTGGGGTTATTTGAGTCACTCACTTGATTAACAGACCTGCGGGGGGCATGCCTCACCTGTCACTCATTTCTAAGTAGAAGAGTTTTTCCTGTATCATTTTGAGTATTCCACTGGCTATAGCGTGACCAGACTGTCTTACACAGTTTCTTTAAATTTTTGATTATTTTTTCTGCTTTATTTTTTAAGATTATAATATAATTATGTCATTTCATCCTTCCATTTCCTTCCTCCACACCTTCCCATTTATCCTCCTTACTTCAGATTCATGGCATCCTTTTTCATTAATTAGTGGTTATGTGCATATGCATATATGTGTATTAACTGTTGTTATGTACATATGTGTGTGTGTTCCTAAATATATAAGTACAACCTGTTCAGTCTGTATAATATTATGTGTATGCATTTCTTTTACGGCTGACCAGTGTTAGTGTCTTTTAATAGATCTGGATGATTTCTTCAACTGCTCACTGACTTTATCACTTATAAATAATCTTTTTTAAAAAATAGACACATTGATTCAGAGTAGTGTACTTAAAATATATTATCATCATGATTAGTTGTTTATGTGAGATGATTTCTCACTTTGTAGCCCCCCAGTATGCCTCCTAATCTTCCTGTATCAGGTTTTTGAGTCTGGGACTGTAGGCACAGGCATAAGTGACCACTCCCACCTACAACCATACCTATAGGTGTGGATACATTTTTGATCAGTTTTCATTAATAAACTTGAGGATCAAATAAAAAAGGAACAAGGACACATTATATTCCAATGATAGTAGAGAAAATTATTGTAATATAATACAGAAAATAAACTTCTAGATGTGAATTTACTTGAAAAATAATGGAAGTGAATTATGTATGAAATGATTTTCAGGAAACCTCCAAATGCATAATTTAAGACACAAGTCTAAAGCTTTAGAGGGATTATGTGACAGAAGAATGTAATAATTTTAAAAGTTGTTTTCATGAATTGGAAATTCATGGCAGTGTTGATGGTTTGGGGGGGGAGATATTTGTCAATGTTATAAAAAATGGCTCAAGGATGAGGCAATTGTTTCAATGAGTTTTTATCACAAACATAAAGCCAAAAGAAAAACAAAAAAGGTAGATCGATAATATACAAAATAGTTGCCTTTGAAGAGGTCAACGAATTAGAGAAACTTTAAAAATATTGACTTATTACATGTTCTAGGCTACTACTACCAAAAGTTCAACATGGTAAGATTATAATGTTACCTGAGATATTATTTCAGCTAGTGTCATCATCATAATCAAACAGTTTAAGATACTCAAGCCATATTACAAGGCCTTAAGAAACTTTTACCAGCATATATTAGTTTTTCAGTCTAATGGTTTTCATAATGACAACTTTACACTTGTACACAGCAAGTTGTTGTCATGTTCCTAACTTACTCTCCTTCCTCACATATCCTCCAAATTCTCCTCTGTCCCTCTTCCTCCTCACTCTCCTCTCTTGCCCTTCCTCCTTACCCTCCCCCCTTGCCCTTCCTCCCCACCCTCATCTCTTGCCCTTCCTCCCCACCCTCCTCTCTTGCCCTTCCTCCTCACTCTCCTCTCTTGCCCTTCCTCCTCACCCTCCTCCCTTGCCCTTCCTCCTCACCCTCCTCCCTTGCCCTTCCTCCCCACCCT
>CAJQZJ010001466.1:1924093-1952019 GCA_907164525.1 Lophiomys imhausi | reverse complement strand
CACCCTCCTCCCTTGCCCTTCCTCCCCACCCTCATCTCTTGCCCTTCTTCCCCACTCTCCGCTCACTCTTTACCCTGCTCTGCCTGCTCTCTTTATTCCCTAATCTCTCCCCTTCTGCATTCATCACTTTTAAAACTTCATGATTCTGCCTACAGGATATTGTATTTTGATGTATATCTTTTATTTAAAAAATAAATCTGGTAGTCCATTTGGCTAATTAATTTGAATTGGATATTCTTGATCCATAAGTCACAGTAGTGATCTCTCAATAGTGAGATCAACATACTTACTATTCACAAAGTACACACTGACAGGTATGATAATGGATTGTTGCTTGGCAAATGAATCCAAAGTAGAAAGTTAAAATAATAATGAGTTTTTGCATTCTCTTCTGGTTGTAATGTTGATAGGGTTCAGTTTGTAGTCCTGGCTTAGTGCTAAGGGTGTACCCTAGGAAATATGTGGTTCAGCCCCTGTGGAGTCTGCAGTGAGTGTAACAGCTAACAAGACTTCTTTCCTCAGGTCAGATAGACCCTTGTAGGGAGTTAGATTAATTAAATTAGATTTAGAAAATATCTAAGGGTTTCTGATACAGTCTCATAATTTGGGGCATGAAGATCAACTTGGCTGTGAGTTGATCTTATCAGCTTGTGGAAAAACAAGGATAAAGTCAGGTGAAAACAGGAAACAAACAGGAAACTTAATGGACTGAAAAACAAGGTTGAAGCGGGGAAAACAGGAAAGACTTAATGGACTAAGAAACAAAGTATTTGGACTGGCATTGTTTTCAGCTGCTAAGTGGGTGGAGCCCAAATTAAGCTGAAACAGAGTTCCTCCTGTTTAAGGACAGTGCATGGAGCCCAGAAGTAGAAGAGGCACCTGATGCTAGAGAGCTCCAAGAGTCCTGCTGAAAAAAGGGCTGGCCATCAGTTGATGGCCAGATCTCCGTGGGGCAGAAAGAAGCTGGGAGCAAAGAAAGCCTCAGCAAGACAGCAAAAGGCTAAGGACTAAACCCTGTGGCTCAACTTTTGCCTAGAGGGGTTTGATCTGTCTGAACAGTGGCCTAAAAGAAATTGTGGCTGGCTTTAAGGACTGAGGCAGAGCAGCAGAGTTGCTGATACGAAAGAAATAAGTTGGCCTGCAGATGGCTGGGGTCTCCCAGAGAGAAGAAAGCATCAAGCCTTATTTAAGGTGAGACTGCAATTTACCCTGACAAATCTACATCTGAGACATTCCAGAAAAAAAGACTGCTAAGTGGGTTAAAGGGTCTACCACACAGACTGTGTTTCTGATGACTGAGGACCTGCTCCAGAGACTGTATCCTTCTAAAAGTTTAGAAAAATAATTATCAATAGGTTTATTGGTTAGGTTAAAGGGGTTGTAGGAATTTGTAGGGTTAATAGTTAAGAAATTATTGGTATTTGTTATAAGTAAATATTGTTAATAAATAAGTATTGAATAATTTTTAAAAGTTCGGTTACAGGCCCTGTTCTCTGGGAAGCCATGCTTTACAGCAGAGCAGCCCTGACTCCTCAGTGAGAAACATGATTGCCCATTGCTTCAGAAGCATTTGAGTAATCTACCTGTCAGCTCTCATGAAATCTTTGAAATATTTCTAACAAATAAATTGAAACAAGTGATTCTCAGTAAATTAAATAAAGAGGAAGTTTAAAATGTTGGTGATTGTGTTTAAAAGAGAATGGCTGAGAAAAAATAAGCCCCATTGCAAGTCAGTTAATTTCTATTTCTTTCTTTACATCAAAGTTGAAGGCAGTGTAAATTGAGTGTCAGAAGAGCCAGTCACTGGTGAGTCATGAAGGTTTCTTTGGTGATTTAGCGTATAAGGAAGGAATTCAAGGAACCAAGTGATACTTATGTAGGAGTGCTTAGTTCATCTATTATGTGAATTTATTTTCTGAAGCCTGATAAACATAAACCATCTATATAGTTTATGCTGAATAGTATCTCATTATGAGATTTAAGACTCAGTCGTGAATACCAGAACCGAAGACAAAACAAAATATCCATCTCAGGAATACATTATTTCCAATACTATTTTGTTTAAGAACTATCATATGCACCAGTATTTTTATGAAGAATGTATCCATAATAATTAGACTAAAACCTTAACATAAAGCATGGTTATAACATTAAGGTCTCATAATCTTAATTAGGCAAAAATTATAAAGAGATAATTGATAGATTTATGTTAAACATAAAATATTTATTTTCTTTAAATAAAACTGCCACGGAAGAAGTAAAAATAAAAGTTCAAAGTATGAATAATTTAGTGGCAAAAGCCTACTAATACATTTTATTTTGTACTGTCAGGTCCTGGGTATTAAATTAATATGAATCTTTACAATCAATTAACTCAAAAAACAAGATTGTTTTAAAAATTGCTTTGCTATGCCTATGATGACAGTATTTTTGTAATATAAATATTTATATATTATAAATATTCTTTCAGAGTCTGCCTGAGCAAATTTTTGAAAACCACTGACCTCTTAACGCTTCCAAGGAATCTTCTCATTCTAAGATCAGTGACTACTTGACTTTGAATATTAAGTATTCACACTCATGACATTTTATTGAACGCAGAGTTGATTTAAAAAATTTAGTACATGATATTTAATTTTTTTTCTTTGGCCACTTAATACTTTTCTTTAAAAATATATTAGAGCACAAATACACAGATAGCTGGAGTTCAATAAAATTTTGGTCTATGGGAGGGGAAGAATTTGGAAATGGTAAATAAAGTGATATTAAGACACAGTTTACTAAATTAGAAAATTCCCTTTGGTAGACATTAATAATGTAATCCATTTTAAATACTTAATTAAAATGTGACATTTTAGGACATTTTACTTGGATAATGAACATAAGCCATTGGTGTTCTTTGAGGATGTTTGTATTTTGATATAGATTTTGTATTAAAATATTTTGATGTAAAAATAGCTCATTAATATTTTCAGGTAGTATGAATGTTGTATCTGGCAAATCAGCCCCATAAAACAGAGTGAAGGAGAGAATTTATGACTGGAGTTGCTATGTTCTGTTCTGTTTGTTTGTGTGTTTGTGGTATGTGTATACATGTTCATGAGTGCCAGAAGTCTCTGTAAGGGCTGTCTCAGTCCCTTTCCACCTTATTTTATTTTTGAGACAACCTCTCTCTCTCTCTGGGGCTGGAACTTACCACTTTCTTTAGTCAAAGTGGCCAGCAAGCCTCAGTGAACACCCTGATTTTTATGCATGGATCCTGGAGGACCTACATCAGGTCCCCAAGCTGTCATGGAGAGCATCTACCCACATAGCAGTCACTGCAGCCTAGAGTTGCTTTTCAGTTCACTAATTTGGAGTAATTGAAATGACAGCCACATAGAGCCAATGTGCGACATGACAAATGCTATTGCTCAGGTACTTCTGCTATGTACCAATGCTACCGCTCCCCTTAGATATCTGCTGCAAACTGCGCAGTAGTACAGTTTGTGGACTGTGACATTGCTGAGACTTGGGGTGTAGAACAAGGCAGAGGAAGGGAGAGTCCACTGCCAGACTGTAAGTGAGGCCACGTATCAGTGGGATAGCAGAGAACAATGTTATATTTTCCTTGAGAAAATGGATCTTGTTTGTAAATGTATTCTAGTAACATTAATTGACAATGTGTCTCTTCAACATATTTCAAAATTCAGCTGGGATAGGCTGTGAAGGTTTAAAATATATTCCTGTGTATATCTTGAATTAAAATTCTATAGATTAGAAGACACATTGTGCTACATTTAAAAGCTTTAAAAATAATGAACAGTTTATTGTTCTGACTTCTCTCATGTCAACTAGAATGCAAGGATTTTTAAAAATTGTGTGTTATTCAACACTTCTTTAATTTTCATTCATTTATTTAATTGTATTAATTGCTACTTCAGGATATTGTGAATATAAGCAAACTCCCCACACCAGTTCCTACTTTTCTTCAACTCTACATTTCTCTAGATCGAAATGCTTTGCTTAGTCATTTGTTCTTTCTAACATAAAACTAAAAGCACAATTTGTAACGCCCTTCCCCAATTCTAAATTGGTAGCAGCTGTTGAATAAAGGAACAAGGGGTCCCCTACTACTCGGAATCAATATTGAATTTCCCATGAGCATAGATTACTGGGAGAGTCAGACTCCACTCATACTTCCATTAATCCTAAAGGAAGTCTGCTTTACACAAACACACCTGAGTTAGCCAGGTGCATGCATATCATACTCCACATTGCTCTACACTCTATCAACTTATGGTAGTTCAATATCCACAACATGATGAGTCTCATTTTCTTGATCACACAAGGATTTTATTACTCATAACTACTATATATTGCATATTATAATATTCTTTTACACATAGAATGTATATATATATATTGCCTTTTTCTATATTCTTAGGGAAGGTGATGAATATATCCATGTTGTTTTTAATTAAAAAAAAAGTAAATTCCCTGTCCTTTTAGTTTAGCAATGAAGACACAGGAGCTAGGAAGAAAACCTGATAGTTCAGAGAGGTAGTAAAAGCACTCAGCTGGTCTTCCTATTCCACCAACCTCTCATAAGCCAAAAGCCTTTCTACTCAGCTCCCATCTGAGAAGGAAAAAGCTTGTTAGCTCTCCCAGTTGACTTTCTTATTCAGTTGAAAACCTTAGAGGAAGAAGCCCAGAAGAACATAAAAGAAGAAACCTGGAAAGAAGAAAAACTCAAAGTAGAAAAACTTCTGGAAGAGAAAACCTTCCAACACTTTCTCCATGCTGTCTTAAATACCCCCTAGCTCAGTGTCCCTCCTTCCTGTTTAATCCCTGTCAGCTGGTTTCTTGCTCTGTCTTTTGACATAGTGTCAAATTTATTGAATCCTGTGTACAGAAAGCTCTTGGATTAAAGGTGTGTGCTAGGGCTAAGCCACATCACAAGTACTTGTTTACAGTAAATAGAAAGCTCTAGGATTAAAATCTGAGCCTTTCCACAGTTAGCCACAGGCTTTTACAGTTCACAGTCTTGCAGTTTACAATGTGATCAAATATACTCCAGGATATTCATGTTAGAAATTCTATGTTTCTAATGTATTGGGGATTTGGTAAAAGAAGAGCAAGAAACACAATCCATTCTTATGTTATTTGAACATTAATACATTATTGGCATGGCCTGAGTTAATGCATAGCCTCATTCGGGATAATTTTGACAGGGTGTGAGCACAAGCCAGCAGCATCCTTCTTAATGCCTTTTTTTTTTTAATTTAAAGCAGCTTTCATAGGTGAGCATCTTTATATTTTTCCCACATGATTAAAAAACTCCTCAAAGTCTTTCCAGGCATTTTTTAAATTAACCCATCATATCAACTTTTTAATATTTAAAAATCAATGATAGGAGCTGGAGAAATGCCTCAACAGTTATCAGCGTTTTCTGTTATTGCACAGGACCTGAGTTTAGTTCCTAGAACACACACGGTGATTCACATCTGCCTGTCAATCTAGGGATCTGGTGCCATTTTCTGGCCTCTGTGAACACCTGTACGCATGCTACATATACATACTCACAAAATTAAATAAGTCTTGTTTAAGATCTGATATGGTTTAATATCACAGTTGACAGTTCTTATATATTCTTACTTCCCCCTTTGCTAACTCATCTCTGGTCTACATACACCCAGACTTGGGTGGAGCCCTCTGCATCTCTCTTGGTCCTCCTTTTGGCTGACCAACTCTCTTCTTCCACTGTGTTTCTGCTGCAGTTTTCCAAGTAGAGAGAAGTATAGAAAGGACAGAAAAATAGGAGAACACTCTTGGTACTGTCACCATGTAAATATTTAAGAATTGGTCCATTTTAGGACCAGAAGTGTAATTCAGTAGTATGATATTACTGATCATGCCCAAGTTCCTGAGTTCAACACCCAGCACTACAAACCAATTAAATAAAATCACATGAAAAACAACAACAAGAAAAAGAATTGCCTCATTTTAGTATCATGGAGTCAGTGTGATGACTTGCTTTCCACATCCTATTATTGAGGAGCAGATATTGGACAAAGGTGAGGGACAGCAAGGGTCTCCCAGTACTGTTGAGACTTGGCTATGCCCAATACAATGCCCAGTAATTGCTGACACCTCTTTTGAAAAGTTGAAATGGCAACACTCAGGAAATACCAGATTGTCCTGAAAAGCATGTGCAAATAGTTTTTGTTACTTATTTTACTTCCATGTCTAAGACATTCTTTATGATTGTAAGCACAGTTAATATGAGACATCTGGTTTGACATTCTGAGTTATGAGTTGCTCATTGTTAATATTATGCCTTGGTTAGTGTTTGTAGTCTCTTATCCATGGAAATAAGACTTAAAATAGTTAACTTATTTGCCAGATCATATGTTATTTGTATCATATGTATTTCGACCCTATATTCTTTGGGACCACTACAGTGCCCATTATTAAAACAAGTGAAGTTGGGCAGCTTATCATTGTGCATTGTTATGGATGATATGAGGATCAACTGAACAGAAACATATGTCCAGTGATGGTGAACAAGCCATTTAACTTGTTTGAGTCTCAATTAGTGTATCTGTTAAAACAAAAGTCTTTGTAATATATACCTCATAGTTTTCTATGAGTATACTGTCCCATAGTGTAGATGTCTAAAAATCACTTAAGAGTGGGTGATAAACTACAGATGGTGCTGTCACCTGCAATCCCAGCACTTGGTAGACAAAGGTAAAAAATATTTCTGTGTAGTCAACTTGATTTGAATAGTGAACTCCAGGCAAGCCTATTCCAATTGAAATAATATTACACATTTCAAGAAGATGAATTCTCCCTATTTATTAACTTTACTTTTGACTGGTTTTTCTTCTCCTTACAGTCAGTGAAATAGAATTGAGAGGTGCCCATCATAAAATAGGTGGTCCATAATTAGTTTTTAGAAAATTAATGTTTGAAAGAGAATGATCAGTTCTTAGAAATTTTTTTCTTATTCAACTTCATCCTTAAAGGAGCAAAATCTTCTGGGGATATGGATTTATAAAGTGAATCTAGATGTTTATAACAAGCTGATAATTAGAAATATTTCATTTAATATGCTTCCTATGAAAAATTTTCATGAAGTTCTCTCGGTTTGGGAAGCAGCAAAATGTGACTTGCACAATTTGGGGCTCATAAGAACATCAGATGAGAGGAAGAAAAAGTAGCAGTCCCAAGATGAACATCAGATGCTAGTCCTCAGAGCTCTACAGTGGGCACCCTATGGCTGATGTCATTTATTTTTCATTCTTGTATATTCTTTCTTTCCGGTTGATAACCAGCTATTTGTATATTCACCTTAAAGGAATTCAAAGAATAAGGTAGGTTGTCAGCTTTGCCCACACAATCTCTTAAGTCGGGCCACACACTGAGAGATTTAATTGAAGTTACTTTTTGGTGAATGGATAGGAGGAATCTGACTTTTGATTCCATAGTTAGAATGGAACATTTTACAGATGATTATTGTCATTTATCGAGGGAAAGAGAGACAGTACTACAACAACAACAAAGAGCAACTGAAGTTTTCTCAAATCTTTTACAAAGAAGCAAATCTTTGTAGCATATATGCCTACCCAATAAACTTTCTCTATGGTGTTTGTCCTTAGAGCTGTTCCAGATGATTCCTAAAGAAGTGGCAGCTAGCTACTTTGGTGGCAAGAGAGGACCACATCTCAAAGCATCAAGTGCAGATGCTTTGAGAACGATGAATGTTTTAGTTCTGAAGCCCTCTTCCCACTGAGAGTTATACTTTAATGCCATCTATCAAAAAGTGCAAATTGCATATTGCTCCAGGTGGGCCCATTATTCTAATTATTACTATTTATTATTTTTCCAGCACCATCAGTGGTGGTAACGCTGGTGAAAATGTCCAGTTTCTGGGAGGGACTGTTATTTTTGTATTTCCTAAGAGACATCGATTTGTATGGCTAACATTTTAGCAATAAACAGCAAAATGTAACACTGCAGCCTGCTGTGAAGGGAAGTCTACACATTGAATGAACACTGCAGGGACATGCTCATAAATATTCATTAAGCAGGGTTTCATTGAAAATGAAATTTAAGTACTTAAGGTAATGCAGTGCAAGGAGGTGAGAAGCTATTTCACCATCACTAAGGAAGCTGGCAAGAATGAGGTCATCTAAGAATAAGGAATAGACCAGAGAATGCCTTTCAATACCCCAAATAGGAATTAATCAAGTGGAGTGTTAATTCAACTGTCATGTCAACCTAATGTTTCTGAAGTCCGATCTTCATATGACAAGAGAAGACAGTGTCTAAAGATATGAATTCAGGAGGTAACTGTCCCAGAGAAAATTCCTATAAAAGATGTGAGAGAATATCACTTCTTAAAGATGACCGTTGGAGAATTCAAGGTGACCTGCTGTTATAAATTTGGATATCACTTTTCTTCTCTGTTTGAGCATGTTAAGGAATGCATGTCTGTATGTAGAATTATTTTCTGAACAAGTATTACTGTGATCGTTTCTTTTTTGGATTGATGTGATAAAAGATTCTAACAAAAGCAACTTAGGTGGGAAAGGGTTTCTTTTGGCACACAGTTTGAGGATAGAGTCCATCATGGCAGTGGGACAGGAAAGGCAGAGGCAGAGGCCCCAGCATTTCTCCTGGGCCACATGAACCCTGGTTCTATTCCTTGGGTTTGGTCTGGGTTTGTTACTTTTCTTGTTTGTGCCAGCGTATACCAATGGACACATGTAGCCAATATCAGGATATGCCTATGACCACATGAGCACGTCAGGGTTTACCTGAGAGCTTACATACTCAGCATTAGCTAAGCTATTTGGATATTTTTATCCAGTTGCTTTAAGTCCTTCTATCATTCCCACTTTGAGAAATATGAGAGTGGTAATATTAAAAATTGATTTAAAACATTAGAGAGTAGCTTAGCATTTGGGGTATTTTAAATATTTTTGTTTAATTTCTTCACAATTTCATACCTATATAATTACATCTTGATTATAACCACATCCAACTCTTGCTACTCCCCAGACTTAACACATGCATCTTCCACTTTCATTTTCAAATATTTATTCACAAGAAACAAATCACTATTCCTTATAATTTTGTTATGACTAAACAAGACATGTGTGGTGAAATATTTCCATTGATATGACTGATTTGAGGATACTATATGGCAGTGAACCTATGGGCTCAGGAAATGGACAAGTCCTCAATTACAAAATATGTCTGTGTTTAATGAAAAAAAAAAGGTATGGGCTAGAAAGATATTTCAGGGATGAAATATTTACTGTGCAAGTAAGAGGGAACTGGCTTCAAATCCCTAGAATCCCATTAAAGCAATTAGACATAACATGATTACAGCATATCTAAGGTCGGTGGCAAGTAGAAACAGGAGACTATTCAGAAAAGTTGAAGGCCAGCAAGTCTGGTATGTGTGCCAAGGAACACTGTATCAAACAAAGTGGGAGGCAAGTTTGTCCACGTACATCTACACTCACACAGATGTATAGGACAGACACACACATACACACACGAGATGAACATACTTGCTGTAAGACTTGTCTGCACATTAGATATTGGAGATGAAATGAAGGGAATGTTGCTGTAATGTTGTTGTTCAAAAGAATCTTTGAGCTAGTATAACCACCCTCTGGTGATGAGAAGGGGTGTGAATGTCTCTAGACACCTGTGTTTTGGGGGTTAGAAGGGACTCTGCACAGAATTTACTAACACGGTCTGCTTTTGCTACTTTGACTCTAGGGGTTGTTTAGTTGAAACTCTTAGAGAATAAAGAGTATGCAGATTATAGCATTTTTGAAGGCTACCCAGGTGAGTAGTCTATGAGGACTCAGGTACCTGTGACTTAGGGCAGACACTGTCTACTGCAGGGAGCTCCTGCATTCCAGCTGGCTTTTGTTCTAGTGTGGGAATATCTGCAAAAGCTCTTTTGGTATATCCACCTGAAGTTAAGGGATATAAACTCGGTAAGTTAAAAAGATATAACGCACCTCAAGAAATACCATCTTAAAAAAATAAAAGAAGTAAAGAAAACCTGACATAGATTGACATAGATGGTTGGTGACAATGACAATTTTGAAAAGATGCTTCTTAAATCATAGGAAGTCTTTGAATGAAAAAATAAATAAAAAGGAAAAGACATGACTGCTCCTAGGTATGGTAGAGGGGAGAGTTTATTATAGGTAAAAAGGAGACATAAAGTCAGAGACATCTGGGGGAGTCCAAAGTGGACATGACATGCTGATTAGTGCCTTGTGGGGGGGGGGGGGGAGCCAGCAGCAGCAGCCAGGAGGCCCAAAGGGAGATGAAGGAGACCAAGTAACTAAGTGGTTGGTTATATAGGGAAGGGAAGCTGAGGGAAGGGCAACACAGCCTGTGGGCTGGAGAAGTTTAGGGTAGGGAACAGAGTATGCCAGGAGAACCCAGTAACAGGTAGGGAGTGAGGGACCTTGTAGAATTCTGGAGGCCAGGGTTGCTTTGATATGTTATATAGGCACCCAGTCTTTTGTCCAGGGTTTGAAACCAAACATTTCTCTTTTTTTATAATTTACTTTTTATTTCTTCAAGTTACATCTCAATCACAATCCCCTCCCTACTCCCCCCTCCAGTCCCACCCTCCCACCCTCTTCCCCCTCAACCCCCCATCCTCTACCGAACATTTCTAAATATTAAAGACTTAAGAAAAACAAGCATCAAGGAAGCATTGGAGATGGATATCAGGAACACCTAAGGGAGGTCCTAGAGAAATAGAAATGTGACCCCCCTGAGTAGCAGCACATGACAGAATAGTTTCCTGGTGACCATGGTGACAGCAATGAACACAAAGTAAGCAAATGAAACACTCAGAGAAAAATAGCAGCCATCCAGATAATTTACTTTATTAGAAAGGACCAGTAGGCGTATATCATTGCAGTTGTTAACAGTGGTCCCATCTTGCCAGTGAGCATGAAACCCAGTGCACCAATGACATCCGTTGACTACAGAAGAGGATTGTAAAGGATACTGTAAAAGAAAGATGAAGGACCACAAAGGTGTCTTGTCTTGAGTGATGTACAGATGCCGAACAGTTTGTATAGCTTGCAATACAATCATGAGTGACTCCAGGGTACTGGTGCTTGAGAGAAAATGGAGTAGTGAGAGTGGTCGTATTGGAGACAGTTATTATCCTCCCTGGCATGTGATGCTTTCTCTTCCAGAAATATTTGTGGAGATGACCACATCTATCACAGAGATCAGTGGAGCCATTCAGTGCTGACTAGTCTTCCTAAATTCTGAGTAGCACCAACCAATTTGCTAATACACTGCTTGAATTTTAATCTTACATGCATCTCAGATCTCAGAGGTACAATCTATGTTTGATAAATTTCTAAGATATCATTTTCTTGAGTTTTTTTTTTAACGTATCAGTATAATATATCTGACTTTTCACATAGAGAGAAATTTTAAACACCTGAGTATTGTCCCTGTACTGAGGAAGATCCAAAAAGATGGTGGTTGGCTTCAAAAGAGCATCAAGAGGAAAACCTGTGTACAAGCCAAGTCACAGTGAACAATTTTAAGAAGTGTCTGTGATACCAGTTGTGAAGGTTAATTTCCATTACCAATGTGCTGAAGATCTAGACTCGCTGGAGAATACCAGCTGAGTGCTACCCTGAATCCACTGTTCCCTTCTTGCTGACTGCAGCTGTGGTATAACAAGGCGCTGCAAGGTTCTTCCATCTGGACTTCCTCACTATGGAGGGTTGACGATGTGCCAATGTGAACCCTTTAAACTTGGGTTTCTTTCAGGATATTTCATCACCACAAAAGGCGAAGCAACTAAGATACTAATGTTCCTTGTCAACTACACTGGATTTAGAATAATCACTTCAGATGTAATTCAGGGTGCTTCATTAAGGAAGTTTCCCAATATAACATCTGGGGAGTAGAGGCACACTTTCAGTGTGGGCAGCATGAAGCCGTCATTGTCTAAGGTCCCAGACTGATAAAAAGTAGAAATCATGCTGAGCATCAGCATCCATCTCTCTCTGTCCTTTACTGAGCTCCCACTGCCCCTCCTTCCCGTTACCATGGCTTGTGCTTTTGAAATGAACCCAAGCATATCTTTCCGCTTCTTTAAATTAATCCTTTTCCAGTATTTTGTCATGGCAAAGATAAAAACATTTAATGTATTTTCTGAGAAACTTTAAACAAGAGTTATAATGGTTATACTGTGTGGCACATACATTGAAAAACAAACAAAAATAATTCTGACACCTAAATTGCTCTTTCTATTTTGATGTTTTATAAACACACAATGAAAGGAAGAGGTGAAAATTTTCATTTCAGTTATAAGCAAATATATTCTTTGGTTGTGTGACAGTTACAAGTGTAACTGATATTATAAGAAAACTCAAATAGAGATTTTTTTTTAAATTGCATTAAGAACCACCTTCAGTTATTATCATTTGCTGGACTACATACCTTTACATACTATGTTCTTTTTTTGATATCAAGATCATGTTGTATGATTTATCTATTTGTTTGTTTGTTTGTTTGTTTGTTTGGATATTGCTTTTTGGTTTTTCGAGACAGGATTTCTCTGTGTAACAGCCCTGGATGACCTGGACTCCCTTTGTAGACTAGGCTGGTCTGGACTCAGAGAAATCTGCCTGCCTCTGCCTCCAGAGATCAGGGATTAAAGGGCTGTGTCACTACACCCAGCTAATTTTCTATTTCTTATAATGAGATTTTCCCTCTATAATTTTATAATTTGTGTGTATGTGTTTGAGAGAGAAAGATAGAGCTAGAGAGAGATGTACATGTTCAAGTGGGTATTGTGCACATGTGTATTTATGTGTACACGTGTGTATGTGGAGGCCAAAGTCGACACTGGTGTCTTTTGCAATTATTTTCTATCTTATATTTTGAAACATGGTTTCTCACTTAACCTGGAAATCATCATCTTAGCTACTCTGGATGATTAATGACCTGCAGGAACCACTTATCTCTGCCCTAATCCTGGGATTACAGATGTGTGCCACCACAGACAGCTTTCACATGGGTGCTTATGACCTATATTCAGTCCTAATCCTTGTGCAGGTAGCGCCTAACCTACGTAGCCATTTACCCAGACCCATTCTCTGTCTTTTATATACTAAATAATAAATATATACTAAATGATAAATTGTAGAAATGGATTAGTTTGTCATTCTTGATATCCTGCTTTTTGATCAAGTTTTAAAAAGTATTTCCTTAGAAGAGTTCTTCAACGATCTGTCTCAATCAAAAAATTATCATTTACATAAGGACTTAGTCAATGGTAGGAGAAGGTTGTGGTCTTGTACCTAACATAACATCACATTAGTGTCTGATAATGTTGATTTTAAAAATGTTCTAGTACCTTGTTAAAAACAACAGAAATTATGCATGTCTATGTACATTCCCCAAGGCAAATGTCATCATCCTAGAAATTATGTTATAGCATTACGCAGAATGCCCTTAACAATTACGTGAGGTAAGTACCGTTACTTTCATAACTCAAAAGACTACATCTTTCCTAAGTGTGAAGCACAATGCACAAGAAAATCAAGCCTTCTAGACCAGCCAAAAACTGAATTTCTGTATTTCTCTCCTTCTGGGCTTCCTGTAGTCACTCCTTTTCATTCCTACTACCTTAACTTGGATCCCCATCCCTTCCTATCAAATCCACATGAGTCCTCCAGCGAGCAGAGCCTGTCATGATCTTACTGTTTGAACTAGTGTGTAGTTAAACCTTCTGAGGGTCATAGAATTTCAGAAACTTGTCAAAGACTGGGCAGCTCAAAATCCAGATAGGATTTAATTCTAACTGGGGAAATGAAAGTTGTAACTTTTAGGTAAAATCTTAGAACAAGAATCAATAGTTAAAACTTAATCTACAACTTTTATATATTTCAACATAAAAATGTAGTTTTTCAAAGGTCAATAGATGCTGAATTTTCTTGAACCCAGTGGAAACAGAGAACTCAATAATGCTACTTACACACAAAGTTAGCCAACTCAAGTGCCTTGACGTTCTTAGCAGCTGATTCCATGTGTTATGAGACTGAAATGCCCACAACATCTGGATATCTGCATGCCCACATTCATATATGTTGTGGTGGTTAGTGTTAATTGTTAACTTGAGAGAATCCAGAATCATGTTGAAGAGAGGTCTCTGGGCACACCTGTGAAGGATTTTCTAGATAAATGTTAGCTTCAGGGAATGTATGTGAGGATTATGTTGATTACACTAATTGATATGGTAAGCCCCTTGTTAACTGTGGCTGGAACCATGCCTACCAAGGGAGCCTACACTGTATAAAATTGAGAGGGATCAACTCCCATTCATCAGTGTCTGTTTCTTGACCATGGGTGTAATATAAGCAGGGGCTTGAAGCTAATCTACCTGAGTGCCCTGCTAAGATGTACTTATGGTCAAAGGAAGCCTTTCTCCTGCAAGTTGATTTTGTCAGGGAACATCAGCACAGCAGTGGAAACATAACTAAAATATGTGTCTATTAATTAAATAATTCAGAAAAATAACATTAAAATCAGAAATTAGCTTCTTTGTCTAAGTGTTTCATTTGTATCTTTGTTTATTTAATCAAATTACAGTAAATTAAGCAATGTTTTAAGTATGTAAAGCAGAAATATAGTTAGCATTATATGCTAACAGAAAATATTGAATCATAGCTAGAGAATCGTAGTCACTAGTGCAGATTTAGAGACTCCAATGCTATCAGTCTCAGTCGTTTTTGAGAACATGAAATAAATAAACACTAAAAAATATATATAATATAAAAATTCCTATTCATTATTAATGCTCAGGAAGCATTATGGAGCAGAAGGCAGAAAGAATGAAAGAGCCAGAAAATCAGGGAGTGTGCAATGAGATTGTGTCTCCCAGTAATGCCATACTTAACCCATAAAATTGCACCAAAATGACTGCTTAAACTTAAACTGATCAAGGAGGACACCAAAACATGCTAAAGTGGATGGAGGAAAGCCCATTTTGTCTCAGCCCTACACATAGAACTATAGACAAACAAGGAATGATGAGCGTGGGAGATATGGTCTTCCCCAGGGAAGAGAACAGCAATTGGTTGTCTAATACCAAGCAGTCCACCCTGAATACTGAATAGAAGTAACATTATACAGGCTGAAAAGGTTGTATTATATATTTAAGAATATGTATGTATATGCATATACAAATATGTATATAACAACAGTGAATAAAAAATGAGGCCATAAATTTGAAAAAGACCAGTGAGGAGTATATGGTAGGATTTGACAGGAGAAAGTGGAAAGGAAAATCATATAATTATATTATAATATAAAAAATAAGTTTAAAAAATCCTTTTGTGTATTTTTAAGAATGGTATGTCATGGAAAATATTGAGGTAGCCCAGATATCTCACACACCTGCATTCTTTTGTTAAGGTTACTAGAGACTTCATAATGACTTTTGCATTTCCTGATTGAGGTTGACCCTTTCGTGACTTTATTATTTAGAACTATATATAAGTTACTTTCCTCACTGACTTGATCAAATAGCTGCCTTACAAGAAGAAAGAGACAAATGTATTGTTTGACTTACTGTTTAAGGTGCAGTTGTCCATCATGGCATCATCACAGCCATACTCTGGAAATGGAGAGAAACATGAAAAGCGAGGCTGGAGTTAAAAAAAAAAAGTATGCTCCCAGTGGCCCACTTCCTCCAGCAAGACCCCACTTTGTAAGGGTTCTATGACCTTCCAAAACATCTAGATGAAGATTGAGATTTAAATGCTTGACCCTATAAGGGGGGGGGGGGACATTTCACCATCAAACCAATACAAGTACCATCTTGTTGTCATGGAGGAAAAAAAAATAAATTTGACATACATGTTTTTCTCTTCTATGGCATTGGTTTAAAAATTCTTCCCACTCGTGCCTGTGTAAAAAGTTTTAGAACCCGAAGCATCTAAGACAAGGTTTAACTGATATCTTCCTGCAGAGCATAAAGCATTCTGTACATTTTCATATGGCTGCAAAGTTAAGAATATTTTTAGATAATTTTCAATGGTAAAAATAACAATGAAAGTGGTAAAGTATATATAAATTTAATGTTTGTTGTCTATCAGAAACGTTATTGGAATATTTCCTGTTTGTGTATCTGTGGCCCTCTAGCAGTAACATTGAAAAGCTCTAAGTGGTGGCCACTGGAACCTGATTGTCAGGGTCTTTGCTTCCCTGTATCAGGTCCAAGGTTTCCCAGACCTTGGCTGGACGTAGTAGGACAAACCTGTAATCCTAGCACTTGGAAGGCCGAGGCAGATGTTCTATACTTCAGGCTACAATTGGCTACATTTGTGTTCAAAGTTAACTTGGGCCAAGACCCTGTCCTAACTGTTAAACTTCAATAAGTTTCTAAAATCCTCTTCTTAGACAATAAGTATAACTCAGATGACCATCAACTGAGAAGTTTTGTGTCTACTTTTTCCAACATGCGAGCTTCCTTTGATTTATTTTTTCCTTCTCTTATTCAAGACTCAGTATACTCTACTCCAATACTAGTAAGGCTAGTGACATCAGCAACCAAAGTTTTTAAAGACATAAATACAAGGATCACATTCTTGAGCATAGTTTTTAATCAGAAGGCACTGCTGGAAAGAAAATACTTGAAATATAATTTTTAAAAGAAAAACAATTCTTTGCCTCAAAAGAATGTGAAATTTTATTCAAATGCCTTTGTCATATCTGTTTCATACACTGAATGGAAATAATTATGCAGACATCATGGGTTTGTTGTAACGTATGA
Organism: Lophiomys imhausi; assembly: GCA_907164525.1. Lineage (NCBI taxonomy): Eukaryota > Metazoa > Chordata > Mammalia > Rodentia > Muridae > Lophiomys > Lophiomys imhausi. The sequence continues at coordinate 1,935,179 of CAJQZJ010001466.1, read as the reverse complement.
GTGAGATAATAAGTCAAGTCATGCATATATTCTAGCTCCTAACAACCAATGTGTTTTATTCTCCGTATGTTGTATATGCTCCAGTGCTGGGTGGACTCAAAGATATTATAATGCTAAAATCACACGTATTGCATAATTCCATTGAACATTTCTCAGAAAATATCCCATGAGTAAGTTGCTGGCTTAGTAATTATTTTAATAGTTTGAAACATTTATTTGGCATTTGCAGCTATAAAATCCAATCTTTACATCTGCCTTCTCCATAAGGGCACACTTATTACGAGCACAGCCATATTGGTACCTGTATACCCTACTTTCTCCTAAGCATCACACATTTCAAGTTTACTGTCTGGCTTGTATTATTTTGCTTGCTATACTAGCTTACTAATACAATATAAATTCTCTCCTGAATCCCAGAATTAGGAGAGTAATCATGTCTGAGGAATGGCACCATAGTGCACTGGTGTAGACAGGGTTACATTGGAAGATGGGAGCCACAGATGGGACTCTTGCAGTTTATTGCAGCATTTTCATGAGTTACCAAAATTGAAACTCTGAGCTGAAAGGCTAAAACAAAATTGAAGGAAAGACTATTTAAAATGAAATAACTGTCTAAGCTATCCTCAATTACTATATTGATTCAACTATTGTTTGCTCTTCAAAATATACCTTCTTTTGTTATACCACACTGTTATAACACTGTAGCCTGCACAGGCAGACCTCCTTAACCTACCTTTCATCCTTAAATTGCTGGTCTTGTTTGTTTGTCAACTTGTTAGACAGTACATATGTTATCAAACTGTAGGAGTTTTAAGTGAGTCTAATAATTTTATATCTTAGATAAATTTATCATTTATATTGTTTACAAAAATAGCATCAGATAAAATCATGTTTTCTCCTGAGTAGGGGGAAATCTTGTTAAATCATGCAAAAGAAAGCAAATGAGAATGCATAAAAACACACCAAAGAGATTCTGATATAACATTTAATGTGAATTTTCAAATACTAGAAAAAATAACTTTCCTTAATTCCCATCTGTTTCCTATGGTTGCATCTTGCAGCTCAGATCATTTGGTGAACAACAAAATAAAACTGATTGTGAGAAGTGTGACCAAACTTAGGAAATAAAGGCTCTGTTATCTCTGGGTGCATTCCTTTAATGGAATTAGATGCTGTATCAGTTGTTTAGATACATGTACTGTTTTCTTCTTACTTATAAACTGGCCCTCAGATTACAGAGTTTGTAACATACCTCAAATATCAATGAGTACTGTTGAGATATAAAAGTGAAACAAATAATATGTCTCAGAGAATAAAATCAATACATTTTATTAACTTCAATAATGGTTAAGTTGAGAAGACATGATTTATCTTGTATCTAAAAAAATGATATTCCAAAAACCAGGTGTAATTTGTTCAAATCTTTTTGTAATTCATTACCAGTAAGACAAATGCCTACATTATTAACCTTTTTAAGATTAATTAAAATGGAAAGAAAGAGACATGAATAACAAGCAGGAGAAAGTAAATAAAATGTGACTTTTTTTATCTGCCCTGTATTCCTTGGGAAGCAATTATTAGATATGAATCTCTAATAATCACTAATAACCAGACAAATGATATTGTATCATCCATTCTGTTTTTGGATCTCTATGAAATGTTGCAGTATTGTCAAAATGGGATTAATCTAAGGTTAAGTAGTGTGACAAATGTCTCCTATTAAAAAAAGAGAGAAATAGAGAGAGAGAGAGCAGGAAGGAGGGAGGGGGAAGAAACAGAGACAGAGAGAGAAGGAAGGAAGGAAAGAAGTCATAACAACAGGACATGAATAACAAATTGAATGACAGGACAGGGCTATCTTGACCTAGTTGAAAGTCCTCCTCCTTCATCACTATAGCAATAGTTCCCCAGGAATATATTCCTGGGACTTTCCCTATGAGCATAGTTCTAAGACATAAATTTAACTCTTTCCTTACAGTCAATATGAAGCCTAGAAAAATAGCCACATTGATATACCTGTTAACTTTTAGGATATCACAGATTTTCATTTTGGCAAAACTTTTTAAGATTCTCCAGTGGTTTGCTGTGTAATATTTTGGATATATGCCCAAGAGTGGTATGGCTGGTTCTTGAGGTAGAGCTATTCTATTTTCTAAGATATCGCAAGACTGATTTCCATAGTGGTTATACAAGTTTGCACTCCCACAATGATGGGGGAGTGTTCCCCTTTCTCTGCAACCTGGCCAGAATGTGGTGTCTTTTGAGGTTTTGATCTTAGCCATTCCGACAGCAGTGAGATGGAATCTCAGAGTGGTCGTGAGTTCCATTTCTCTGATGATTAAATGTTGAGCATTTCTTCAAGTGTTTTAGATTCCATTTCAGATTCCTCTTTTGTGAATTCTCTGTTTAGATCTGTACCCCGTTTTTTGATTGGGTTACTTGGTTTGTTGGTGTTTAATTTCTTGAGTTCTTTATAAATTTTGGTTATTAGCCCTCTATCAGATGTGTGGTTAATGAAGATCTTTTCCCAACATGTTGGTTGCCATTTTGTTCTAATGACTGTCCTTTCCCTTACAGAAGCCATTCAGTTTCATGAGGTCCCATTGGTTGTTGGTCTTAGGGCCTGTGCTATTGGTGTTCTGTTCAGGAAGTTGTCACCTGTGCCAATGAGTTCTAGGCTTTTCCTCACTTTCTTTTCTATTAGATTTAGTGTGTCCAGTTTTGAGACCAGAAATAAACCCACACACCTATGCTCAATGAATTTTTGACAAAGAAGCCAAAATCATACAATGAAAAAAGGAAAGCATCTTCAACAAATGGTGCTGGTCTAACTGTATGTCAATATGTAAAAGAATGCAAATAGATCCATGTTTATCACCTTCCACAAAACTTAAGTCCAAGAAGATGTCCTTTTAATGTTTAAAAACTTTGAGTTGAGAGGAAGCATAATCAGGAAATATTGAGGGGAAAAAATCTATTTTTGATAAAAGACAAAATTAAATATTTGTAATATTTATATTGAAAAATCATAGTATTTGTAGGTGTATTCTAATAATGTACCCTGCCTAGTGTTCAAAGTAATCCTTTTTAGGTTAATAGAAAGTGAGGAAAAAAATTCTGATAACTGGGCCATCAATATGGCTTAGCAAGCAAAAACATTTGCCACATAAGCTTGATGACTTGAGTTATATCTCTAGATACAACTGATCTTGATACTTGTCCTGTGACCCCACACACATGCCAGTGCACAAAGTACGTGCATACACAAGGACACACAGATGTGCACGTGTATACACACACACACACACTTACACACCCTCACAATAATAACAATTTTATAAATATAACACTTATTATGAGGTCATTAAATTAGCAAATACTGAGCATCAAACAATGAATATAAAGATATAAACACTGTTTCAAAGATAGTGGTCATCTTTAAAAAAGTCTTTCTTATATAGAAATCACCAACCATGGATGGATCTTCTCTTACATGTGATCTAATAGTCCTTAGTGCTATTTATAAGAAACACATTTATAAGAATTATCACATGTCTATCTATTGTCCCTTCATTTATAGATCAACTATCATCTATCTATATCTATCTATCTATCTATCTATCTATCTGTCTCATACAATTAATGTGTTCTCTCTATAAAAATGGAACTATTTGTGATATTGTTACATATATAATATTTTTCTTTTTAATATATTACAGTCTTTTAAAAATCTAGATTACATACCTATCATAAGTCTAAGAAAACCCCAGAAAAGTTTTAGCTAAATTGTTCAGATAATTATGATGATCATCCTATTGGAAATTCCTATAGCAGGTTGCTAATAGTCTGTAAGACTGTGATTCTAAGAAGATGTTCTGTAGGGAGTTAGAATAATTAAATTAGATTTAGAAAACATATAGGGGTTTCTGATACAGTCTCTCAATTCGGTGCATGAAGATCAACTTGGCTGTGAGCGATTAGCTTATCAGCTTGTGGAAAAACAAGGATGAAGTCAGGTGAAATCAGGAAAAACAGGAAAGACTTAATGGACTGACAAAACAAGGTTGAAGTCAGGAAAGACTTAATGGACTTAAGAAACAAAGTATTTGGCCTGGCATTGTTTTCAGCTGCTAAGTGGGCAGAGCCCAAATTAAGCTGAAAGAGTTCCTCCTATTTAAGGTCAGTGCATGGAGAGCCCCATGAAAGAAGAGGCCCCATGCTATAGAGCTCTGAGAGTCCTGCTGAAAAAAGTGCTGGCCAGATCTCCCTGAGGCAGAAAGAAGCTGGTGAGCAAAGAAAGCCTCAGCAAGACAGCAAAAGGCCAAGGACTAAACCCTGTGGCTCAACTTTTGCCTAGAGGGGTTTGACCTGTCTGAACAGTGGCCTAAAAGAAACTGTGGCTGGCTTTAAGGACTGAGGCAGAGCAGCAGAGTTGCTGATGTGAAGGGTCTGGGGTCTCCCAGAGAGAAGAAAGCATTAAGCCTTATTTAAGGTAACACTGTGATAGCCAACTTACTCTGAGGAATCTGTATCAGAGATTCAGAAAAAGGACTGCTAAGTGCATTAAAGAATCTACCACAGAGACTGTGTTCCTGACGACTGAGGACCTGCCCCAGAGACTGTATCCTTCTAAAAGGTTAAGAAAATAATTGTCAATAGGTTTAGTGGTTAGGTTAAAGGGGTTGTAGGAATTTGTAGGGTTAATAGTTAAGAAATTGTTGGTATTTGTTATAAGTGAATATTGTTAATAAATTAATACTTAATTAGTAACCATAATTAAAAAAATTGGTTACAATGTTCACTAAAAAAGTGACATGACATTTCTTCGTAGGACAAGCATGAACTTAATCTGGAAAATTAAGTAACTTTGGCCATAGACTCTTTATATTTTCTCTCTTTTCTCTAACCTCACGAAGAATAGTATAAGTTTCACAAAATGAGCTTGTAGAAATTAATTATTAGTATACCCCAAAATAAAAAGAAAATATGCATTAGCAGAAAAAAAAAAAAACATGTCTGCAATGTAGAATGAGATCTCAAACTACCAGAGCAATACAGCAGAGCTGAATTTGTTGGGCTCACATAGCTACATTGATTTTCCAAGTTCCTCTCCCTTTGCTGGAAGGAAGAGTCCATTTAAATCTGTAGAGAATGAAAGCCAAACAGTCTCTCCATGAAGGGCTCTGTCTTGTTGCATTTATCTCTCGGGTTAAAATCATCCATTGATCACTAATCACCTGTGGTTGTTTACACACAACAAGTTCCCTGGACAGCAGAGAACCAAGAGGGGGATTACACATGCCACAGGAAGCAATCAATGAAAAGCCTCAGAATGATCTTCCTGAGAGGAAACAGAAAGATTTTCTCTTTGTGACAGTCTGTATATGTGTGCCTAGACTGTCAAAACAGACATAAGGATTTCCAACTGGCAGGAAAACATTTTCAACACTTGCGTTTATATTCACCTTTCTTGTATTGCTACAATGGTATTAAAAATGAAAGTGAATTGAAACTTCCTTTTAATAGAAAATTCATTTTTTGCCCAAATCATCATAAAGTATCTTTTTATCATCTTATTTAGAACATTACTATTTGTTGTTTGCCTCTGTGTTACCTGAAGCATCTAGCCAAGAGTCCACATCTGTCAAAAACAAAACAAAACAAGAAACAATAACAACAAAAAACCCCCAAAACTCCAAAAAATCCTAATTGATATTTAGCTTAGGATTTTACGAATGTGATTTAGTGTAACTTCAATTTAATAATTTGTGTAGGAATAGAATATAAAGTGCATTATTTGAAACCAGTCTGTAAAATGTTCATATGCTGATGCTTGCTTCTCCTAGATTCCTATTATGAAGTCCATGTTAAATCAACTTTCTCTTGGAGGCACTAGAGTTCATTCACTCAGTGAACATGAAATGATTTTTCTTCAAATTGCCTCAGATACTTCAGTGTTTATGAAAATGGGCAGATGTGACGCTTCTCTCCACAAATCTGAGCAAATTAAATAATAGAATGATGTTACTTTCCAGTCTGTGGTCCAAGAATAAAAAAGGTGACTGAGCAATTGTAGATTAGCTCAACAGTGAGAATAGTTCTTCAAAGTCTCTGAGCCCCTCCCATGTCTTGAGCCTTTTATTTCCTTATTTCATAAGGTTACAGGATAATTTCTCCCCAGGAGACAGTTAGCAGTGACCTGAATCTCATGAGCAGATTAAGATGGTGGCCCAAGGCCAGACATCTGTTTCTTTCTATAGGTAATGGGAAATAACAACTTAAATTCTATTGTGTGGGTGCTGCTACAAACTGCTTAATAGTCAACCTCTCTTCTCACTGATTCTGAAACTTCAAGATTCCTAAATATTTTTTGTAAGTAGAAAATGTTAGCATTTTGAATAAAGTAAATAAGCTTTGGAGCAGCTCTCGGGAGTTTAGTATGAGGGAGAAACAGGTGGAAGTTGTCTAATTTTGTAAGTGTATGTGGCTGACTGGCAGCGGATGTCAGTGTCTACATGCCAGCCAGTGTGCTTGCTAGTCCAATTATCCAAAGATCACAGTGTTGGATCATAATGTGCTCCCTGAACTACTCAGGCCTTCCAGAACACCGTCCGAAATTAAATCTTCTGCTTGAGCGTAGCTTATGAAAAATTGAATGACAGTTCATTTTCATAACACATGACAAACATAAAAGAAATTATGAATTAATTTTAAACCCCATCTACCAGAGTCTTATCTATCCAGTTGATGGCACCCTTTGTCTCATTGAAGTGAGCCATCAGAGCTGATGTGCTTAATTAGAGTTAGGCATCTCTAAATGCTTTAGACTGACAGCTCAAATCATTCCATGGGACTCCCCCAATGGTTTGAAGTCTAAACCAAAACAATTGGTTTAAGAGGCTGACTACATATGACTTCACTTCCATGCACTGCATTAAGCATATCAAAACATATTATGCTGAGTGTTCAAATAAACAGGAGCCAAGATGCTTTTAAGGCTTCATTTAGATAAGTAGTTGGAGTTGAATGTGTGCATGGATATATACATGATAAAGAAGTAGATGATATATAATAAACTTCAAAAAATAATATTCCCACATATGATCTTCATAGCTTTTCTTTATTTTCTTTCAAGATAAGACAATTTGATATCAAAATGGACCTGCAATCATCCATATTTAATGGATTACTTCAGACTCTCCCATGTGGCCATTTATCACCACCCCATGGATACATGTACACTAACCATCACTAAAACATCCTATTTATGAATAAATGACACTTACAGATGTTGTGGGGTGCTGGATGTTCCCAGTTAGAAGGCTAATATTCAAAAGAAAATGAGAGATACACTTGTCCTTGCATATAGGAAATGGATTCTTGCTGTCTACCAACTGAGTAGTGTATACTTAAGTTACAGCATTTTAGTGGGAAACATCATGGTTTGTACAAACACACAATGAAGAGATGTCTATATTTTTAAGACTTAATGATGTTGTTCCACTGTTTCATAGTTAATAATTATGGTCACTCACTTTTAGAATTACATCTCCTTAATTAACTTATAAAGTAGCTTCTGAAATAGAAGCCAAGTCCAGTGGTATTGGTTTGAAGTAGGATCAAAACTTTAAATATGAAGTCATAGAAACTAGCCTAGTAATCATGATAATATGGACATGTGGTACTACTGGTTGGTTCAGTTTATTGGTTGGTTCATTGTGGCAGGACTCCAGTTTGACTGGGTCTGTCATATTCTAGCTGTAGCATACCACAAGAACTTACTAGAAGGATAACATGAACGTTATGGCTTAGTTGATGTTTGGATTTAGAGTGAAAAAAAGCATTTATACTCTTTGAGAAGAAATTGAAGCTTAAGTTCGTTATGCCCATTTGAGAACAGATGTGAGCTTGTTTTCCACTTGTCTCATTTATCACTTCAAGTATCACCTACAGTTAGACTTAATTTACATCTAACTCAATTTTCCTATACTAATTCCATCACAATACACTTTACTTCTCTGTATTGTCTTGATGAAATGACAATGTAGTATGGTAGTAGTCCTAGAAGTAAAAGCAAAACAAAACAAAACAAAAATTAAATCCTCTTGCCTTTTTCCCTATATTAGAATCTCTCTTTGTCAGTCTTATGAGGGAACTTGAGCATGTTTCCAAAGCTTGCTATCCCCAAACAATCTTTGTAGTGCCAAGGACTCACTTGGCTTTCAGAATGAAGCAGGCTTTGAGGCCCCAGGATAGTCATAAGGACTGTCATCTGCACACAAACCAGTTTACTGAGGATAGAGAGCTTCAAGTTCAGTATTTCTTCGATGATAATTCACACACTCACACACTTTGTGTCCTTCATCTCCATGTTGTGCCAGTTCTTCTCCACTTCGGTGACAGTGTGACACCACCCTCAATGTCAGAGTACTCGAAATTGGGCTATGAACTTGTTACTGAAGGAATCGGCGAAATTCAGGTGCTTAGGTCTGAACGATGATATATGCCTCTATAAAAATAGATCTCTTTGCCGCCAATTTCCACAGCTCCTGGGATTCTTGCATAAAACCGCGAGAGCAGCGTTTCAGGAGCCCAACAACACATCCCAAGTGTGAAGCTGTGAGATTTTGTTATTCCAGAACCACTGCTAAAATCAGCTTTGTATTTCTACTTAGCATTTAATGTTTTGCAGCTGCTAAAGAATTATTCACTAAGTGGTAAAACAGAGGGAATTCAGTCTCTTCCTCACATCATTACTAATAAATATGTTTGCTTATGTTTTCCAACAACGGTGACAGTGAATGCAGGTAATGAATGAATATTTGACAGACATGTACACACATGCCAGCTAGCACTAGAGAAAGCAAAAATAAAGGAAAAAAAAACATTTTATTATTTAGTATTTTAGAAACCTCATTTTAATTGTCCAGTGAAAGTTGATCGCCATACAAGGTGGGCTAAAATGGATCCAGGAGGTAAACATTATAGCACCTTTTTTGAAATGGGCAGACTTAAAATATTTTTTTCATAATTCTCGAATTGAGTCAGTTTCAAATGAATCATGAATGAACATATGGAGGAAAACAGCATGACAAAGAGAACAGGCATTTAACTTCTGGCTGCTGCTGTCTGTTTACAGTTGCTACAAAGTCAGCAGCAACCTCCAGGGCTGCTTAGACTCCTTGCTCTATGTGGCCAATGCTGGGAGACGATGAGAGGGGACGCTTGCTCAGTTCCCACCTTCTGAAGTTGAGTGTGTTCATGACTGTGTGACAGGCTGAGGCAAAGGGGAACTCCTTATTAAGTTTCTACGTCCTTTCCAACCTCCACTTTATATCAGGCTGGGAAAGGTGATGCTCCCTGGAAGGCCCCTCCATTCTTAGTTAAATGTTTAACATTGAGCAACACATCTGCCTTCAAGCATGTCTGTTTGGCTGATTTTAAATCGTTGTTTGAACAATCTATGTTGTATCTTTTTGCCCTTGCTCAACCAATAACTCCTTGAAGATGTGTTTATACCAATTCATATGAGTTACGAAGAGTTAGTGTCCAGAAACGATTATTTGGATAAATGGTTTATAATAAAGAGATAGACTTTCATCAATGTTTTTAATCAAATACTTTTATTTGTTCTGTCTGGTTAGAGTACTTTGGATAACTTTATATTTAACAAACTTTGATGGTGTAGAGAAAAATGAGACAGAGGCCACTTTCGGACTAATTTAGGTCCTTAAGCCCCCTTTACCTGGTCTTAAATGGAAATTAGATTGGATTGCTTTCATCCAATCTGGGCGTCCTTTGACCTGATTTGAAAGTCAATAACACAGTCTGATAGGAAGCTCTAATCTATGACTCTTCTGCTTGATTTCACAAATCTTTGCAAATGCTGAAAAAAAGATGGGTGTTTTCCATCATGTTTGGGGCTCCCTTTGGAGGGCAGGTGGGGATCAGGAACCAGAAACTGTGTTCCCTGGTGTCCTCTGTTGCATCTGTACAGTGACTGGCATTTCCTCTCACACCTTCTACTAACAAATGCATTTTTTTTTTGATGTGGGTGTAAACCTAATTTCCCTGTGCATAATGCTCTTGCCTCCAGAGTGTGCAGAGCTGGCTGGAATCTGCACTAAGTGGTTCGGGAATAAAGGCTTTTCTTGTCATTATTTGCACAGTCTGTAGTACTCAGCTGCCAACCCATGCCATATTATTTGTGTGATGCTTGGTGACAGTCTGTGTTGAGTTTCAGCTATGATTCTTGACATAATTTAATGGGCTGGAATGGCATTTTCCTCTGTTAAAAATATGCACATATTTTCAATGTCAGTGAAACGTTGTTTACTTTACACATATATTATCTTTTTTTCTGAATGCAAATTTTCTACTCTTAACAAATATTAACACGAGATGTTCAGGATACAAAATGCATTCTCTCCCCATTTGCATTTAGGAGCAGTTTAGTCTTCGGCATAATTGAGGACGAAAATGTGCCTACTTGGCTCACAAGGCTTGCTTCTGTCCTATTCTTCCTAATTGGCTTTTAACAAGCTGTCAGTCTCCTACTCTGCATGTTACATTTGTGAAGAAGGGACTGGATGATTGTAGTCACCCTGTGGAAGCAGTCTGGGCTTCCTAAAGAAGGCATCTCCCAGCTCTCAGGGTGACCCCTAGCACTACCACTTTGAGTCAGTCACAATATGGTTTCTGCATAGTGTCACACGCTGTTACTGAGCACATGTTTGTGTGTTTGTATCTGCCACCCTTCTCATTAGAGATGCTGTTGGCCTCTTGGACACTAATCCACCTTGACACAACAGAGAAATCCCTACTGAACATGTTTGTTTTAAATTCTATTTATTAAAATATATGCTTCCTTTTTTTCTTTCTGTAATAATTTAAATCATATAGTTCAACTCATATAAGTGATTACAAAATTACCTGCTGATCCAAAATCACCTGTTAATGAACATCTTGAGAAAATAAGCTTAGTAGTTTATGGCTTTTCCTTTATGTTTTATACAAGATTTATATAAAGTTATGCCTGTGTGTGTAACTGTTAATTGCACATATTTATTATTTTCTTTACAGAAAT
>CAJQZJ010001466.1:1897343-1916428 GCA_907164525.1 Lophiomys imhausi | reverse complement strand
AAGGGGTGGTTCAACATTAGAAAATCCATCAATGTAATCCACCACATAAACAAGCTGAAAGAAAAGAACCACATGATCATCTCATTGGATGCTGAAAAAGCTTTTGACAAAATACAGCACCCTTTCATGATAAAAGTCTTAGAGAGATCAGGCATACAAGGACCATACTTAAAAATAATAAAAGCAATTTACAGCAAGCCAATAGCCAACATCAAACTAAATGGAGAGAAACTTAAAGCGTTTCCTCTAAAATCAGGGACAAGACAAGGCTGCCCACTCTCTCCATATCTCTTCAACATAGTACTTGAAGTTTTAGCTAGAGCAATAAGACAACTAAAAGAGATCAACGGGATACAAATTGGAAAGGAAGAAGTCAAAGTATCCCTATTTGCAGATGATATGATAGTATACATCAGTGACCCCAAAAATTCCACCAGAGAACTTCTACAGCTGATAAACTCCTTCAGCAAGGTGGCCGGATACAAAATCAATTCAAAAAAATCAGTAGCCCTTCTTTACACAAAAGATAAATGGGCTGAGAAAGAAATAAGGGAATCAACACCCTTCACAATAGCCACAAATAATATAAAATACCTGAGGGTAACTCTAACCAAGCAAGTGAAAGACCTGTATGATAAGAACTTCAAGACCCTGAAGAAAGAAATTGAAGAAGATATCAGGAGATGGAAAGATCTCCCTTGTTAATGGATAGGTAGGATCAACATAATAAAAATGGCAATCTTACCAAAAGCAATATACAGATTCAATGCAATTCCTATCCAAATACCAACTCAATTTTTTACAGATCTGGAAAAAACAATTCTCAACTTCATATGGAATAACAAAAGACCCAGAATAGCTAAATCAATCATGTACAATAACAGAACATCTGGAGGTATCACCATCCCGGATTTCAAGCTGTACTACACGGCAATAGTAATAAAAACAGCATGGTACTGGTATAGAAACAGACCAGTTGACCAATGGAATCGAATTGAAGACCCAGAAATAAACCCACACATCTATGGTCACTTAATTTTTGATAAAGAAGCCAAAAACATACAATGGGAAAAGGAAAGCATCTTCAATAAATGGTGCTGGTCTAACTGGATGTCAACATGTAGAAGAATGCAAATAGATCCATACTTATCACCCTGTACAAAACTTAAGTCTAAGTGGATCAAGGACCTCAACATAAATCCAGACACACTAACATTAATAGAAGAGAAAGTGGGAAAAAGCCTTGAAATCATTGGCACTGGTAGCAACTTCCTGAATAGAACACCAATAGCTCAGGCACTAAAACAAACAATCAATAAATGGGACCTTATAAAATTGAAAAGCTTCTGTAAGGCAAAGGACACTGTCCTTAGAACAAAACGGCAGCCTACAGAGTGGGAAAGGATCTTCACCAACCCAACATCTGACAGAGGGCTAATATCCAAAATATATAAAGAACTGAAGAAATTAAACACCAAAAACTCAAATAACCCCATCAATAAATGGGGTACAGAGCTAAACCGAGAATTCACAGAAGAGGAATCTCTAAAGGCTGAGAGGCATTTGAGGAAATGTTCAACATCTTTGGTTATCAGGGAAATGCAACTTAAAACAACTCTGAGATTCCATCTCACACCTGTCAGAATGGCTAAGATCAAAAACTCAAATGATAGCACATGCTGGCGAGGATGTGGAGAAAGGGGAACACTCCCCCATTGCTGGTGGGACTGCAAACTTGTGCAACCACTTTGGAAATCAATCTGGAGATATCTTGGAACAATTTTTTTTTAAAAACCAGAATAGCTAAATCAATCCTGTACAATAAAAAAATACATGGAGGTATCACCATCCCAGATTTTAAGCTATACTACAGAACAATAGTAATAAAAACAGCATGGTGCTGTCATAGAAACAGACCAGTTGATCAATGGAATCGAATGGAAGCCCCAAAAATAAACCCACATGCCTATGGTCACTTAATTTTTGACAAAGAACAGTGATTTTCAATGTGTGGGTCTTGATCCCTTTGGAGATTGCATATCAGATATCTTGCAATATCAGATATTTATATTACAATGCATAACAATAGCAACAATCATAGTTATGAAGTAGCAACAAAATAATTTTATGGTTGGGGCCACTACAACACAAGGAACAGTATTAATGGCTTGTAGCATTAGGAAGATTGACAACAACTGCAATAGGAGGAAAAGAGTCCTAAGAGCAGGCAAAGAGTCAGAAAGACACCCATTCCCACAGTTAAGAGTCTTACAAAAACACCAAACTAACAGCCATAGTATATACGTAGAGGAGTATATAGAGATCCTTGTAGGCTCCATGCTTACCCTTTCAGTCTGTGAGCCCATATGAGCTCTCTTAGTTGATTCAGTGGGTCGTCATGTTCTCCTGGAACCTCCCATTCCCTCTAACACCTATAATCTTTCTTCCATCTCTTCTGAGGGACTTCCTTAAGCTCTGAGGGGAGGGATGTGATGGAGACTTCCAATTTAGACTCTCTCTCTCTCTCTCTTCATAATGTCTGTCTATGGTTCTCTGCACCTGTTCCCATCTGCTGCCAGAGAATGTATAAATGATAAGCAAGCTACAATGGTAAGCTACAATCCACAGCCCCAGAAAGTTTAAGTAAAGAGGAGGACTCTAGGGAAGGAACACATGGATCTCTCCCTAGAAAGGGAAAATAGAATAGATTTTGCAGTGGACTGGGGGCATTTGGGGATAGGAACAGGAGGGATCAGGAGGGTGGAGGGTCTGAGGGACAGAGTTCAGGGAGAGGCAGCTGTAATTTGGGATATTTGGGGGTGGGGGCAATCTGGAAACCTAGTGCAGATTCCAGGAAACTTCCTGGAATCTAGGTGGGTGACTCTGGTGAATGGAGGATACACAATATGAACTAACATTTTTTTTGTTGTTGTTGTTGTTATAGTCAGGCAAGGCTTCCAGTGGTGGAACTAGGTTATATTTGGCTGAGTTGTTGGCCAAGGTGTTCCCATGGAGATCCCTAAAATGATACATTTTAAAGATTTTTTTGGAAACATTTTTACAAGGTAAAACTTGTTAATCTTTTTGAAATTGTGTTTTTATATCCTGAACAGGGTACCTTCATAACTATTTTTTTTATAGTTATGAAGTACCTTCATAACTTTATTCACTATTTTTAACCAAAGTTTATCTATGTAAAAGTAATTTATAAAAGAGAAATCAAATAGTAATATATATATAAATAAATGTTAGGAGAAGCTGCCCCTGACAGTTTCTTGACAGACATACAGACCTTTATAAAAATACAGTGTATCAGATGCCTCTCATTAAAAACAAAGAAAGATATAAATATTTATTGAAAGAGCATTTTTAATTATGTCATTAATTGGAAATTAATAGGAAAGTAGGTTTATACATGGTACAGCCATTAGTCATTTTTCTATCCATGAAGAAATATTGCATTTAAGAAGTACAAATCTTTTTATTCTATAGGACAGAAAAGAGAGAAACAGTAGATCAATGTAATTGAAAAGATTAATCTTCCTATGTGACGTGAGGCATTTGCAAGTCATCTGCCTCTGCTTATTTATGTTTTCAGAAATATTTCCCTAATAACCAATTCTATAAATGTCAATTTACAGAACTAGAGATAAAAGAGACATCTGGATTGTACTTTTGAGACCTTACCAGGTTGACTATGGTGGAATTTTAAATAATCTTCAGTTAGCATACATAAGTTTAAAGAAGAAGGCATCTTTAAGTATTCAATCTCAAAATACCCAAAATTATCTGCAGACAATTATATCAGAAAACCAAACATTGTGGTGTAATAATTCCAAACTGAAAATGAAGTAAAATTTGAATTTATGATGTTGGAGTGAACTGATGTGATACCCCTTGAAACCAAAGAGATCCAGTTAATACAACTATGTCCATTGTGATTATTTCATCTATGAAACAAGGGATTGGAATCAACCCATATTCTATGATGCTTTCTTTAAAAACCAACCTATGTATATAACTACATTGGTGTTCGTTTCATAGCGTCCATATTTTTCTTACCACAGAGCAAGGCAGTAGTATCCATTGTTTTCCTGTTTTTACTTTTTGTTTTCTTTCAGCACTGGGAGTCAAGCCCATTGACATGTTAGGCATATACTCGACCATATTAGCCACTTTCATTTTATTCTTTTATCTTTACACTATTTAAAAATATTTGTTTCAAAAATCACTAATTTAAAAGGAGAAAATATAGATGGGTATTGTGCCACATGCCTGTATCCAGAATTCAGGAGGCAGAGGCGTGGTGATCAACATAATTTCAAGGCCAGCCTAGGCTATATCATGAGCTCAAGGAGAGCTAATCCTACTTCCCAAGATTCTGTTTCAAAAATAAATGAATAAGTAAATAAATAATTGAAAATATTGATTTTTGTTTGAAACAATAAACATTTCAGAGTTATTTGTTTCATAATAGACATGAAACTGAGGTGAACAGAGTCTGGTTAATAGTAAAATATTTCTGAATTACTTAGGATCCTTTTAACTTATGCGAATTTTCCTGTTGTTTTAGAAATCTCCTATTTTTATACCAGAAGGATTTGGATTTGGAGAAAGATGTGGGTTCACTCCATCTATGGCCACCCAAGATGTCTTAGAGCCAACTTATAAAGGAAAGGAGTTTATGATGACCACCTAAGCCCTTTCTTTTTTTTTTTTTTTTGGTTTTTCGAGACAGGGTTTCTCTGTGTAGCCCTGGCTGTCCTGGACTCACTTTGTAGACCAGGCTGGCCTCGAACTCGCAAAGATCCACCTGCCTCTGCCTCCCAAGTGCTGGGATTAAAGGCGTGCGCCACCACTGCCCGGCATCCTAAGCCCTTTCTAATAAGAGGTGTTTACACAATATGATGTAATCATAATTAATGTGAATGGAAATAATTGGTAAAACATATTTCCAAAATATTATAATTGTATACATCTACAAGTTATTGATAAAAATAATGGAAGAAATGCGTAAGTGCACTGATGAGATTTGCTCTATTCATTAACATCTTCTACCATAGGAATCAAGTTGGGCAGGGGAGTGGTAGTGGTTCATGTTTGTTCATGCATCCTACAGAGCACATTTTAAATGAAATACTGCTTAATAATCATAATACATCAATACTCACCATTAATACTGTTTTACACTGATAGAAAGATAAAATGTTATTGCTGCTATTATTACTATTGTTGAAATACATACAGCCTTAGCCAATGTCACCAGAAACTTATAGTTAGATTGTATGAGAAATTTGCCTTGCAAGGTACAGTTGATTTTGCTTCTTAAACTACCTACCTGGTAGAAATGGAATTGGCATTTCCCTAGATCTGCCAGCCATTCCTAATGTCACTTCCATACGTATATATTCTTTTGCTCTACCTTCCACATTCTTTCGTTTTGGTTTTGATTTTTAAATTTATTTTCTTCAAGTTACATCTAGATCAAAGCTACCCCTCCCTCCTTCCCTCCAGGTCCTATGCCCTCCTTCCCTCTTCCTCATCTCCTGTCCTCTCCTTCTCCTCAGATGAGGGAGGTCCCCACTTATCAACCCTCTTCAGTTCATCAGTCACATGAGGGCTAAGAGCTTCCTCTTGTACTGGGGCTTGATATGGACACTCAGCTAGGGTAAGGGTTCCACTAACAAGCAACAGGGTCCATGACTTGCTGATGGGTGTGAAGAATCTATTTATGAGGTGATAAGAGAAATGATTTCAGATGATGTAGTATGTGCTGTTATTCACATGTCCCTAAAGTAGGTTCCAGACACAAAGGAAAAACCACAACTTAGTCCAGGCTCCTTTGTATAACATTATCACTTCACTTAGATTATCTATCTAATGTCAGATGTGTATGCACATATATATGAGTAATAGGTTCATGAATAAACATGAAAATTTTCATTGATGCCAGATGCTTTGTTGTATCACATATAAGATCAGGAAAATCCTCTTTACTTACCTATTGATCACAGAGAAAGTACCAGCAAGCATTTCCAGAAGCAGCAGGCATTTGAAGTGCTGTACAGCTATTTCATTCTGTCATGGTAGCACATGAGCAGAAGCAGCCCTGGGTTAAAGTTCACCTATTAATGTGTCTATGTTCTGAGAAATCATACTTGTGAATGTCAAAGTTCAATTTTCATTTAATTACAAGTCATGAAATAAAATTCTCCCTTTGATCTGTTTTACCCATTTAAAAATAGAAACCATCCATATCTTACAGTCTATACAAACATAAGCACTGGTCTTAAGTTGGGCCTGCATGTCCTAGTTGGCTGACCCTTGTCATAAAGAATACTGTGGCTAATGAGGAAGAAAAAATAACTAAGGAATATGTGTGCAATTCAGCAAAATTTCCCATGTATGCTGCAAAGTGAATCCAGTATGTCTGGGGAAAGGCAATCTGTTCTTTCTGTTTTGAAAATGCAAATTATTATGACACTGCGTATTTTATGTAAAGTTTCTAATTGGTGTTTATATAAAGAATCTATGAAAAACATCTTATCAGAGAATGTTTTATTATGGAGAGATAGGATTTCAGTTTCATGTGTAACCATACCAATCAACTCCACTGTTTGTAACATGACATCACATCAGATGTAGTCACAATCTTGGCAGTTTTGGATATGGAATGTAAACAGAAAATATGCAGAATAATTACTCCATTTAAGTAGAAGTAGGTAATAAAGAACAATACAACTAAAATATAGATGCATTAGGAATTATCCTAGGGATTGTTTTTAAATTATCCCTTCAATAGCTGCTCTAAAACAAAGTACCTTGGAAATTTCTATTATCATTCAATTTATTTTTGCCTGAATAGCTCATTCTGAATATATCATTTATATAGAGAATATAATTAGACACTCTTGAGAGCACAGAATAATAAATATGTTCTATCACATGAAAACGTAAATCATAAATTCATTCAATCTATTAGCAAAAAAAGAATTCATGTTATTTTTTCTAGTAAAGCAACTTTGTTTTAACCCTATCTTTCATAAACAAATTACAACTTGGTCTTTTAAAATTTTTTGAAAAATTAATGCATATACACAGGGAACCATGGTCATGTCCACCCACTCATTTCCCTCCCCCAACACACTCTCTCTCTGTATCCCTTTAATATCTCTTCTCCCAACTTCATGTCATCTTATTCCTTTTTTAAAAAATTCTTTCTTTTTCTTTTTGTTTGATAGTCTACTGTGGGCCATTTAATAGAGTATGGGCAACTTACCAGTGGCCATTCCATTAAAGAAGAATGATTCTACCTCCCCAAGCACCTGGCGGCTAGCAATAGACCCTCAGTAAAAGGTGGGGCCTGGAAATCTATTTCCCTATCTATGTTAGGATTTTGGCAGGCATGGCCTTATGCAGGTCTGTGATGGGAACCACTGCTAGTGTGAGTTCATGAGTGCAACAGCAATGTCATATCCAGAAGACACCGTTTCACAACCCTCTGCATCTCCCAGGTCTTAAACTCTTTTTATTTCCTTTCATGTGTTATTCCACAAGCTTTGCCAGATTTTATTGGGTCTTATGATGTTACTCTTGAAGCTAGGCACTCAGTTCTTTCACGGTACCTTGTTCAGTTATGTGTCTTTGTCCTTGACTATTGTCAACTGCAAAAATAAGCTTATTTGACCAAGGGTAAGAGCAGCAGAAAAGTCGCAAGTCAGGTCAGAGTCTCACTTTGGGTCCCAGACTTCAATAAGGAGGACATTTCAATAAGGAGTTTTTGTGCATCTGAATGAGTCATATCTGGTCCCCACGCTGTATCCCCAGATTTCTTAAATTCATGTTTAAATGTAAGACTAAATAAATAAGCTTTAAAGATCATATATTGTATGTATATGTGTGCATTAACATAAAAAAACACCCAAATTTGATGAAAGAGGATTGAAATATTTTAATGAAACCCATAGTCTTCCTAAACCTTTCTTTAAAAAAAGAAAAAAAATGTGAAGTGAAGCAGAATTATACATAGAGAACTATTAAAACTTCCATGGCAAATTAAGATAAGAATCTACTTTTCAAAACTATAGTATTTATACAACCAAAGGAAGAAAGAGAAAGCTATTCTTAAACTACTACAAAAGGCATATAATAGAATTTTGGAGTAGGCATGTAGCATTTTACAGTGGTATCATCTGGGTTTGTTATCCAGAACTATGGAAAACAAACCAATCCTAATATTTTTGCATTGGTTGCAAGGTCTTGAGTCATTGTAATTTTTCTTTTCTTTTATCTATATTCCTCCCCCATACTTCTGCTTCTTCCTCAATAAGTCACTCATAAGCAACTTTGAATGTTTTGGTAGTTATTGCTATCCTGAAATATTATTTACATAGTCACAATTCAATTGTACTTTATGAGATATTACTTCCCTCCCACACTGTAGTTTTGATGATACATTTGAGTACTCTGACCTTGGAAACTAACTTAAAGTCATAGTTTATATTTCTGAAGATGTAAATTCTTTGTAAAGTGTTGTCTTTGCAAACATTCTATTCAGAGGAAGAGCAAAATCTTGTGTTATTCATGGTCAAAACTTATTGGCAAATAATAGTGAAGTTAATCCATCTGCCCACGTTGTCTAATGATATTTACTAAATCCCACATAGTCAATACTACACAGATTTCCATAAGGATAGGGAAGTCATTTTTCCCACCGATAGGACCATATGGTATCCTTTCTTTGATTGAAAGAACACATTGTTTCCTACAGGGCTTCATGTCCTTAATGAGTTAATAATATGGACAACATCATAAAATGGTGATTTTGGGCAGTGTAGTAAGAAGCTATCAGTATCAAAATATATATGAAACATAGTTACATTACAAACTATAATTCATGCTGTAAAATTATAGACAAATAATTGTTGACGTGACATGATTTAATGAGAACCAAGTACTGTTTATGGCAAATTTAACATTTCTTAGCCTTAAAAGTACACGTTTTTCTGAAAAAATAAATGAGACATGTATTTGTTTGGGTGAGTTGGTTAGGCCGAATCAACACTAATTTATCATTGTCTACATTCATGCAAAATGGCCAATATTATCAATATTTGTCTCAAAAAATATGCCCAAACTCTACAGACCTTCACACAAATATAAATATCAGGGCTTATTAATTTTAGGAAACGGTCATGTTGTGAGTATTTTTGAGATGCCTTCTTCTGTTCTGCCTGTTTCTCTTTGTTAGAATTAAATACCAACATCTAAAAGAAATACATTTTTTTTTCTAAAACTGTTTTATTCAATATACATCTTTCCCTTCTCATATATGTTCTGTTGTTTATGTTTGGTCTTTAATTTGTGAACCTGAGAATAAAAATCATTTTACTTAGAATTAGATCAAGGTAACCAATCCTTGAAATGCATTCTTTGCACAGATATTTCTGGTGGAATACATACGGTAGTATTGCTTTTCTCTTAACTAACTAGGCTCTTAAAAGAAGAGTGGCTTCTTTTTCGGTGGCTCTGTGTGCTGTGGAATTGTGTTATACTTGTTCAGTCAAAACAGGCATCCCTAGGGATATCTGAGAAACAAGAATACTGGACACCCCATGCTTTCAACCCATAAACACTGCACTGAAAGTAGGACAGATACAAGAAATAAATGTTTTGTTTTTATTTCCTCCCTTGGACACTTTGTATTTGTTCAGATTATTATACAATATTTTTATCTCAAATATGAATAATAACATGCATATTAAATATTGCTATTCAATGAAGGAACATCCTCTTAATTCTTGAAATAAACTTTATATGGTCAAGTAGAAAGTAAACTTTCACAAAATATTTTCTTAGAAATTGAATATTCTTTCTCAATCTCAATACATAAATATAGCTCTTTGTGTTTCTCTTTTTTTAACTCTTGGTGTTAACAAAGTGAAACAGTAAATTTTTACTTATCAGGCATATATTTATTAATACTTAACAATTGCCTATAAAGTTCCTAAATCCTAAACGCAAACCCTAACTCTAAAACTTCTTACTACCAACAAAACAACCATTCAACATTAACCTAAAGTTTCTTAAAAGGATATTGGTGAAGAATAGATAGCTAGAGTCTCATAGTTAAATTTTGAGTTGTTTAGGAATCAAGAGGGTGTTCTGGGTCTAAGATGATGTTTTTAAAATTGTGATGCAAGTTAGTATGAAAGCTGAGTTAGATATAGAACTTTAAACTCATGGAGATGGTTAGATAGTAGAATGTTAAAGTCAGGTGCCAAATACATATAGACTAGACATTTGGAATGTATGCTAAGCTATATAACTCTCATAATTGTGGCCTAATTATTTCTGTTTTTTTTTGTATTGTATTTATTGTTATAAGAGAAAGAACCATTTGTGGACTGAAAGGGGGAGCAGTTGGGGGGGAGATATACCTTAAACTTAAAAAAAAAAAAGGGAAGAGGATCGGGGGTTGAGGGGGAAGAGGGTGGGAGAGTGGGACTGGAGGGGGGAGTAGGGAGGAGATTGTGATTGAGATGTAACTTGAAGAAATAAAAAATAAATTAAAAAAATTTAAAAAAAAGGATATTTTCCTCTGGGTATGGATCCTTATGAATGGCTGGCCTTCATCTAATCTTTCAGTGTTAAAGTTTCTAAAGTTTGTCAGATCCTAAGACAGTTTATCAAGCAGGAATTGCCTTTGCGGTCTTAGAGTCCAATTATTTACCAGGTGATAAGTTTCTTAGGCTCACCATTCAGAAGCTTGAGACCTGCAAGTGTCTGCAGTGTTCTGTCCAATCTGAAGCCCCTGGGGCCCAGGGGAGATAACTCCCCGCCTAGATGCTCCAGAATACCAGGGAGAATCAGTCTGTAGACCCGCAAGGGGTTGATACTAGAGGGTGAAGCCTCCTGGGAGACTGTGGTTCGAGTTTCTCTGCCAGAGGAGGAGCAGGTGAGACAGGAGGAGGAGGAGGAGAGCTTCTGTCCTCGTGAATCTTGACTTAAATATCTTCACCTGTCCTAATGAATCGGCAGAAGCTTTCGCATGCTTCCAAGACATGTCCCTCCATAGTTTTTCTTGCAGAGGGCTGAGGAGCAGCAGGCAGTCTAGAGATTGTGTGATCTGTTGTCATGGATCTTGGGGGCTGGCACCTCAGGGCATGTCCCCACCCAAAGTCCTGTGATCAAAAAAGTCATCCCTCCTTGGTGGGCTCCCAAGGATATGTCACTTCGGATGCTCATCTTTTACCTTAGAGTCTAGGCTTTTGCTATTCCAATATTCCTATGCCATTAAATGCTATCACTAACCCCACCACACAAAAGTCATTAGTTTGCTTGTTTGTCCTGTCAGATATCCTTCAATGACTCTCCTGCTTTATGGTTGATGATTAACTGATTGCCAACTAATGTGGTCCTTTTGCTTTAGTCATTTTTGTTATCTCCTTTCTTTTTTTTGTTGATTGATTATATCATTTATTTCTGTTTTTCTTGCTTAAGCATAAAAAGTTTCCAAATATGAGTTCAGTTTTAAATTCTGATTGTAAAATTTCCCATGCACTGTTAAGCATCTGATAGCCAACTAGTTTACCACTAAGGTAGATATCAAGCCCTTTCCTGAGATGTATAGTTCAATATAAAATGTCTATACAAATATCACACACACACACACACACACACACACACACACACACACAGGCACAAACACACATACACACACCAATTGTGATTGCCTTGATTGCCTAAACCTCACCTTGCTTTTGTCTTTTTCAGCTTGGACCAATTTTCTTTATCATGAAAGCAGAAAAGTATTATGGCAGGAGAAAAGAAAAGAGACCCCTTTGCTTAATAGAGCACCCCACCTTAGCCTCCAACTTGTTATTATGCTTGAGGCTTCTAAGTAGGAATCACAAGCATGCTTCAGCACACCTAGCTCAAAAAGTTGTGCTCACGTGTGCGTACCACTGTGATTCCCATTATTACACTGAACTTGGATGACACCGTGCTCACTTATCTTTGTTTCATTTCAGATCTTTTTACAACACACTTTAATTCTGACCATGTGAAGAACATTTTGATTGATATGTGTGAACCAATCTGCAAACCTTTCTTTCTGCACGATTCTTTGTCACTTCTTATGCATGCTCTTCTTTTGCTAGCTTTATGGTTGAATATAAAATACATGTGCATATCTATAGCTACAACACATATCAGTGTAACAGATTCTCTAACTCACATGCTGGTTTTTTTTCCTTTACACCTACTGATTTTGAGGGAATGAAGAAAGGCACTGTGACAGAAACAATTGAAGAAGAAAGAGAAATAATGACTATTTAGAAAGTTCACTGAGCACTCCTGTGCAGTTGGCTTTCCAAAGTTTTTCTGATTTTACTGACCACAATAATTGGATTCATCTTCCATCCCAGATCTTATTGATGAGTACCTTGAAAATATTGTTTAAAACTTGTTATTGCAATATATTCATATATAATCTTGGAGTTTCCTTTTGAAAACTACAGAACGTGATGCATAATAAATAAAAATTCATAGTGTTATTGGATATAGAATACATATATGTGTATATGCATATATATATAGTAGCTATAATTTTCTAGAAGCATAGAAAAAGCAGAAGTACATCAAGGCAGAAGATGTAAAGTACATCAGCATTGGTCTTGCTGTCTATTAGAGGTGGAGAATGCTGATCCTGGTTAAATGGATGGGGTGATGTGGGGTGATGATTCAAATCTCCAATGCTTCATTTACTCCTTTGAGGCCAATGAATTAGGAATACAATGTTACACAAGCTACTCTAAGTCAGAAATGCTTCATCAACCATTTATGCCTTACACTGTAACCAGGTGATCTTAATGGCTGCTTGGCTAGCATGAGTGCCTCATGCCAGTCCTGAACTTCTTCCTCAAGCTATCGTTTCTGGCTCCTGATCCTTCACTTTCTGCTGGCCTCTTAGTAAAAGATGGAGTAAAAGGGAGACAGAAAATCACTAAGGACTGTTTTTAGAAGTCTTGAATCTTTATTCTCACTTCGAGAACAGGTTTTATTCAGAGGAGAGCCTTAAAAATGAATTTGGACTTTGAAAATCAAACACAAGGCAGAGGGTTTACAACAAGGTGAAGTTCAGAGTGTATTTTTTTTTCTGATCTGCTTCCATCAAAAGTTGGCAGAATTCCCTCCCATAGTCAAGCAATTTGTGTATTAGCCTTCATCTGTGTGTTGGTGAGTTTTATTATTTTCTCCCTTCAAAAGCATTTCAGAAGTCATTGTGGAGCGAGGTCAGGCACGATGCTTCATAGCTCTGCACCATCTTAAATTGGGAACCACATGAAGACAGAACTTTACCCTTTCTTTTATAGCACCATGTCTTAGGTCAAACATCCCTTTTAAGCTGGGCTAAGCCACCCAGAATGTGTTCTTGGTGAAAATACTACCAAGGGCTGACAAGCTTTCAATGTGGAAAGCTTGTTTTATTAGTTGAATATGCTTGTGAATTTTAAAACAAAGGTATGGTGTCTCAAATATTTTCTAAATAGGCATTTATTATTTTAAATGTAAGTTAATATCAAGGATATGAAAGATCAAGGATATGAAAGGATATTGACCTTATGTGTGATAAGCTAGAAAAGCTCTTATAGGATTGTGTTCCATTAACTACCAGATATATTCCTAGATTTGACTCGGTGAAAACAAAGTCATCTATAAGATACAGAATAGCCTAAAGGTACATTCTAATTAAACATTTTAAAGTTGATGTTTATTATACCACATCCACATGCAATTCTAGGCTAAGCTTGGATCTCTTGTGCTGAATCTCTTGTGCTGAATTAACTTCTCCTTTCACAGCTCTGTTGCAGTTTAAAAATGCTAATTTAACAAATCAGATCAAATCCAATACTCAGCTATTATTACCAGAGCATAGAAAGTTAGTGTTAGTTATGGTCCAGTTGCAATTTATAGGATCCCATATCTTAGTAGTAATAAAAGTAATAATTCCAACAATAATAATATCCTACCATTTATTACACTCCTGCTGTGTTCTAGGCCTGTTAAATGCACTATCTAATCCCACTCATGCTACCACTGTGTGAGAAAGTTATCATTTCAATTCTACAGTTGAAGAAACTGAAGTGAAAAGAAAAAAGGAAAGCCTGGGAACCAGGGTGCTGAATTTTTGGGTAAAATAGGCAGTTAGAACACAGGAGCATCAGACACCATAAAATATTATGTAGGAAATAATTATGGTGGTTTTCTAAATTGATGTCATAGTATAAATGTGCCTTAGGAAATATGGAAATATACACAGAAACAAATAAAATAACCAGTTCCATATCATATGAGTTATACTTAATATGACTGACAAATTTTCAGAATTTCTTTTCTTTAGATGGATACAGAAATGATAGAATTTGGGGCACACTGACATTTTGAAACAATGATCATTAGACTTGATAGGAGAATTGGAACCAGATGTTACCACCAGAATTGACACAATGGAGATTTGTTGTTAAAAACATCTTCAGAGTTAAGCAAGATGTAGGTAGGCAGGATTCTAATTGGTTTACCATCTAATAGAAATAGAAGCACCTATTCCTAGTGAGCAGGTGGTGATGTTAAGCTTGAAAGGCTGTGTTCTTCTGCTTCCAAGAGTGGATAGAGAAGTGCAGGTGAAGGAATCCATGGGAATTGTGCACACCAGGGTGTTCAGGAAGTATGACATGAGGACCCATGTGAAGAATTACTAGGGTTGAAATCACATGGTCTGTAGAGAGAGAGAAGTATTAGACTTAGGGAAGGCAGAAGTTACGAAAATACAATGGTGTATTCTTTCTTTTTAAAACAAATTTTTTTGTCCTTTGAGAATTTCATGTTTATTTTAATAATATTTGCTACCTTTCTCTGCCTCCATCAACTCTTCCCAGATTCACTCTTCTTCCCCACCCAAAGAAATTTTGTGCTCTTATTTTTTTCTTATCAACCTCAATCTGTGCTGCCCAAATATTATTGGACGTATGGCCTTCCACAGGAACTTGTGAGGGACTACAGCCTTAGAGAAAAGTATCTCTCCCTCTCCCAGCTGTGAATGCTTGCCAATAGCTCCATGGCTAGGGTTGGGACTTCTTGTCCAACTACCCCATCCCTCCCAGTCCTTGTATTTTGTCTAGCTAAGGCTTGCATAGGCCTTGGGCATGCTGTTACAACCTCTATGTCATGTGCGTGGCTGCCTTGTTGTGACTGGAAGACAGTATTTCCTTATTGCTATCCACAGTCTTATGGTTCTTAATTTTTTTTTTTTTGCCTCTCATGAGCCATGGCAAGAGAGAGCATGGTATACATGTTCTAGTCTGCAGCCTCTTATATTTTTATAGGTTGACCAGTAGCTGGTCACTGTATTAATCACATCTAATGAAAATAGAAGCTTCTCTAATGAATACTGAGAGATACATTAATCTTTGGGTACAATGATAAATCATTAGAAGTCAGTATAATACTATGTTCATTTAATTAAGAGTTCCTAGATAGATAAAGGTGCTAGATGTGAGTTTCACCTTGAGGAGTAGGACTTAAATATTATCAGAATGTGGTTGGCCATTCCTATGACATTCATGCTACTATTGCACCATTGGATGTATCTATCTGGCCACACCAGTTATTACTGTAGCTTGAAGAGTTTTTAGAAGTGTATATATATATATAAAATATGTATACATGTATACACACACCACCTCCACACACGTATATGGTATATATATATATATATATATATATATATATATATATATAAACCTTAATGAAGTATTGAGCATACATATAAAAATGAAAATGTATCTGCCTTCTAATGGTACAATAATGCCACTCCTCCATACTAGAAGCTAACATTATTGCTCCACTGTAAAGCAGATCCATTTTAATTAATATGTATTAGCATAAAAATATGCATATATTCATATATATGTTTCTAGAATCATAAGTTTCTATATTATTTTATTTCATCTTTATTATTAATACATTCTCTGGCAATTTTACACATGAACATAATACACTCTGGAAATATCCATCCTCTACCCTCTCTTGTCCTCTTTCCTCTTAGCACTCGCTTGTTTTACTCCCTCCACCTTCACCAAATCCCCGTTTTACACCCCATCCAGTCCCAGTCCCATTTTCATTCCTTCTTGTTTGTATTGCTTTTGCTTTGTGATCCACTAGTGTTAACTATACCCACCGTTGTAGGCATGAGTGTGAGGGTATCCACTGGATATCTAAAGACAGAGAGTTCTCCCCTTTCAGTCCTCAGTTGGCATCAGCTCCCTTGAGCTCATAGCGCTCTTCCCTCCTCTGTGCCTGAATCTTTTACTGGGCTATCCTTGTTCATCCCTAAGTAGCCAATGACAAAAGTTGTGAGTTTATGAGGGGCATAGCAAAGCCCTATCCATAAGTTAATTTATTGTCCTCTTCCCTGTTGTTTGGCCCTTACATTCTTTCTACCACCCATTCTGCAATATTCCCTGAGCCTTGCAGAGGTGACCTGAGTGTTTCATTTAATGTTGAGCATTCACCAGCCACTTATTCCCTGTGCCATGACCAGCCCTGAGTCTTCACACTGTTGGGAGCTAAGAGAAACAGCTTTAATTAAAAATGAGGACAGCACTGGTCTTTCCTTATACACATGAAATCTGGTCCTAAAATCAAAACAGGGAATCAGAAGGTGACCTCAGCATGGTTCTGCAAGGTAGAAACTGCTGAAGCCTCACCTGGGCCACTTGGTGTACCAGATCCATTCAAGAGGGAGCAGTTCTTCCAAAGGGAAAGTCTTTACACTTCAATTGTTTTAGAAAGGAGACCAATTGTAATTCATCTTTGCAAACTGGTGTTCTTCCCCAAGTTTCCACTACAATTTTGTAGTGATACCCCAAACTTTGCCATGAAGTTTCCACTCTGCTTAATGTGTCCTAAATACTGAGAGACATCTTCTAATGCAGAAGCTTATATTTATATTATTATTTTAAAATTTCAACATGAAAGGACTTTATGGCACTACCTTCTGCAGCTTGCTGTTATACCACATGGCAACCTGCAGAAGGGTGAGGGACATACTTGGGCTCAGAGAGCTAGTAAAAGGCAAAGGAAATCCCAAGATCCTTTCTCATTCCAATCTGGAAAGAAATAAAGGAGACAAAGGCTGAAGTGATAGAATGCCCAAGCTCCTGACAGCACCCTCAATATTGGATTCACTGTGAGGTGGGGCCTCAAAAATGCTTTCCTAACCCATTACATTCCTGGAAGATGCATGAATTTGACCTTGAGATTCTATTTCATAATGGATCTCAAGTCCAAGCCGGGTAGGGCAGTTTGATTTTGTATGGAAATCTTATATTTTCCTATTTTTGTATTCAAAGAGTTGTCATAGATTTTTGTATTTGTGTACAAATAAATGTTCATGGAGGGCTAAGAAAGGAAAAAATATTTTCTTGTAATTCACTAAGATGGAACTGGAATTGAGGTGGGTCAGACATTTGAGATGTTGGAGTGTAGAGTTGTTCTTTTACACAGTAATCAAGGCCATTCTGGGAGTGAGCATAGCCAATGTGAGAAGCTGAAAAGGACTGTTCTGCTCTCTCACAGTCTAAATAGTTCCTAAACTGCTCAGAGGTATATGTCTATATCCTCCTGCAAGAGAGATATTGTACTTTACTAAAAGAACCGTTATACTAAATAGCTATACAAAAAAATGAAAATCAATAATACAAATTATATTAATGCTACCATCAAAAATACTTTCAAGGCTATTCGTGTTTTGTTTTTTCTATTTTTAAGCTAAGTGAGCCAGTTGTAAGTGAGTCTAGATTTTTAAGTTCATTAAGTGAATAGTCTAGAACAAAATGACGGCCATGCTCAAAGTTCTGTGGTAAATTAGTTGGAAACAAAAGTAAAAGCAAAACAAATCAAAACAAACAGGAAACAAAGCAACAAAAAGCACCTTCCTCGTATCTAGACCTTTTTCATCAACTTTGCCCACATCATATTTACTGTCTCAATGTGAGACAAGGTCAACAACAGCAGGGACCTGGGGCATCAGCATGGAAGTCAAGCTCACCGAAATTCAGTTACTGGGCTGGACCAGTGTGGAAGACAGATAACAGCAGGGTGGTGAGGCAGCCCACAGCCTAACTGAAATGGAGTGATTGTAAGCACAGTAGGCCAAAGAAGTACTCTAAGGCCTTTGAGCAGTGTGGCATAACTTCTGCCTGCTGGATCCTGATAGCAGTGAACCGACCCCTCTGCTGCATGGCAATCAGAATTTGCGCAGCTTCCTTCCTGTGGCTGTGCAATGCACACCCTGGGATACTTGCCTGAACGGTGGTGAAGTGTCTCAGAGATGCATAACAGCATTCTTCCTTTTGAAATACATGTACAAAGGTCATTATTGCACTGATTTGAACATAAATAAGGTTTTGACTAAAAATAGTTCTTGTCAGAATGTCTGTGGCATTCTTATAGGGGGATTTGTTCACTCGTGTGGTATCCTGAGCAGCCCTGTAGTTCAAAACTCCTTTTAAGGTTACTGCATAATTCTACTTCTCAGAAATGTTTAAATTCTTTCTGTGTCCTTCAGTGTGTTATTTAAAGTCTGCACTCCTGGATTTCAAGGTCTCTGTTATCCTCAATTGTTCTGAAATGCTTTTCTTCCATCACCTCTGCCTTCTTTTGTCTGTGAACTTGTTAGTAACATGAACACTTCTCACAGGAGCTGGAAAATAAAGCCAAGGTCTAGTGAATCTTAGTTCATCCCATTTCTACTTCATAAAATGCTCACTATTTCTTCCTTAGAAATTTGATATCTGCCAGGCCTTCTAGTCCCAGACACAGGAGGCAGAGGGAGGCTGATCTAACTGAGTTCAAGGCCAACCTGATCTATATAGCATGTTGCAGAGCAAGACATCCAAGTCTACACAGAGAAACTCTTCCTTGAAAAAACAAAAAGGAAGAAAGAAAGAATGAAAGAAAGAAAGAAAGAAAGAAAAAGAAAGAAAGAAAGAAAGAAAGAAAGAAAGAAAGAAAGAAAGAAA
>CAJQZJ010001466.1:1869626-1897333 GCA_907164525.1 Lophiomys imhausi | reverse complement strand
AAAGAAAGAAAGAAAGAAAGAAAGAAAGAAAGAAAGAAAGAAAGAAAGAAAGAAAAAGGAAAAATAAAAAAGTGTAGATTTAGATAGATTAATCTCCTGGTCCAGCCAAACTGATGAGTGCACATTTAAGTTCATATTTCTCTCATTAAGCAAGTGACCTCAGGATCCTATAAGTTTTAATGATGAATAAAACTTGTGTCAAGGAATAAACAATTAAAATAGGAATCTGTAACTTGCAGGGAGTTTTAAACATCACCTTGTTCCTTAATAAATTGTTTGTTTGATACTTTTTAATTTATACAAAGTATATATTTAAAATTTGAGAATTAAAATTCCACAGTTCTAAAAAGATCTTTAAAATTTAAAGTTTTGATTTTAACGAGATTATATCACCTGTGGTTACAAATTTCAAATCCAAATATCTGATATACCTTAGTTATTATATGGAATACATTTTGTTTCATATAGAATTGAATATTTTAAATAGTGATCCAATTTTAAATTACCATTATACTTTCCATAAACGCTTTATGATTATTAGCATCTAAGTAAATAGAAATAATTAAACTTACTTTCTTTTGATAAATAATTAAGAGATGTGCCCATATTTAGTTTTATATTTATCTTTTAAACAAATTTGCTCCCATAGACTTAATTTGGAAGTTATGAAAAGTGAGAGAAAAAATCTACCATTAGGAAATACTCTTGGGATTTTGAAAAAGTAGTAAAATTGTACTTTTTAAGCAGAAAGTATATGCTGAATGTTTTACTAAACCCTAGATTCTGGGAAACTCATTACAGAATGAACTATAACATTTGTCCATTTTTTCTAACATCATAGAATTAGTTAAAATAATCACATACATTTCCAATTATTAGCAAAAGCAAGTAAAAATATAAAAGAACATTTAAAAAAAGAAAATTTCTTATTATTGTTAATTTTAAATTGTTGATATGTATTTAATTTTCAATTTCTATCCTGCTTACTGCCAAAAACAAGACTATTTTAGGAAGAGTTGAAGGCAAATATGGCCTCCAGTTAGACCAGCAATGTTTGTTGAAGATGCTTTCTTTTTTTCCATTGTATGGTTTGGCTTCTTTGTGAAAAATTAAGTGACTGTAGGTGTGTGGGCTTATTTCTGGGTCTTCAGTTTGATTTCATTGATCAAATGGTCTGTTTCTATCCAAGTACCATGCAATTTTTATTACTATTTCTCTGTAGTACAGCTTGAGATCAGGGATAGTGATACCCCAAGATGTTCTTTCTTTGTACAGGACTGATTTGGCTATTCTGGGTTTTTTGTTTTTCCATATGAAGATGAGAATTGTTCTTTCAAGGTCTGTAAAGAATTGTGTTGGTAATTTGATAGGAATTGCATTGAATCTGTATGTTGCTTTTGGTAGGATGGCCATTTTTATTATGTTGATCCTACCTATCCATGAGAATGGGAGATCTTTCCATCTTCTGATGTCCTCTTCAATTTCTTTCTTCAAGGACTTGAAGATCTTGTCCTACATGTCTTTCATTTGCTTCATTATAGTTACCCCCAGGCATTTTATATTACTTGTGGCTATTGTGAAGGGTGTGGTTTCCCTATTTTCTTTCTTGGCATATTTGTATTTTGTATAAAGAAGGGCTACTTATTTATTAGGATAATTTTGTATCCAGTGACATTTGTGAAGGTGTTTATCAGCTGTAGGAGTTCTATGGTGGGAATTTTGTGGTCACTTATGTATACTATGACTTGAAAAGCTCATCCTGAGTGAATTAACCCAGACCCAGAAAGATACACATGGCATGTATTCACTTATAATTGGATTTTAGCCAGATAGTACTGGAAAACTATGCTACAACCTACAGACACAAAGGAACAGGAACCTAGCAATTCCACCCAGCAGCAGACACACAGTCAAACATTAGATGGAACTCTGGGAGTCCTATACAAGAGATGGAAGAGGAATAGAGAATCCTGGTGGGACAAAACAGTACATGGAGATCAACAGAACCAACCAACCTAGGCTCCTAGTGGCTTACAGAGACTGAAACACTAACCAAAAAAAATTTTTTTTAGACTAAACCTAGCCCCCCTTTACATATATGGATGATAGCCAACTAGGCTTTATACAGATCCCTTAGCAAGTAGGGGGAAGCATCTCAGTCATGGACTCTGTTGCCTGCTAGAGGAACAATTTACCCTAGCTGGGCTACCATATTGGGACCCAGAGTAAGAGGAAGCTTTTAGCACTCATGTGTCTGATGAACTGAGGGGGTTTGATATGTGGGGGCCCCTCACCTGAAGAGAAGGAGAGGAGAGATTAGAGGAAGAAGGTAGTAGTGTGGGACTGGGAGGGGAGGAGGAGGGGCTTGTCATCGAGATGTAACTTGAATTAATAAATAAATATTTAAAAAGATAAATATGGCCAAAGAGAGCAAACCTAAATCAATGCATTTTTGTTTTCCTCCATCACAGTATTTTCTGAGATTTTGATACTATTTGAATTAATAACATAAGTTGAACATTTAAGTTCATCTGAAAAAATAAACTATTTCCTGCTTACTAGTCTAAATGGAATTTATCACACAAAAATGTACACAGATTTTCAAGGGATGCTCTTGGGAATATATTTTGCTAAAAGAAGGTGAAAAAATTTTAGAGAATAAGTGGTAAATTAAAATTGTATCTAAATATCAAGAATTAATCCCTAATAAATAAAACCAGCACTTCCTCAAGGCTTGATAATGTGTGTGTTAAAGTGACCAGCTAGCAACAGGTGGAAAACTGCAACTAGAGTTGAGCCCTGTCATTTTGGGATGCTTGTCTCAGGTCTCCTTGGTTTGGGAGTTTGCTTTAGCATTGGCCTCGACTTGGCTGCAGGCTAGCTTCTAAGATGAGTGACTCTGAACTGATGCTTTTCATGCTGCAGATTCACAAGAGGAATGCCTATGAAAAATATCAAATACCCTCCTGCTCAACATAATAACAGTTTTGGCTCATTCAAAGTAAATTTATTTGAAATCCCATAGTTTCTTATAAATACAGAAGAAGTTATTTGGACTTCTATGTAACCACAACATAAGCATCTTTTAATTGGATGTCTTACATCACTATATATTTTTAAAGAATGTATTTATTCTTTGACAGCCCAGTCATTTATGTGGTGTATATTGATCATATCCATCCATGAATACCTCTCTCAAACTCCCTCTAGTGCCTGTTACCCTACTTCCCTCAGGTTTCATGTCCTGTATCTAGTTTGTGTTAATAATAACCCATTGTCCAGTTTATGCCAGTCATATCTACTTTGGTTTGTAACCGTCCATTGGTGCTTAGGCAGCCTACTAATGTCCACATTTTCAAGTGAGAAGGACTCTCTCCCTCAGCTGCCTTCAGCTGCCAGGAGATCCTCAGATGGGAATGGGGCCATGGGAACCCTTCCCTCATCCATGCTGGAATTTTGACTGGCTTGGTCTTGTTCAATACTTAAATATCTATAAAAGGAACTTTTTTCACTTGAGTTAGTTTTGTCTCTGCGGCTCACTGCCTCTGTCTGCTAACTCAAGCCTCGTCCTGGAAGCTTCTAGCCTCCGTACAACCTAATCTAGGCCTGGAGTGTTTCCAGGCGCTGAAACTTACTGCTGAATAGTCTTACCCTTTCTGTCTTTTTCTGAGCTGTGGCTGGATAGTTCAACTCAGGTGTTCTTCCGCAAACTCCTCTCCAATATGACTGATTCAAGCTGCCTTCTCTAAGTGACTGAACTGCTCTTCTTGGCCTCAAACTAACTCTAGCATTCTGTTCTAATATTCTGGCTAATTCTCATTATCTGGCCTGCTCTGTCTTCACCTGTGTCTAGCTTGTTTTCTCTCTACAATCTGTCTCTGTATATCTGTCCTGGTAAAATTGCCTTCTCTGTCTTTCATTCTTTGTGTTGCTCCCTTAAATAGCTTGCCTTTCCTCTCTCTTTTTATGAGAATTGGGCATATCCTATTCTGTTAAATCTCTCGCTGATTCATCACTTTGTCTGACACTCAATTAGACATTGCTTTCAAACATGGGTGCTTCTTTCTACAAACTAACTTTACCTTCATTGATGGGATTAAAGATGAGTACTAAGGACATTTTTGTATTCCAGCCAGAGGGATTAAAGGTTGTGTGTTAGGGCATATCTATAGTTCAGCCAGAGTAGCCATGTTGTTGGATTAAAATCCCTTTACATGCATCATTATAATATTGGAAGTGAAATTTATGTCCTTATGTTAACATATTTAATAG
The DNA here is from genome assembly GCA_907164525.1 of Lophiomys imhausi. Lineage (NCBI taxonomy): Eukaryota > Metazoa > Chordata > Mammalia > Rodentia > Muridae > Lophiomys > Lophiomys imhausi. Next base: position 1,893,061 of record CAJQZJ010001466.1, on the reverse strand, counting down.
ATGTATATTTCTGACAATTTCATTGTCTGTTTTCAACTTCTTTTTTTAAGATTTACATTGTCGCCGGGCGGTGGTGGCGCACGCCTTTAATCCCAGCACTTGGGAGGCAGAGGCAGGCGGATCTTTGTGAGTTCGAGGCCAGCCTGGTCTACAAAGCGAGTCCAGGACAGCCAGAGATATTCAGAGAAACCCTGTCTCGAAAATCAAGCATATAACATAAATATAAGTAATTAGATTAATAAGAGCCATTAAGACTGATATTGTCTTGATATAGTCCAACTGTAAGTGCATTGTAGATAACTGAATATCTGTGATGTAATATATATATAGTCTTATTGCTAATAAAGAACTACAAAACACTATTTTTCATCATCATGAAGGATGAAGTGGTGATATGTGAGTTTAGAGAAGGAGGATTATAGTGAGACATGCAGGATAACATCTCTATGCTAATTGTGATCCTGGGAAAAGCCATCTTGCTACCTGAATCACTAAGGACACTTAGTTGCTAGTTTGGAGAAGGGCAGGTGGGCTCTGAGAGATATACTTTAAAGATAGTTGAAACAAAGGCAGAAAGTTCAGTGTGGTGAGTGTCCAGATGGTTTATGAGTAGTAGGAAGAGATTAATTAGGAAGGGGTTCTGGAGGTGGATAATGAAGGGCTTTGATTTCAATGCGAAGGAGGTTGGATTCCACCCAAAGTGATAAGACTTGAACTAATGCTGTAGGATTTATAGCAAGAGTAACCCCCATAGCTATTAGGAGTACACAGGACAGCATAGTGCCTCAGAAGACCTGCCTAGACTAGGTTTAAATCTTAGGCTTGCCAACTAAGAGTTATGAGTTGGGTATTTAACCTCTAGGTGTGTCTTTATCTACAAAATACCTGTCTGGTACATCGTTACTGTGCGATAAATGGACACTGCTTTTACTACTGCTGGCTTCTACTTCCACTTCTTCAGTAGTAGATTTGAAGGGTGGATATTATAGATAATGTCAGGGTAAACTGTGTACAGAAAACTGACTAGGGATAGAGCATAAAGGATGTGAGTGGGAGTTCTGTGTTTTAGAGATGATATGCTTTGCATGACAAGTAGAGAGCAAGTAGATTAAGATCAGTTTGTGAGTGACCCAATTTATTTTCTAGAATGGGCAAATATGTAAAATCATGATGGAGCTACTTCAGAAATTGCTATACACAATACCAGGTCAAAGGTAGCACTCTAGTGTTTGAGGGAATGTCTAGTTTAAAAAGATGAAGCCCCTGAGTGAGAGAAGGGGAAACATAAAAACAGTATGAGGAAGTGGCGTCATAAATAAAAAGACAAGGCTACTTAGCAGTTTTAGTCAGTGATGGCATTTGACACCTGATAATGTAAGTCTGACAGCCTAAATTAAACCCCTGAATACAAGTAAAGGCGAATGGAGTAAAGGAATTTCAAAAGGTTGTCTTCTGACCTAAACACACACACACACACACACACACACACACACACACACACACATACACACACACACACACACAGAGACAGACAAACATAGTGCATGTAAATGTGTCAGAACATGGAATACCCTTCTACACACATTTCATAATAATTTTTTAAGAAATATTTTTTTCCAGAATGAGAGTAATTTGTAATTATGGTTGCCAATGAGAAGTCAGTGTAACTGAGGTTGTGAAATCTCTACAACGATGAGCAAGCGGGAAGTTACTGGCAATCTTCAGAGTGGGTACATACCTTTTATTGTTCTTCTGAAAAAGGAAAGACTGTGCCTTCCCAGAATGAGCCAGGCTCAAGATGTTTGGGAAGTATTTCTAAACTACATTTGGACCATCATCCAGTCATTCTGACTCTTGCTCAAATCAATTACCCAGGAGAGCAAGAGGCTAAAGAGGATTCTGGGGAAACTAGCAGTCAAAAAGAAACAATCATTGGCCAAAACCTGAGAGTTCTGCTGTAAGTATCAGGCTGAGGAGCTAACAAAAGATCTTCAGAGTATCAAACAAGGATATAATAGAAGTAAAAAAAAAATAAAGCATCTTAAGATAAATCAGTTAACAAGGTTTGTCTTCATTGTTCTATTGAGCAAAGAAAATAGGAGAGAGCCAAGCTATCATATTCACGGGCTGAAGCAGGGGCCACACTGGCTGCATTAGTGGAAAGGAACTCCACACTAAGTAGGAGGACCAGGACAGCATGTAAAGTTGTTTCTACTGCTGTCACACATGTATGCAGATTTGGGATATATGTCCATATATTTGATGTAATTTCAAGGGAGTAAAAAAAGTAGATAAAAATCAATATTTCAGAACCAATCTTGAAATTGACCTCACAAATTTAGAAGATGAAGCTTTAAGAAAAAGAGACAAGAATTACATAGTAAAGCTGAAGGTCAGACATGGAAAAATAAAGACAGATTGGAAGAACCTTGTCCTGTTGAGATCTATTTGTAAGGACATTGATGAACTTCCTTCACAAGAGTTCCAAATAGTGGCTGGCATAAAGATAGAATAGAAGATGGGAAGCTAGGGGGAGCAGCATAGAGCAAAGTGGCTCTTAGTGGTCACCACAGGACTGGCACAATATGTATAAATTGGGAAGTTGTTAGACACATATATCTCCACGCCCCAACCCAACCAACCCATTGAACCAGCCACTCAAAGAGTGACTTCAACAGTTTGGCCTTTGAGCAAATCCTTCTGGTGACTCTTGCTCATGCATGCTATGGAATCTGAGCCAGAGTAAGCACTGAGTTGCTTAAAAGCACACACTGTGTATGTATAAATTACAGAGCACAGTTGCTAACTGTCTTTTGATGATAAATTATTCTTTCTGTGTCTAATTCTCCCTTTTTGATGATACATAATAGTGCTCATACCCGCTGTCACTAGAAAGCCTGTATGACTCAAGGCATCTCTTGCTCACAGGCTGTTGTTATTATTATTGTGGCAAGAAGGACTAAATTTTAAGGCAGTGAGAAATACCCAGTAGTTCTGATCACTCTCATGAGTGCTGCATTGTGACATTGCGATAATTAACCTTAGTGACTACGACTCTTTTTTTCTACGTCTTTACCACAGACTGTCAGCTCAAGAGCCCTATACCCCCTGTCTCCTGTGCCTCCTTTTTAGAGTTTTCATCAGTGTGAGTTGCTTGCTCAGTGCTAGTAGAGGAAAAGAAAAAGAGAAACAGATGAAGGAAAAGAACAATTTGTTAAAAAAAACATGCCTAAAGAACTGGAAAAAGTCCATATAAATTTTGAATAAACATGTCATCTAATTTTAAAAAATAATTTATTTTTATTTTATGTGCACTGGTGTTCTGCCTCCATGTATGTCTGTATGAGGGTATCAGAGAACCCGAGTTACAGACAGATGTGAACTTCCATGTGGGTGCTGGGCACTGAAATCAGGTCCTCTGGAAGAGCAGCCAGAGCTCCCAGCCACTAAGCCATCTTCAGTCCTGTCAGCTAATATTTAAGGAATAGTATATCTTGTTCTCATTTATTTCAAAAATAATTTAAATATTACTAGAAAATCCAATCAAATCTAATTTTTAATTAAAAGACAATTGCTCCATTGTCTTTTTAAAAATCTAGTTTCCTGTGCATGTGAAAGAGAACTCAATTTACACTAATTCTTGGTGAATTTACTTAACTCTGCACAGCTTTAGTTTTTCAAGTACTTTAATAATATTTTCTATGGTCCAGATACTTTGGTAGTGATATTAACCACATAGGTGTGTTGCCAGCAGTTCCCTGCTTAGTGCGATTAAAAAGACAAATTTTAAAATCTTCTATTTATCTTTTCCTGGATACTCTCTAACAGTCTGTAAATGTGTAATAAAATACCCTAATGACTCCACCTTGAGAACTAAACCCTATTCTAATTGCTTTGATGCATGGGCTAGCAGGATAATTGATTGACACTAAGACTACTTGGTAAACAGCCAGCTAACAGAATTAGATTAATGAAAACATATGGTAATTACAGCTGTGCAGAACAACTTGAAATCTACAATGTAGCTTCAGGGTAAATAATCAAAAGTCTGATCAAAGAGCAATTAGACTTAATAAAAGTCTTATTGTGAGATTAGGATTAAGAGGGGTTGAAAGACAAAATTGTAAAGTTTTATTTAATTTATTTTTTATTCTTTCAAGTTACATCTTAATTGCAATCCCCTTCCTACTCTCCCCTCCAGTCCCACCCTCCCACCCTCTTCCCCTTCAACCCCCCCATCTACTTCCTTTTTTTTTAAGTTTAAGGTATATCTTTTTCTCCCCAACAGCTCCCCCTTTCAGTCCAACAAATGGCTATTTCTCTTATAACAACAAATACAATACAAAACAACAGAAATAAATAGGCCACAATTATGAGAGTTATATGGAATAGAATACATTCCCAATTCCCAGTCCATACATATTTGGCACCTGACTTTAGCATTCTACTATCTAACCATCTCCATGAGTTTAAAGTTCTATATCCAACTCAGCTTCTATCCTAACTTGCATCCCAGTTTTGAAAACATCTTCTTAGAATCAGAACACTCTCTTAATTCCTAAACAACGCAAAAAGACATTTGATGAACGACTTACTGCATTTCGTTAAAACTCTGTTTTAGCATCATGGAGTAATCATTGCATTTTTTTTGAAAGAAGATGATTTCAAGTTTGATTTTACAACACTGCTTGAGAAATGTTTATTTTAGGGATCTTAATGGCTCATTGGTATTTTTTTTTTATTTTACAGAATATTCACTTTAACTGAAAATACTGTTGATAATGAGCCAAGAAAGTTGACCTTTGAGTTAGCTTTCTGGTGGAAAATTAAAGTATAAAACTTAGGGTAGATGTAGGGAAAGGGAAGCAGAAATGATGTAATTATATTAATACCAAAAGTAGAAGAAATAACTTAAAAATAGATTCTCTTGGCAAGAAAAACCTCTTGCTTCAACTGTGGACAGAATGATGTCCAAAAAGGACAATACTTGGAAGCAGGTAAATCGACAGCCTAGCTCTGCCAAGACAGGGTAGGCAAGTCCTTCATAATTCCTGCTCTACGATCAATGTCTGTCAGAGAAACAGGGCCAATTGGCTGAAGATTGATGCTGTAATGTATGGAGAGAAAATGGAAACTGTCCAGGCAGCCACTGATATGTCATTTCTTAGTTTTGGAAGCTGCAGGCCCTGCACTTCCTATATAATCAGATATATTTATCCCTCTCAGGTCTCTGAGGTGGTTGAAGAATAGATAGCTAGAGTCTCATAGTTAAATTTTGAGTTGTTTAGGAATCAAGAGGGTGTTTTGGATCCAAGAAGATATTTTTAAAGTTGTGAGGCAAGTTAGTATGAAAGCTGAGTTAGATATAGAACTTTAACTAATGGAGATGGTCAGATAGTAGAATGTTAAAGTCAGGTGCCAAATACATATGGACTGGACATTGGGAATGTATGCTAAGCCGTATACCTCTCATAATTGTGGCCTATTTATTTCTGTTGTTTTGTATTGTATTTATAGTTATAAGAGAAAGAATCATTTGTTGGACTGAAAGGGAGAGCTGTTGGGGGAAAAAGAAATACCTTAAACCAAAAAAAAAAAAAAAAGGGTAGAGGATGGGAGTTTGAGGGGGAGGAGGGTGGAAGGATAGGACTGGAGGGGGCAGTAGGGAGGAGATTGTGATTGAGAAGTAACTTGAAGAAATAAAAAATAAATTATTAAAAAATATTTATTGCTTCAGGTTCTATCTCCATCACAGTGTTTGAATCGTATGGCTTTAACTGCATGATTTTTTTCTAGGTACTATATTCTGGATTTATCTGTCTGAATGTGCATTAATTATTATCATTCTGGCTTGTTTCTGTGGTACTGTAGCATAGTTTGAAGTCACATATCTAGACGCCTCCAGCATTGCTCTTTTTCCTCTGGATCATTTTGCTTCTGTATGAATTCTGGGTTTTTATTGTCACATTCAGTGAAAAACATCATTGCAATTTTTCTGTAGCATTGACTCTGCAAATTACTTTTAGTGGTATGAACATTTACATAGTATTGATCGTTCTGCCCATGTGTTTAAAAACTCGAGTACCGGCCTCAATTTCTTTGATATTTCATAGTTTACAGGTTGACCAAATCCTCATTAGGTTTGCTTCACTATTGTATCAATCTCATTACTGCAGTAAATAGATTGTTTATATCTTTTTGAAGCTAATTTTAGTAGTTATTTATGTATAAATTTACCCATTTATTCTATATTTCCCATTTTATTGAAGTGTAAGTTTTTTAAATAACCCTTTATGACATTCTATATTTCAACATAATCATAACTGTTATGATAATCTTTTTATGTGTCTAATTATAAGCGTGGACCATTTCTTACTTTTGGTTAATTTAATGAAGGGTTTGTCAATTTCTTTAATCTGTTCAAAGAACCAAATCTTTATTTTGATTATCTTCTGTATTGTTTGTTCAGACTTTCTTTTATTTACTTTCATCTATATTCTTCCATTGTTTCTTTACAGTTTTTGATTATTTTGTTTTGTTTTTATAAAATGTTCATATGCATCATTAAGCTATTTATTTGAACACTGAGTTTTGTAATGTCAGAATCTATAGTTACAAACTCATTTCTCAGATAAATATTGGAAGCTTTTCATCTTTCCTTATAGATAGTTTTCAGTCTCTTGATAATTTGATATTTTAGTTAATATAGTGCCAATTTCTTGGCTTGTGTCCTGGCTCTGATTCAGTGTTAAAAGCATTTTTAAGTACAATAAAATATATTCATTCACTACTTTTTTCATTTAACCAATCCATATTTGAGTAAATGTTTACTATGCACCTGGTTCTGAAGATATAATCCTGTAATCAGAGGACTTCTTTTAAATTGATGGACCAGTAGAGTACAAGGAATATAAATGCAAGTGTGAGAGTGTGCATACATTTGCACACACACACACACACACACACAGGTACTCAAATTATAGCCAATGGTGATAAATGCTACAATAGAAAAAGTACTTACTGTCTGTTAACAAAGGTTAGGATTCTTCAATTTTCAAAACAGTTGTTAGAACTAGTCTCTGAGCAAGTAACATTTCATACAGATAATGCAAGACCAGATGGTAGTAGGCAAATGAGGGTGGGAGATGTATATTCGATCTTCAGAATAGAGGGTGGAGTAAGCTTTATTTGAAAGGAATTCATAATGGGAGAGTCATAGAAGTGAAATATAGCAGAATCATGTCACAATGTAAACCCAGGAATGGCATGAAGCAGCTTCTCTTGGTTGACTAGGTAGGTGATAATGTTGGATCATATTTAGTGTTTTCTTGATTCAAAGAGAAGAGACTGAGCTTTAAATGAAACCTAAATTTTTCTATTAAAAGAGGAAGGTAACTATGGTGACTCCTACAAGTCATGAATAAGACCAACTTTCAGGGTTATAGTCCTGGGTGTGCCTCCTAAGAGAGGAAACAATGTAGTGAATCCAGACTCTGGGAGAATTAGAGAGTGAAAGTCATTTTTGATCCTGTTGAATTTGAGAAATTTGAGAACCTCAGGAGGAGATATAAGGTAAGCATTAGTTATACAAATTTGGAACTCAGAAGAATGTTATAACCTAGAAAGATCAGATTATGAATCTGTTGTAACTGTATAATTGAATAGATAGGTCTGGATGAGATCAGCTAGAAGGAAAGCATCAATTGGGGAAATGAAAGAGAATGAGCAACAATCTTAGGGTTATTTCACCGTTTTGTGGCTTGATAGGAAATGAGCAAGTTTTTAAATTGCATGGTGAGGGAAAGACAGGAAGGAAAAGCCAGGAGGAAATTGTCATGAAAGCAAGTATCACCAGTGACAACTTTTATGAGAAAGTAAAACATAGCAGGTCATGGCTATTTCTCTATAAAATCTATTAACAGCACATGTTGGTTCTGGAAATTGGAACACGTAACAAGGGTATTTGCACTTGCATCATACAAGGTCACATTTGCATTGTGACCGAAGACAACATGTCTCCCTCTGCCTTCTTTAAATTTCACCTTCTTTTCATCTGTGATTAAGGAGATAGGTGTATGGATAGGAAGGAGATATTAAAGCTAGATTTCAGGTTACAGTGTGTACAACCAATCACAGATTGGTGTTAATTATTAAGGAAAATAATATAAGTAAAGAACAGTTTTGGAGATTTTTTTTTGGCTTTGTTTGTTGTCGTTGTTTTTGGTTCAGCTATAGACACACACTGCTTGTCAGATGTGTAGTGCACCCAAGTAGGGATGTTGAAGAAAGTGGCAACTATAGTTTTGAGACTAAACTCTCATGCCAGCCACCCTAGTGCAAATAAATAAAATGAAGAATAGCTAGCATACCACTGAAAGGCTCCTGTATTTAAGGAGTGGCACAGAATAGATGACAGACTTGTGGTGCACAGGCACAATGGAATTCAGCTGTAAAGAAAAATGAAACTATGGCATTCACATCTAAATGGATGGAGTTTGAAATAAGCATCTTCAATGAGGTGCTCATACCCCAAAAGATAAACAACCACATTCTCTCTTTCATTTGTAGATGCTGGCTCTCAAAACTTGGATGTGTGTGTTTAAGTTGAAGTACCCATAGAAGAAACTAGAGTGGGGCTGTGGGATATTTCAAGGGATAGAAAGTGAAACCCAGGTGGCAAGAAGTGAAAACAGGGATGAGAGAAGGAGAAAGACCAAGCGGAGGTAGGATTAGAGGGTGAGGTAGGACAAGGAGTACGGAGAGGGTTGCCTAACACTAAATCCTTTGAAAAAGTCATGTGGGAACCTCAAAGTCAGTATTACACAGGTACTTGATATTAAATTCACAAGCAGTCCTTCTTAAGTTTCCAAAATCAACATAGAAACACACAACTACAGTGGTTCTTTCTAATTTATGCTATGCTTGATATATTTTAGGAGGTACTAACCATCTTTTAAACTGTTTGTTAATTGTTTTCTTTAATATGAGCTGTGTTATTTTGAGGATTCATTTTGCTAACTTCCAACATTCCTCAAACTTTGATCAGGGAGCTACTATGAGAGTAAGAACTATATATACACATATCCATTAGATATTTAAATTTGCAACAATTCCTAGAAGTCCTCAATATTGACAAAATGAGATATGTGAGCATTTTTCCATGATAAGAGGAAAACATTTGAGAGCATCAATAAAAATGATTTTGCTATAAAAGATAAAAAGAAAAATAAACTAGTACAAAAAGAATGAGTAATATAGAGAACTCCCAAGAATGCGATGATCTTTGGACACTAAGTAAGAAAGAGGAAGTGGTGAAGGTTGTCAGACCATCCAGGGAAGCACACTCAATGAGCATGTGTCAAATGACACAATGCCCATGTTAGTTGGCAACAGAAGACAATGGGGAACTGGAAGTCTGTCATCTTAAGGAACATTTTTCCCTGATTTGCTAGAAGCAAAGGAAAACAGAGGGAGGAGATTAAGCTAGATCACAGTAAATGAAGAGCGAAGGGGGAACATAGAAACTGAGAATTGTAGGTAACCAACAACCCTTTGAGGATCATTGAAATTTTTTTTTTAAGGAAAAAAAAAGGAGAAATTGAGAAAGTTAAAAATCATGCAGGTACATTTAGTAGAACATGAATAATCCAAGAAAAAAAATTGAAGATACATAACCCAAAATAAAGGGAACAAAAATAGAAATTAAGAACACTTAAGGCAGGTGCATGGTGTAATATCAGAGGGTTATTATACATAAGTTGTTAAAAATAATGACTGGTTGAATTTAAGGTACTATAATGTTTTGAAGATAAGATCAGGTTACTGGATAGGAAACAGATGTGGCAATGTGAGAATTCCACTGAGAAGAGCAGCATGTGGCCAGCGGGACTTGGTTGTGAGTTTTGAACAGTGCTTGATTACCATAGAGAGGCCAAATTTAGCCCACATGCAGAATTTTCCAAGATTACCATGCAATGTGTCAAGCTCACTCTCGGAGGATACGCTCACTCTTCTACCGCTGCTCTAACTACTGCTGCTGCTGTTTTACTTTTGCATGTTTCTTCTATTAGCTGTCACAGTGTTCTGAATCTGTCCAGGGACACTCCTTTCTAGTCTCTCTGAGGCCACCAAAATGTTTTAAGTACAAATATCCCCATGTCTTTGATGGAGTGGGTTGATATTTTACAATTGATTAGCTAACTCCAACTCTATTAGTACCTATGCTAATGATCTTCAGTTTCTGGAGGTAGCAGTTACATAAATTTTCTATAATTCTATCTTCTGTTTCTGGCATGGTACCTAAAGGACATAAAATTTAAAATGGTATAGTGTTGCCTTTTGCCCACACCCAACTTACTACACATCTTGGACACAGTTAAATCATATAAGAACAGATTTAAAATATTACTCTATATATTTAACATATAAGCTTTTTATTTAAAATATCATCTGTTATATAAAGAGAAACAGAATATGTTGAAGAAAGTAACATTTTCCTAAGATATAATTGTTGGTTTTTTTCATGTTACTTCAAGTATTCATTCATACTTTATATTGGATAAAATTATCCCTTATTTTATTTTATTATATCATAAAATGATTCTGTGTTACAATGCAGTCTTTATCATTTTTAGTGTTCTCACAAAGTATCACTAAAAGGATACATGATAACTTTCTCAGTCATTCACCTTTTGTTTGACATTTAGTTTATTTCTATTTTTTATCATTTTAATGGTTAATGAATATCTATGGGAATACAAAAAAATTATCTATGTAGGGATTTTCCCTTAAGATATACATCCAAGATGTTCATTCCCAGATCAAAAGCTAGAAATACTTCCATGAATCTTCATATTCTTTCAAGAAAGGTTGCTGAATATGTCAATGTCTGCATTTCAAAATACTTTCATTCTTTCCATCACTGGGCATATTTTTTTCATATATAAAACATATGAGAGTATATGTAAATTGGCAACTGGTTAAATTTGTATAAATAGAGTTATTTTTCAGTTAATAAGAATAATCATCCAATATCTGAATAATCAGATTAGCTTATTTATATTTTCAAGTTTATTAATTATATGTTACCAATTTAAGCTCTTTTGTAAAGAAATCAGCATATTAACATTTAATTCATATACTGTTCTATTCCAGATATTCTTTATTGTTTTTAGTTAAAAGAAGTTTGAGTATTATTGTATGAAGTTCAACATAGAATATTTTATTACTAAATTTTAAAGCAAACGTCCACTTCCTGTTTTATTTTAGAATTCAGTAATGGCCACAAATATGGACGCTGAAGTCACAGAACACTTGAAAAAGCAACCTTGCTTTCTACTTGTTCTGTCCATAACCTGAACTTCTGAGTTTCATTATCTGTGGAAAAGAATAATTTTATGACAATTTTTCAAGCATTAAATATAAAGTACGTTAGTTCTGAGATTAATACACATCCAGTTATTTGCTAATTTACCAAGTCAACCATGTCAGGGAAAACTAATTTACTTTTTTAAGGTATATGAGAGATAAATAACCTACTTTTCTCACCCTTTTAGAGGCTCATGAAGTTTTTGAGTTGTTAGAATTTGTGTACTTTCATTGCAGGAATAAAATACAGAATAATAAAATCTTCAATAAGAGTATTAGCCTAATATGCATAAATTTGTTTTAGCTCAAAATGGTAGTGATCAAGGTTGTTGTTGACAAATGTCACTGACTAGACATAATTCCAATGACTTTTGTATTATCTTGATACAAATGTCTCATCTTCTGCGGTGAGTTTCACCGGATTTCTGCTGAGATTTAGTGTTTATGGCCTCTGCTTCCAGCATGGATCTGTATGGATATGTTGTGATGTGCTGCTGTTTTAACATTGATGGAGTTGTCTCTTAAAAAATATATATGTATGTACAAAAGCAACTTCCATCTGTCTAGTAGAATCCATTTTTTGTACTCATCATAGTGCCAAGCATATTTTCTTACATATAATTATATTTTGATGTTATCATCCATTCATGTAGCATTTCACAGTTCTGAAAGAGAACTTAACAAGCATTCATTTTCTCTTTGGCTAATAAATGCTGCATGTACACATACGGGTGTCATAACAGTGATCAACTATCACACTGCCTTCTTCATCTTTATCATAAAATGATTTTAATAGATGCCATTTTTTTACTATACTTATGTATTTTAGGTACCTTCACTTTCACATTTGGAAAGAAGTACCTCTTTTGATATTTGATTCAAACCTGTGAGGAAAGACATTAATACGGTTAACTTACAAATCAGAAAACTGAGATCCCATGGTATTGACTGCCATTCCATGTGGCCACCTGAATGGAAGGTTAGATAACTGACTCTAGAGCACTCCTGACTAGCTATCAGTTCTGCTCTCAGCACCCAAGCTTCCTGGACTTTGACTTTGTATACATGCCAAGATAGGGGAGAGACCTGATTTCTAAAAATTGAAAGAAAACTTGTAATTCTTCTGAGAAATGGACCAAGACTATTTATATGAAGTAATGAAAACTAGGAACTAGAGAAAGAGCTCTGTTTAAGACCACCTACTACTCTTGCAAAAGGACCCAAGCTTGGTTACTCTCACCTGTGTCAGGCAACTCACAACTACCTACAGCTCCAGCTTCAGGGAATAAAATGTTCTGGCCCCTTAGAATATAGGCACCAATGTATACATAACCCCACATACACACACACACACACACACACACACACACACACACACACATGCACACATACACACACACTTAAAAATAAAATAAATCTAAAAATAATACATTGATTTTAGATTTTTAACATACAAATATTCTGTTTATGCTATTTTTCATTTATGGGAGAAAGAAACAATAAGGCTAGTGGAAACTACAAATATTACTTTTAGTAGTGGATCAGTGAGATAGTTGTGTTTAGGCATAGCAACAGATATTTGCAACTGAACTTATCCCTGGGACCTATATGGTTGAAAGAGAGACCTGAATCCTGAGAGTTATCCTCTGACTTCTACACTCGTCTTGTGGTATACACACAGTGAATAAATAAGTAATAATATAATAAATACATTATTCTTAGTAGAAAACATATGGTGAGTCAGTATTCTACCTTCTTTTCACTCTGCCATAGAAATAAATAACATGCAGATAAGATGGGATTGAATGACATGGGCATGGCAAATTGAGAATTAGGGCAGTTAGTCTATAAAGTGAAGAACTATCAATCATTCTAAGAAATACAAAAATTTAGGAATTGATTGGCATTCATAGCCAGACCTGCCTTGAATCAGTTTCTGAGCCAAACTGCTGTCTGCTGTTCTGCTGGGTCTTGATCCACTTTGCATTTCTATTGCTGATGTTTCAGTAAGAGAATTGCTGACAGGTCCAGGAACATTTAAGTACCTTATCAAAAATCAGACTCTCTTCTGGAAGTTATATTTTTATTGTAGCTTAGTTCAAAACCAACAGAACCCAAAGTTTGAGTCATAAATCACATTCTTTGTTGCCAAACTCATTTTCCCTTGTTGCCTGGCAACATGATGTAGCCCCATACTGTGTCATCCATCTTACAGAAGAATTGATCATCAAAACAAGTGAAAAGAGAATTGATAGTTGTCTGCAGATAATGGCCTGAATGATGATCAGTAAAGGCTATTGAAGTTCTACATTTACTTTTTTTGCATTGAACATGATAACATAAAATGTTTATTTTTTGTTTACTCAAAATTGAATGTTTAATGGAAAAAAGTAACATAGTTATAGTCTATCATATGGTAACATATACTTTCATAATGTAACTATTAGATGTTAAGTTAGACACAATAGTGAATGTAAGAGACATATTTTGATATACAAACTCATAAATCAAATTGAGTATTCATGATATAACTGATTATAATATAATAATATCATGTGGCTTGATACATTTGTATGTTTTTACTTATTTTAGTTTCATATATTGGTAACACAACATGAAGTTCAACATTGTTCCCATAAAAATCATTGTTTCATATTATTACTTTTCAAGAAAAGTAATTCTTAAATTTAGAAGAATAAATCATCAACTTCTACTTTTTTATTATTCCAAATAAACTCTATAGTTTTTCCCTCACAAGAATTATTAACGTATCACTTGTAGTTGAAGAACAGTAGACTTAACTGGTCTTACCCAGGCATGGCATCAAGCTACCAGAGCAGGAAACTGAAGGGGCACACCTTCAGTCATAAACATGAGGGAGAGTGAGCAAGCTGGAAAATGACCAAGTGGCAACCTGTCACCAGTGACATAACTCCTCCCCATATGCTTCATCTCCTAAAGGTTCCACAACACCCACAAAAGTACCACCATCTGGGGAAAAAGTTGTTTGAGTACCTGAGCCTCTGCAGGTCATTTCTTGTTCAAACCACCACAACTATGAACAAAAGGAAAACAACTATAAAGACAAAATTCAGTATGAGTAACACGGGTCTAGATGAACCTAAAGATATCCTCTGGTTACACATCATCCATTCTAGAAACTGTAGTCCCCAGAGGATTCTTTCCATAAAAAGGATTGTCGTTGTTTAATCCTTAGTATTTCCTTTACTGGGACTTCTATCAGCAATACCAAGGCTTGGAACTCTCCTGGCTAAGATGAGACTGCATGCTGTTAAAGCAAATACCTATGCCTTGAAAAATCCTTGTCCTTAGAAACTCTAAAGTGATAAAGTAGGGTTCAGGAGAAGGTTTCTCCTTCTGTGGGGGACCTATTCTTATGCCATCTAGTTTAACAAGGAATCTTTCATTTTTGTCTATAAATAGTAGACATTAGAAAAATAGAACAAGAAGTTTAAAAACCTTCCACATTTACACATTTCCACCTTTCCACATTTATTTAATTACTTAACAAAGTACTTAAATAATTATGCTCAAAATCTTATACAGTCTCTAAATCAGGCATTTAGGATGACCGTGGATTTAGAAAAGAAGCCATGATGGTGTACTGAGAGTAGAAGTTTATTCCCTGAGGTTCTCCTGCTAAAAATCTTACTTTCTATTACCTCAAAATGTGACTTCTTTGGAAAGGAGACCACAGTAGAGGTAACTAATTGAGCTGGCAATGATTTATAAGAATCAAGTGGATCTCCAATCCAATATCATTCATGTCCTTATAAAAAGGGCAAAATTTAGATGTCTAGCCAAACACTCACATGTAAGATGATATGAGAAAATCCAAGATGAGCATAGCTGGTAGCAAGCCAGGGACCATAGTCTTCCTCAGACAGCAGTCCTTCAGACACACTGGCTGATGTTGTGTGGCTCATACAAATTCAAGACAATAAGTGTCTGATTTTTAGACCTCTTGGTCAATGGTCTTTGGTTTAAATAGCTCCAGTGAACTATAGAGTCTAAATGTAGAAGTGAGGCCTTTGGATGCTGTGTAGGCACCTATCCATTCGTCAGACAAAAGTTCCCTTCAGATTTGCAGTGTCTGAGCCATTATTGAGCATGACAGTTGGTGTACAGTTTTCCACAGATGATTTTTTGTGGTCCTTGTGACCTGGAATAGCTGGTTTAGCTAAAATCTTACAGTAGAACTTTAATAACATTTTAGTGATTTTTTTTCCCCATTCTAGTATATTTTACTTCAACCATAACAAGCGAAGATTGGAAGAAATTACAAATATTCGGGAAGATAAAAGGCAGGGAAATTACTTTGAAGCACACCTTTTAAGATCCTGTAAGGAAACAACATTTTGGGCAAAACTGCCTAGATTTAAAAAGTGGATGTTCCAAACACATAATATAGAAAATTGAAATGAGTCTTCCTAAAATTACTCCTACCATTGCATCTGTTCTTTGAGGATAGACCTAATGCAATTTATACTTGTGCCTCACAAGGAGAGATCAGACTTTTAAAATGGCACTCAAGACAGAGAGAAGAGTCAAATTGCTCTTGTCAATAATTAGTTCAGATGTTACTTCAAATTGACTTTGGCCATGTTATTGAATCAAGAAATCCAAAGCTAAGGGAATCAACTATGTGAATGTTCCCAATTGGAAAAATTAGGTCACCAATTATATAGTGCCACAGAAAAGGAACTTAGTGTCCACATTCAGTTTCTGCTTAGCACAAAGCCCAGCTCAAATACATGGGATAGCTGTAACATGCCCAGTTTGAGAGCTTCAAGCAAAAGTATGAAAATGAACTCCACTGATTTTTTTGTTTGTTTTATTTTGCTTCCTTTGTTTAAAGCTCCTTTTTGTATTTGCTAACTCTGCTTGCATTCATTGAATATTATCCTCTTCATCACACAATCAGCACATGCTTCATTTTCATATTCCCAACAGCCATCAGGGTCTTACCCTCTCAAAGGCAATATGCAGACCCAGCTCTGCCTGGCAGATATTTATTAAACATTGGAAAATATACCATACAGTGATTCAGCTGGACATAGGATGTGACTTAGTTCTCACTGATTACTTTTACTTTTCCAAAAAGGAAGTCATTACTTGTCGCGTCCCCCCTTGTCCAGCAAGGAATGACGCAACTCACAAAACTCTTCTCCAGCAGTTTCTTCAGGTCCCTTGAAAACAGTCTTCCGAATAATGGGGCAGACCCAACCCACAGGCTAAATACTAAATGAACAGCCAGTCAAGTAAAGCCAAGTGGTGCTATCTTAGAGGTCTACGTATGCGGAAGCAAGCCAGATCAGCGGTCTTTGCCAAATATGAACTTATTATCATAGAGAGCGCTCACCGTCGGGCTGGTGGAAGGCGGAGACCAGCGCCATCTTTAGGGCGCGGCACTTCGCAGCTCTCTACAGTTCCTCCTTTTTTATTTTTTCTAAAGTTGGTAAAAGTCCCTGGAAAGGCTTCGTAATCCCTCTATCTGGGGATCTCACGGTGGGCCTGAGCCTGTAGGAGGGTGGTGCTCAAACTCTTACCCGTCTCTGGGTCAGCCTCCCCACTGGGGACTGCCCTGTCTTAGGTGGCCAAGACTTACCCGTCAACTCCGTCACTGACTTGCCAGACCCTAATATCCGTGGAACGAAGACCTCAGTGGGCAGGGACTATGCTTAGTGAAGATTTACTTCACGGCAGCAAGCCATGCCTGAGGGGACTGGCCCGCCTCAATGGCGACAAGGGCTTGTATAATCATGGCTGCATTATGCTTTTGTGTGGTTCTCATTTTGTAGATGCACCATAGGCAAACCAGAGAGGCTAGTATCATTAGTATCGCCAAAGAGCCTACGCCCGCCCACTCCTTAAGATGATCCATAGCCGTCTGTATCCAGGAAGTCAAACCAGTAGCCAGGCTCAAATCCACCCGAGTGGAGTTGATGTGGACGATTGTCGCTCTCAGCTCTCTCATCAAATTTTCAAATTCAGCCGACCAATCCTGTAAGAGGAACTTTGACAATTGTCTAGACAAATTAGCAGCTTTTGTATAATTTTGATATTGTACGGAAGTAACACACAAACCTTGCAATTTCCACTCACAACCTAATTGTGCTAGTTGCCAAAGATAATCAATCTGTTCTTGTATTAAATCTATGCATTGATTAACTATCATAAGACCTCCTTTGAGATGAGAATTCATAGAGGTCTGAGTATCCAATGCCTGTGCCACAGTGGCTGAGATGTTATTCAGGGCATTGGCAGTCTGTATAGAACTAGACAAGGCAATAGCTGAGGCAGTAGCTCCCACAGCAGCAACAGTGATAGCAGTAACAATAGCTGCAGTGATGCCAAAATCTCTTTTAAGCCTGAATAGCATCATGGTATTAGGAGCCTCTACAGGAACTGGTACATATCGAGGCATTCTAGTCACCACAGCCACAGGAAAGGCTGTGGCATTCCAGCATAGGGCATAAAAACATGTGCCCGGAGTGCATACTAACTTTTCTTCACCCAAGGATGCACTCCCATTACTTATAATCCACAGAAAAGGAGGCCAGAGACATACTGGCGAGGCTGAAAAGTTCTTGTTGCGGTAAGAATGAAACAAAGAAAAAAAAAAAAAAGAATGAAACAAAGAACTCCAAGTACCAGAGCCACTACCGCTAGAGAAATCCAATCTGGTAGCAGACCCTAGGGAAAAATTACCTCTTTGATAAATTCCTCCCCCAAGCATAATGACAGGTCCCAAGTCCATGCAACTTCCATTTACTCCACACAAAAGCCACAAATCAAAAGGATTGGTGGCAGTCTGCTGAGGATCCCTAGTAGATATATCAAGCATTCCTGTACAAGACTTATTCACTATATTACTAATCATGGGGCTAAAGGAAAAATAATCTTGTTGAACCCAAACTGCTCTGCGCTCCTGACATACTCACTGTTACTATCACCAGGATCCTTAGGAAGGTCTTCATGACGAATCTTCCTCACAAGGCATTCAGGCACCCACACTGGATCCTGTTGATCCTGAGGAAAAACACAAACAGACCCTCTCGCCCATGTTAGCACGGGGTCAGGCCCCCGCCAAGAGCCTGTCAGAATATCCTTCCACTTCACCATGCTTTTAGGTGAACCATGGGAATCCTGATGTCTGTCCGCTGCTGAGCGGCCTTGAGCATCCAAATTGAAAAAATTTAAAGTAAATAAGGCTAAAGATATTCTCTCCTTGGGGGTACGGAAGACATTCTCTCCTTGGGGGTGCGGCCTTGGCCTATTCCCCCTTTTTGTTTTTGTAAGCATTCTTTCAAGGTGCGATGAGCACGCTCCATAATTCCTTGTCCTTGAGGATTGTATGGTAATCCATGATTAAGCTGTACCTCCATCTGGTTACAGAAGGAGACAAAGGACTGAGCCGTATAGGCTGGTCCATTGTCCGTTTTTAGCTGTTGTGGTTTTTCCCATGCAGCCCAGGCTTCTAAGCAATGTCCTATGACATTGCGAGTCTTTTTTCCACTCATAGGTGTAGCATGTATGATACCTAAGCAGGTATCCACAGATACATGAATATATTTTAAGGTTCCAAATTTTGAAATGTGGGTAACGTCCATTTGTCAGATTTTGAGTGGCAACAACCCTCTAGGGTTCACTCCCACACTGGGAGGATGATGATGAATCACACACTGAGGACAGTCCAAAACTACTTGTCTAGCATCTGCTCTAGCCAAATGGAATTTTTGTTGTAGAGTTTTTGTATTTACATGAAATAATTGGTGAAACTGTCTGGCTTGGTCCAGGAATGAGCTCCAAAAAATGCATTCCATCCTGGTCCATTGATCAACTTTATTATTACCTTCACTTAATGGTCCAGGTAATCCTGTATGTGCTCTGATATGTTGAATATAAAAACATCTTTTTCTCTGCCAAATTAAAACTTGTAACTCTTGTAATAAGGCACATACAGTACTACTATTCTTAATAGGACCTGTTAATTCTAATACTTTCACTGCGTTGACCACATAAACTGAATCTGAAATCAAATTGAATGCAAATTGACATTTTTTAAACACCTCAATTACTATTTTTAACTCTACTATTTGGGGGGAGCCCGGTTGAAATTGACATAACACGGGCTCTTGTCTTTCTATCAAATAGGCTCCACAGCCTGTCTTTGAGCCATCAGTAAATACATTTGGTGACCCTTGAAGTAGTACTGCTGAAGTAACCTTAGGGAATATCACTGGGTGCTCCTTAAAAAATAATAGCAATGGATGTCTAGGATAATGGTTATCAATCACTCCTTCAAAGCTACATTGCAATATTGCCCAGTCATCTACAGTGCCACACAAAATCTTAATTTGATAACTGGAATAAGGCACTATTATACTGGCAGGAGCAACTCCAAAAGACTGCAAGCATTGTTGGATACCATTCAAGGCTAAAGCAGCAAGTGCAGTGGGATAATGTTCTATTCTGTTCTTACTTGTGTCCACATCCCCGGGCAGAAAGATCTCCCTACTTTCAGGGACTGAACTGGCTGCTCTGTCTGAGTGGCTTCTGGATATGGGGGAGGAGTTGAAGGCGCCATGGCAACGGCTTTGTTTACACCAGCTGCCGCCAGTGTGGCTGAATGCGCTGTAACAACGACTCCACCCACTCCGACTGCCGCTGACGTGTCAGGCGCCATGGCAACACTCCACCCATACCGACTGCAGCAGTGGCTCCTCCCACACCGACTGCCGCCTGCGTGTCCTCTTTTTCTTTTTTCTTTTTCTTTTTTCTAATAACAGTCCTCTCCAACTGTTCTATTAGAGCGTGTAGCTCTTCTTCAGAATCTGTGCTCTCTGAGTCCTCCAAATCTCTAAAATCTCTAAAATCTGTAAGATCGGGATAGAGAGGAACTTTCTTTTTGCCTCCCTTTTCACTGTCTGCCTGCTCAAATCTTTCGCCTTTGTTACTTTCCTTTTCACTGTCTACTTGCTCAGATCTTTCCCCTCCATCCTGAAAGACAGGATAGTACAGCTCATGTCTCACTTCCCTCCAGACATTTGGACAGAATGACCGCCCACTAGGATTACTCAGAGGGGAAGTCTCATTATATGAAGGCGGGGCCAGCACAGGCGGCCCCGGACCTGAGGGCTCTATCTGGGTGCAGTCAGAACTCTTCCTCAAAGATGACTTCTCCATTTTCTTTGTTAACCTTTTAAGTTCCTCTTTAGACTCTGAGCTATCCTCTTCCAAAGTATCTTTCCCAGATTTGACCAAGCGCTCCATTTCTGTGAGGCACTCTCTGCTTTCCTCACCTTGCTCTGCCAGTTGTGTCTTCTACTCGTCCGAATCACGGAACTTTATTGCTCCCTCCCGGAGACCTTATTGCCTCTTTACCGAGGTCCTTATTCTTCCCTCCCGGAGACCTTATAGTTCGCAACTTCCCGCGAAACTTTACCTTTTGTTCGCTATCTCCGCGAAACTTTACTTTTTGTTCGCTATCATCTGCGAATCTTTACTTTGTGTTCACTATCTCCGTGAAACTTTATTGTCCTGATTTATCCCAGGAACTTACCAACGCGTTGCCCCTGACTGCAGGAGTTCTGAGTCTTTTCTGGGTCCCCGTACGGGCCACCACTTTGTCGCGTCCCCCCTTGTCCAGCAAGGAATGACGCAACTCACAAAACTCTTCTCCAGCAGTTTATTCAGGTCCCTTGAAAACAGTCTTCCGAATAATGGGACAGACCCAACCCACAGGCTAAATACTAAATGAACAGCCAGTCAAGTAAAGCCAAGTGGTGCTATCTTAGAGGTCTATATATGCGGAAGCAAGCCAGATCAGTGGTCTTTGCCAAATATGAACTTATTATCATAGAGAGCGCTCACCGTCGGGCTGGTGGAAGGCGGAGACCAGCGCCATCTTTAGGGCGCGGCACTTCGCAGCTCTCTACAATTACTTCCTAATTCTCACTTGTATTTTGAACTGGTAAAATTGCCAACTATGATTATGGACTTATAGACAAATGCAACTAAGGCTGTTCTAAATTACTATATCTTAGAAGATATTTTAATTTCCACTCTGGTTGTTATGAACTATAATGCAGTGAGTGTGTACCTTTGGCAGGCCATGCCAAGGTGTATCCCTGACAAATTATGCCATACAACAGACCTGGTATAAGGAGGTTTATTGGGGGAACGGAGAGGAGTGAGCACCTGAAGAAGGGGTAGAGGCAGACGAGTTTACATGTAGATAGGCACACAGAGAGGAGCAGAGCCATGAGGGAAGAGAAGAGGAGGCCACAGAGAAGAGGGAATGAGGGTACGGAGGACAGAAAGGGGGAGAGAGATAATGCTAGGAACACTCAGAGAGGGCTAGGGTGGCCAGCAGTCCTTTCATCCAGCTACATGCACCTTTCGCCCCTGGCAGCAGGGGCAAGTGATGATATAGGCAATTGCTAGGTCCCGGAGGGCAAGCCAATGAAATTTCCTGTATGTTAACATTGAGACTTGAATAATAATTAAAAGGACATGATGTAAAAAAATTATTTTAAATAATTTTAAAAATATAAAAATAATAAACAATAAATTAAAATAAATAATAAAACTAAAAACAATTATAAAAAATAAAAAAGACATACTGTAAAAAAAAAAGTATTTGTGTATGTTCCAAAGCAAAGATAACCATTGATGGGTCCACTGTTCAAATGTAGCTGTAGTTACTGGAGTACATTTCTTTCATTATTGCTAAATATATAACAGACTGAGGTACATAAAATATAATGCATACAGAGGAGGAAAAGTGACCAAATGGCACCCCCATCCAGGAAGCCGTTTGCAATTGAAATCTACTAGGAAATTAAAAAGCACCTTTTCCTAATGGAATGTCATTAGGTGTCTTCCATACTTCAGGGACAGATCCAAGACCAGGAGTAGTTGGCCAACAGAAAACAAATAGTGCATTTCTTTGTCTATGTTTTGCTTTGGTTTGGATTGGTATTTATTATCTTATTGTTTTTTGTTTCTTGGCTTGTTTTTATTTCAGTTTTGTGGGCTTTTGTTTGAGAGAAAAGAAGATGACGTTGGGTGGGTAGAGAAGTGAGGGACATCTAGGAGTAACTTATCAACACTTCTACATTTCAATATCTATTCTTCGAGAATTTCATATATATATATATATATATATATATGTATATATATATATATACATACATATATATAATGTATTTTGATTGTATTCAGCCTCCTCAACACACACCAATTTCACTATGATCTCGTAACCACCCCTCCTAACTTCATATTCTCTTTTTTTTTTGGTTCTACCTAATCCATTGAGTACACACATAGAGAACTGTTCACTGGGGCCTGGGCAGACACACTCTGAATAAAGCAGACTCCTCTGGGCCAGCAGCAATCACTGTGCCTGTATTTCTGACAACCTAAGTCTGTTTCTGTCTAAGAGTAATCTCCAGCTAAGAAAAGTTCTTTCCTGTGAGGTGACTTTAGCAAAGTCATTAGGCCTCAGACTGGTTGCCCCAGTGCAGTCCTCTGGACAACACTTGAAAGGAAAAATCGGGTTTTAATTTGCTATAATTTTTTTTTCTCTGTCTACACTTCTATGTCTTAACAACCATATTTTGGTTATAGAAATAGAATGAGTCAAGATACAGTCTTATGTATGTTTCTCCAATATTAAAATGAATTTACATATTTTTGATATCATGCATTTGAGTGGTAAAATGTGTTCAGATAAACTGAACAGAGAATCCCATTTAGAGAGGATCAAATGATGAGGACATTTGAAAAAACAATAAACCCAGAGTCTACAACCTCAGATCCATTATATCAAGCTTAATTATGTCATAAAAGTTAAATTTTGTTTTATTTTGTCTCCTTTCCTTACACCTCAATGTTTTGGAGTGGATCTCAGGATTTCCATGCCACAGCCTCATCACTGAAATGGATTTAAATGGAGCTTGATAAGAGCCAATCCCATACCACACCCTGGCTAAACCTTCCAGTAACTGATCAGTCCACACCACAGACATCCAACAGCCTTC
>CAJQZJ010001466.1:1844629-1864259 GCA_907164525.1 Lophiomys imhausi | reverse complement strand
CACACACACACACACACACACACACACACACACACACACACACACACACACACATATTCAGTCCTAACTGTAGACTTTTTTCTTACTTCCATAGGCAAAAGAAAACTTCCCTACTGCTAAGTAATGTTTCATGTAGAAACACATAAAGGCAAAAGTAATGAATCTTTCTAAATCCTAGTTCCAAATGTAAAAGGCTGATTTTCTGGTCTAAATTAATGTTTTTCAATGGCTTTGAGGTGAGCAAATTACATGCAGAAGACAATCTTACATGAATGGAGAATCACAACAACATCTTGGACTACACGTTTGATAAGCCTCCAGTATATTGGTGTGCCTGAAATTTGAGTGTGTTTTACTTGTTTGTTCTTAGCAGTGAGTTGCTGCCTTTCTGCTCTGTTCTGGTCCCTTTTATGATCAATTGTGATCAATGGTTATACTTATTCCAGTTCACTCAAACTTGTCAGCCTCTGAGATGCTGGCATGCCTTTAGACTCTAGAGGTAGGTGAAAGGAGTGTAATTCCTATCCACATATCCTCCATCTCTGTGCTGAGAGCTATCATGTATTGCTACCCATTACACAGTCTTGTAAATGTCCTGTACAAAGAGTTCCTTTAGCTGCTGACCTTTAGAGCCCATGTTCTTAGCTGTCCATGTCACTACAAAGCATCCCCCCATTCTCTAAGTGCCATTTAAGGTCTCCATGATCCCAGCATGCTCTCCTACCAACACACTATAGGAAGAAGTATCTCTAGAATTGCAATTATAAGTTCCTCCTTTCAAATAACCTCTTCACAACCCCACAGAATGGCTGAACTCCTTTGGGTTAAAACTGATTGGTCATGTTCCCTCTTAGAGAAGGTGATTTTTCAAAATAGTAGGGCCCACTGGTGGATTTCCTGGAACACAAGAACAATCTTGCCCAGACAGGGTTTCAAGGAGTTTTTAAGAAAGCTTTTAGATGAGTGTTTTCTTCCGTCCTAACATCCATCCAACAAGTTTTTTTTTTAAACCACTGGGACCAAATTTCATTTGAATTGCTTGGTCGTAAGTAACATCAGAGGAGTTCAAGATGATTTTACCTTTGAAATCTGAGTCAATATTTTAAAAAGAGCTTGAAATGTAATTGCAACTGTCTACCTTATAATAATGGAAAAATACACAGAGAAAAAGAACACAAAATAGAAATTTTCATAGAACATATCTAAAAATAAGAGTAACATTCATTAAGAAAATGACTATAAGTCATTACATGAGTTACAGCTGAAGGCAATATTTATTCTCCTACCATGTCTCAATTCCTATAACGTTGTGAAATTTACCTCTTCATTTGCCTTCAGAGCCAGTTTAAACGACAAGGAGATCAAGGTTCTTTCTAATTACACCTTATTTTTGTGGAAAGCTGGTTACCCCAGCATGATCACTGTTCTCTTCAGAGATTAGCTTCAATTGATATTGAACAGATTCCAAAGAAGGGAATCCACCCTTCTAGAATGAAAACACTTTGTTAATAAGCATTTCAAGCTACAAAAAAAGTTTCCAAAGAAAACTGACCAACTATCGTAAACAATGTGGCAATTCCCTACTTCCACAGTTGTTAATTCAAAGACTACAGCCTTTCTTTTTGACTGTGGTTAGATATCTGGGAACCCATTAAAATGAAAAATCCTAGTAGAATTAAATGTGTTCTTTCCACATGTGTGATCCCTTTATATTGTCAATTTACAGTACAAAATTTGGAAGTGACAAATGACCCCTTTCAGGGCTTGAGTTTTTCCAGAAAATTCAAGGCATTTTCCTGCATCTGTAATACTTTCATCACGTTTCACACTCTCATTTATTTAAGGTAGAATATAATCTTAGGGAAAATTGTTTCCTGATCATTTACTACTTAGATTGTTATACAACAGTATCTAGTTTATAGTAGTATGTATTTTCCCATACTCAACTTGTTTTTCAGAGCAAAGACTTATTCAGTTATTTTTATTTTCATAAGGAATAACTAACTTTCATCATTAACTGTATAGGCAGTCTCACAGACAATATCAACAAATAGTTACTTGGCTTATAAAACAAAAGTGAATAGAAAGAATCAGAAAACAAATTTCTACTCCTCCCCAATACTGTAGATGTTGGAAAGAAGTCAAAAGTAACAGAGAGCCCCAATTAATCTATGGTGTTTATTCAGTCAGGGTTAATTGAGGAAAGCCTGGACTGAGGAAATGAGTCAGAGGTTAAAGCACTGGTCGAACAAACAAATGAGAGGAGCTCACATTCGCAACTCACACAATTCCAGCTGGACATGGCCTGCCTGTAATTGCTGCTTCCTAAGACTGAGACAAGGGAACTCCAGAGCAAGCTGGCTGGGGAGATTAGCTGTATATAGCTGGGTTTGATCAAGAGACTTAATCTCAAAAGAATAAAGTAGAAAATATACAGGAAAATTGTGGATATTAATCTTGGGCTTCTCTCTCTCTCTCCTCTCTCTCTCTCTCTCTCTCTCTCTCTCTCTCTCTCTCTCTCTCTGTGTGTGTGTGTGTGTGTGTGTGTGTATGTGATGTATGTGTGCATGTCCTCAAGTATATGGACACACACATGCACAAACACATGAAAAAAGAAAGAAATCTCCCACTATTTCACTTAATAAATTAATATAGAAATTAAATAACAAAATATGTTAATTACTCAATGTGGAAGTCTTACACAGGACACAAATGCAAAAGGAAGATGGGGGCTGTTTCAAGGAAGAATGTAGAATAGGAGCCAGGAGTTCAATTATTTAAAGAAGTACATGCAATGAGGAGGGAATGAAAACCTTACCTGAGAATCCTGATATGGCAGAAGTGGTCCATGAGAAGGAATGCAGGTGTGCTCAGCAGTGGCCAAGATACCACTGAGTATGGAAATGAGTGATTATTGGTTTTCCATTGTCCTCTTTAGTACATAGGACATGCTAGGATTCCAGCAAGTGTTGTACTCCTTAACCAGCAGTGATCCACACATGCAGTTCATCTTACCTTACATGCCAGGGTATTGTTATCATGATCAAAGATGCTACTAATTGTCCTACAATGCAAACATTCTTCAATAGAAAGTGACTATCCAACATTACTGCCTATGGAGCTGTCAAAGAGAGATTTTGGGTGGTGGTGGTAGTGTTGTGTGTGTATACATGGGTGTTCAAGTGTGGGTACACACACCACAGCACTTTCATGCTTGTGGAGGTGAGAGAACTACCTTGGGTGTTGATTTTCACCTTTTACCTTGTTGGAGGCATTATTGTTCACTCCTGTTTGTGCCAGGCTATTTGGACCCCAACCTTCTGGAAATTTCTCTATCTCCATGTCCCATCTCTTAGTGTAAGCACACTGGGATTGGAGATACATGTCCTATAGTTCTCAGCATCTGAACTCAGGTAGTTATATGTGTACAGCAAGCAATTTACCCATTGAGTTGTTTTCTTGGCTGCAGAAATTTTATGTAGTAGAAATTTTGTAAGAAATACACTAATGTTAAAAAAATGAAGATGGGGTGATCTGTAGTCAAAATAGGTTATAAAAATATATTTAGACAGTTGGGGTTTTTGTTGTTTTTATGCTAACAGCTAACATTCAGTCAACATCTAGAAGAATAAGAATCTTGGAGGTTGGGGGGAGTCTTGGATTCAATATTGTTTAATGATAAGTGAGTCACTTTTATGTAATGATAACTGATCATTAATTACTGAGTAGTCTGTGTGTTTAACACTTTTAGGAATCAGTAATTTATAATATTTCTTATGTGATTCTAATTTTACCACAAACTGAAAACTCCTGGAATAGATGAAATAGCTGATACATGATACAGCATGTAAAATTTTGCTTTGAAATTTTATTCTCTGGAAGCAACAAATTGTTAAAGCCTATGGTGAACTTTTAGTGAAATTCTTTGCACACAGAAGTTATTTTTTACCACACACTGAAAAGGCCTTAGGGGAGAAGTAGACAGATGTAATCAAGTGGACTTGTTGGTACTGCTGAAAAAAAAATCCTGTCATTCATTTGTTAGAGTCTTCCAGTTCCAAGTCTATTCATGGCAAGTGTAAATTATTGTATATTTTAGTACCTTTAATAACAAGAAATTAGAGAAGTATATAAATGGCCTTTTGCTAGTCACTTTTCTCATTGCTGAAACAAAATGCCTGACATAGACAACTTAAGAAGATTGGTTTGCTTTCACTCCTTATTCAGTTGATATGGTCTATCATGATGGGGAGTAGTGGAGGCAGGAAGTTTTTGAAGCCATGGTGGTAAATGGATGCTAGTACTCAGTCAGCTTTATTCAATTTCCTTTGTGCTCAGTGTGGGAGCAGCCCATGGAATGGCACCACCACCATCTGGAGATATCTTGCTGCTTTGGGTAGACTTCTCCAGAACATGCTCAAAGACTGCAGTTTCTGGCCCTGCTTCCCTATCTATAATGGTATGACCACCAGTATTCACACTGGTGGATTCTGGGAGGGAGAGTAAGGCTGGAATGGCCCAGGATATGGAGTCCTCAGGTAGTGGTGAAAGTTGAAGAAATAGACTACTCGAGAGAAAGTCTTCAGTGGGACAACTCATCTTCTTGGGAGAACAAAGGTTATTTAAACTTTTATGGAGGGAATAGGGGTCTTCTAGGAGAGTATACCTCATTGGTCTGGGCCAGGGCACTGAGAATGCCTCATATACGTAGGGAGGAATTTCAGATATTGATGCACATAACCTTGTAAGTAGAAGAAGTCCACCCTAGTGACAGGCTACATGACTTACTCCAAGGGGGAAGGGCTGGGGCAGAGAGGTTCATGGGATATGCAGGCCTGGGTTAGCAAAAGGAGGGATACTATTCCTGCCAATCTCAGGACAAGATTTCCGGGGTTTGGACACCTCTAACCTACTCTTGCTCCTGAACAGCTCCATCTGTCCCACCACTCCCTAGCCACACAAAAGTTATGTTCAGAGATGTGTCTACAAGGTGACACTTTTTTTTTAACATTCATTTATTTCTTCAAGTTATTTCTTAATCACAGTCCTCTCTCTCCTTCTCTCCTGGTTCTACCCTCCTACCCTCTTCTCCTTTCCTCTTTTTTTTAAATTGAAGGTATATTTTTCACTCCCAGCATCTTCCCCATTTAGTCCAATAAAAGGTTTTTTTTTTTTATATAGCAACAAATACAATACAAGACACTAAGAACAATTAGGGAACAATTGTAAAAAAATTAAGGTACAATATAAATTCCCAATGTCCAGTCCATACGTATTTGGCAAATAATCATATTCTTCTATCTATCTTGCTGTGTTTAAAGTTCTGTACCTAGCTCAGTTTCCATCCTAACTCGCATTTCTTAATCCAATTAAGTTGTCAAGGAAGATCATGACCTCAAAGATATGTGGACATGAGTAAAGAATGAAGCCAAAAATGAAGATAGAATCTTGAGAAAGGGTAAGATTGAGTGGCAGTGAGAGGAAAGGTTGTTGGCTCTTATCCAGACACACCACCATGGGCAGTGGAATGAGTGAACCCCTTGTTTTCTAAGATTACTAGCCACTTTATTTGGAATAAGCTCTGAAGTACTAAGGAACTGCAAGGCTATGAGTGTTGCAAAGTTTCTTTTTTGTTTTGAAAATAAGTTATTAAATGTCCCCTGATGTATTAATGGAGGTTGCTTTGTTATCGTTTTTCTGATCTTTGCTAGGCAACAAGTGGTCTATGCCCAAATAGTATGATTGTTACGTCAGAACTTTCTGGAAGTGAATAATTTGAGAGTCACTCCAGATCTTCATGTATGCTATACTCATCAGAATTTGACAGTCACTTCTCTGGATTGTAGAGTTCAGATTTTTGTGAACAAATGTTTTGTGATATCCTTTATTTTATATTTTAAGTTCTTATTAAAATAGAAAAAATATTTTTTTCTGTAGGCATAACTTCTTAGAAAAAAGAAAAATGGTTTTAAATTATAACCTTTTTATGTAAGATTATATTTTTGTTTAAAAAATGGGTGGACAAATAGCTTTTTGAATGAGACCATTTTTTTAATTTTATCTGTAACGAAATGATTATATTCTTCTCCTGAGTTAATATACTCAGAACTGATATTGGTTTGCAATTGAAGTTATCAAAATAAAAATAATTTCAATACCAAACTCAGACTTCAGAAGTACTTATTGAATGGGATCAGAGATTAATCATTGCCTTTAATGGTATTTGTTTTTTTTTTTTTTTTTTTTTTTTTTTGTTTTTTTTGTTTTGTTTTTCGAGACAGGGTTTCTCTGAATATCTCTGGCTGTCCTGGACTCGCTTTGTAGACCAGGCTGGCCTCGAACTCACAAAGATCCGCCTGCCTCTGCCTCCCAAGTGCTGGGATTAAAGGCGTGCGCCACCACCGCCCGGCATTTGTTTGTTATAAACAAGCATACTAAACGGATGTTCATATTTTGCACAGAGTTACAGAACCTTCATGCTGGAATAATCTTTCTCAGCAAACTAAAATAACTCACATAAAATTTGCAATTATTTTAGCATTATGTGGATTTACTTGTTCTGAAATGTCACCCACAGTATTGAGTGAGTTTTTGGATCCTCAATGACTGATCTCTTCTAAGCCTCTGGAACTGCTTTTTGGCTTGTATGGTGTAGATTCATATTAACATAGGTACTATGTCGCTACTAAGGTTATTTAGACATTTTTAAAAGTTAGTCAAACTCTTAGAATACCTAGAGATGAGTTCTTGTTGAGGCTTATGCAATTGGCTGCCTTTTGAGAGTAGTGAGGTAGCATTTATCAAGACAACTTTAAATCTTGTTCCTCTCAATTCTCACACCAACTCTTCTTTCAAGCCATTTTCACATTCAGTTTGTTTGCTCTACTTATTTAAATGATTGACCAAATTCTCAAATCAAGAGAGTTTTCGAATAAAATCAAAACATTCTTGACCTGATTAATGTAGAAATGAGTTTAGAAGCATCTTACTCAAATGTACACTAGCTCATTTGTAACCAGTTTGTTAATTTCAGAATGTAAAACTAGAGAGTCAATAAACAATAGGAAAATAATAATTTTGATTAACCTTTAAAATAAAGATTACCAAGTCTTGAAACATGCAGAATTACATGTGGTAATATGTCCAGTCTGAAAACAACTCTGTCAATGTATTCATCTTTGCTGCTTAATCGGCAAAGTGTTGTCTGGGGAGAGGAGTTGCAGTCTGGAGAGGTACAGTTACTGTAGGAGTTATAGTAATACAATATATTCATATGAAATCTCAATTCTAACATTTTTAAATTTTAAATTTATTTAATTAGCTTCTGATTTTACATATTATAACTTCATTGCTTTTTGGAAAGGGTGATAGATGCTTCTATAAGATTATTCAATGCATTTAAAATAGCAAATTTTCCTTTGTCAAACTTAATAGTTAATGTTTCCTAGTGAAAATAAAACAAGGATCTTCTGTTAAGGATTTTTATGTATATTTTCACTTGTTATTACAGCTTTACACTACAATGTACTTTTTATTCAGAGATATTATTATAAACTGATATAATTTGATTTTTATTTCTCTGATTGAAGATTTGGGATATCACGAATGTGTATGCATGCAGTGCACATCTCGTTAATTGTGAAGGTAGTTTATCACAACAAGGAATCCCTAATAGAAAATGATTATTTTCATTATTTATTGAATTTCTGATGCTCCTTTAGGTATTAGTGCATAGAAAGTAAGTTCTGGAACTGCATCTATGTTGTCTCTCTTCATTATTATAATTTCCAGTATTACTTATAGCATTTACTAAATGACAGAAACATATTAGTTTATTAAATGTGTAAAGAAAATATAATGTCTCTCTCTTTCACTTTGGAGATATTTCTGATTGCTAGGTTCAAAAATGTAAGCCCTAGTTAATTTGTCAGTGAGCTTCAGTGCCATCAACCTATGTTGGCAATGATGTTTCTCTGCAGCTGAATAGTCCCAAATTCTTCACACATCAAAACAGGTTTTCCTCATTCATACAATTTTTTAGGACTCTTGTTCAACATTAAGTGATTTCTTTTAAATTTCAAAACAAAAATAGTATAGAGAAACAAAAGAATGGCTGCTAAATGTGCCAATCCTCAAAGAGGGATATGAGGTGAAACTTCATGCATTGAATTAATTATATAGTAATAGAAAAAAAAGTGCTCCAATTTGGGTTAGAATGATGTCCCATCATGTGCAAAGCCCTGAGTTCAATTCCCAGCAAGTAGATAAACCAGATGTGTTGGCACACACCTGTAATACCAGAGATTACAACGTAGAAAATTATAGAAAAAATACCAGAATCTCAGTCATCCTCAGGTATGTAACAAATTTCAGCTGTGTGAACCCTTCCCTCAAAAATTAATATATCATCTATCTGTGATATGTTTGAAACTTAGAAATTACGATAAAATTAACTTCATAGATTATCATTAAAATTAAACGATTAAATTAATTATAAAAATTAATCATTATGGTTAACTTCATTATTATATATTCTGATGTATTTAAATCCTCATTTAGATACTCCTTTTTGCTATACCTACAAGTAGCCTGCTGTCTCTTTGGCCTGCCTCTTCAAATCTTTCCCGTCTCTCCTTTGACTGCTTGGCAAGGTTAACAGTATTCATTTGCCTGTGAGATCCAATGACTCTTATGAAACTCCTCTTGCCCCTTGACAGCTATAAAGAACTCAGTTTTTTAATTTAAAACTCTACCCTCTTTACCCCCTAACCCTTCCATCCCATTTCTCTGGGGTGTTATAGATCTAGGAAGATGCTTTTAAAATTGTGTTGCAAGTTAGTATGAATGTTGAGTTAGATACTTTAAACTCATGGAGATGGTTAGATAGTAGAATGTTAAAGTCAGGTGCCAAATACATATGGACTGGACATTGGGGATGTACACAAAGCCATATAACCCTCATAACTGTGGCCTAATTACCTCTGTTGTTTTGTATTGTATCTATTATTATAAGAGAAAGAGCCACTTGTTGGACTGAAAGGGGGAGCTGTTGGGGGAAATAAGATATACCTTAAACTTAAAAAAAAAAGGGAAGAGGATGTGGGGTTGAGGGTGGGAGGGTGGGACTGGAGGGGGGAGTAGGAAGGGTATTGCCATTGAGATGTAACTTGAAGAAATAAAAAAGAAAAAAGAAAAAAAATTTAAAAAAATAAAACTCTACCCTCCATTTTAAGACACTACTTTAAGATCGTGGACTTATTTTCTGTTTTCTGGACTTCTGCTCTGTTGGACTCTGCTGTTAAGGTCGAGGTCTGGCATAACTGGAAAGCCCATGAGCTTGGTACTAAATAGCAGACTCCCTTTTCTCAGCAGGGTTTCCAATTCTGTCTGATCTGAGTAATCCAGAACCCCACACCATCTATCTGAGGATTATTGCATAGCCCACGGGGAAGTTGCAGGCCTGACCCTTTCTCCAGATAGAGACCCACTCAGTAAGCACCTGGGATTCCAGAAATGCATTCCCCATGCTAAAGACATTTGTTGGTGTTTTGATTTTCAGCCAATGACATTTTGTCCATGTCTCTAAATCTACCTGGAGTTTTTCCCACACCTTTGCTGTCTATGAGATTATTAGGTACTGTGTTCCCTTTCTTATGATAGGAGCATGCTACCACATGCAAATAATGTATCCCTGACATTCTTAGCCTTAGTGAATCAAACACATTCAATCTAAGACCCCTCCCCACTGCCCAAGGTTTATAATGTCTCTATTCAAAGAATAAACTCTCTCTCCATTCCTCCACTATGACCATCTGAGACATGGCTGTTTATTTTGGGTTTGGGAAGGAAGAACTCATCAATCACTGGATCTGCCTGCTCAGCCAGGTCTCCTACCCCTGGCAGTGAGGCTGCTGCCTAAGTGAAGCTCCTGCTGCTGGCAGCTAGAGCTCATTTTGGGCTGTCTTGGGCACAAGCACCTTCCTCTGCCTCATCACCACAGCCACCTTGGTAGATGATTCTGAAACTTGTCAAAGTGCCAACCTCCCACTGTTTTTCCTGTGCCTAAGTCACATGCAGTAGTGCTCATTTGTGCCAAAGGCCTGTTGCTGGCTGTTCCCCAAGTGGACTCCAGATATGCCCTAACCAAGATGGACTTCCAAATTGACTTGGCTCAGTCCAGGAGCTCCAAGCTCCTTAGAGCTTCCCAGCCTGGCATTAGTAGCTTAGCTTAAAGAGCCATAACTGTTTGCTTCATGACAGAGAGGGTTAGAGTTACCTTAACCCTCCTGCTTGCTTAGCTAAAAGAGTTGTAACACTTGGTATTGGAGATAATCCCTTCTCCCACCTTTCTGGGATAGCCTGTGGCAAGGATGGATCACAGATGGATCCCGTCTCCAGTTCGACCCTTTTCTTCCTGGACTGACCTTCCAGTAGAGGAGCGGACACTTACAGTTGGGTGGCTGACAAAGCCCTAACTTCTTGAGAGAGTACCAGACAAGGGTTGAGCCCTGCTGGAAGTTGCAGAATGGCCCTGCTCCTTTTAAAAGGATTGTATTTTTGTGGTCATCTGGATATGGCCATCTAATAGAAGATAATATTAACTTTCTCTTAGTGCTTTCCCAGTAAAAGAATCCTTCATTTTTCACCACATTGCCTCTTGCCTCTTGCCTCTATTCCACCTTTCCATCAACATTGACACTCATCAAGTTATTAGCTAATCAAGATCTCGATGTTCTAATTCCTATCCTACACTCACATAAACACTTACAATTGTGCTTCTCTTATAATTACAGATTTTAAGTCCTTCACTGGTACTGAAAAGTTACTATGTTGTTCTCTTTGCCTTATTATGGATAGAACTGCAAAGTCTGACCTTCAGCACATGAGAAGGTCACTACAGAGTGTAAGGGCCTGTCAAGGAATAATTGAGTTAAAATAAGGCTGCTATAGTGGGTCTTAGTTCATTCTGAATAAATTCTTTGAGAAAAAGAGGTCATTAGACACAGCTTTGTGTATGTGCGATGCATGTATATCTAGGTGAGATTGCTATACAGCAAGCAGGTGGCCATCTCAAGACCAAATTGGACTCCTTAGGGAAACAAAGCTTCTGGGACTTTGATCTTGGGATAAGAGCTTCCATAACTTTAAAAAAGAATAATGTCTGTTTAAACCATGCTGTCTGTGCTATGGCACTTTGTTATCCTTTCTCTCTCACTCTCATTTTCTCTAATTAAAATTAGTGAAGATTAGCCAATATCCATCACTTTCCACTTTTTTGTTTTTGCTTTCTTGATTTGTTTTGTTTTGTTAACATGGGTTTCTGAAAAAGGGTCCCACTATATTGCCCTGGCTAGCATGAACTCACTATGTACTCCAAGCTGACCTGAGCTTGTGAAAATCCACCTGATTCTGCCATCCAAATACTGACATCCTGGGATGCCAGTCTACCACATACCACATGGCAGTTGAGATCCTGCCGTTTTCTTATCTCAGATGGTGTAATTCTCAGATGGTGTAACCTCGCTGAAGGTCTTCTCATAAAAACACTTTAGGGACACTGCCTGAATCTTCCCTCACACAGGTACTTTGTTTCACCTTTCCTTTACTCACACTAGTTGGTAGGTCATTTACATAACAGGAAATACATCTGACAAGATATATTTGTATTATCCTCTGTCCTTAGCAGACAATAGAGAACAAGTATGTATTCAATACAATGGAATAAAAACAACTTTCATGTTCTTAGTCTCATAAGTATTTTTAACTTGTGAACTTGCACACAAACAAATGAACTCTATTAGATGTGCAAAGTTTGATAATTTATTATCTAGAATATTAATTATTAATCTTCAAGTTCAGAACAATCATGTGTATATGTGTGTGTGTGAATGTGTGTGTGACTGTGTGTATGTGTGTGTGTGAGCGTGTGTGTGTGTGTGTGTGTGTGTGTGTGTGTGTGTGTGTGTGGTGTAGTAGCTCAGGGATCTGCTACAGAGCTTTGGATGAGGTTTAGTCAGCACACAGGAACTCAGAGGAATTCTCTATCAATAACCTGCACAGGGTCTACATCTACTTACAATAGCTATTAGTTTAATTGTGTCTCTTTTATCTCTGCCAGGCAAATGCCAGGAAGAGGGACAGCAAAATGTGAGTGCTTGTAGTAGCTCTTGGGGCTCTTTTCAGAAATAGGCTTGGTGTCTCCTAACTGCAACTCTAGTACTTGGGACTCTAGGGCCAGATGACTGCCATGAGTTTGAGGACAGTTTCAGGCACATAGTGGATCTCAGGCTGCCGTGGGCTACAGAGTGAGGCCCCAATTCAAACAAACAAACAAACAAACAAACAAACAAAAGCAAGAACAAAGACATCACTCTGCTCCTGCTCCAGTGGGCACGTTTCACTATTTCTACAGTCCTGGCAGCTGCCGCAGGTCACAGCAATTCAAGCCTGATTTCACAGAGATGAGAATAGCATTCTTCCCACACTTAGCAATGATCACCAATAGGTACTTACTCTGAGGAAATTGAGCGAGCACTGAGGCAGGTAGAGAAGATTCATAAGTATCTATTTGTCCTCACTCCATCATTTCTCTCCACATGCTCCCACTGCCTGCTCATCAGGACCTCCTGCCCTCACAATGCTCCAGAGTGCTTCATGCTGAACTCTTCACACAGGTCTTTCAGCTGGCCTGTAGAAGGAAGGCCACTTCAAGAGTGAAGCATGACCTCCGTGTGTTCAAATAATGGTCTTCACTCTGTAAAATTGACCTTAGTCTATGGCCCTATGAAGAAACACACATGTGATAATATATTGTGAGAGGAACAAAGATCAAAAAACAGCTTTCCAGACAGTCCCCTATGCGAAGAGAAAACAACTGTTTTCATACTACTGAAGGCCTTTTATGTGGTTGGTAGGGACTGAACTCAGACACTCATGTTTATACAGCAAGCACTTTACCTGTCAAACCATCTCCTCCTGCCTTATTTAGTAAGAAATTGGAATCTTTCTCAGATTGGAGTCTTAGTTTTTGGTTTGGTTTAATTTCATTAATTTATTAAGTCACTCACTTTACAAGATTGAGCATCTCCTCTGTCTTTGACCACAAATGACGCTAAGGAATGGTTGTTTTCCCCAGCTCAGGTAGCTACAACAAGATACACGTTGCTTGATCATATAAAGGATAAACCTTTAATTCCCACAATTCTAGAGTTAGAAGTCCAGTTGTTTTGTTTTTGTTTGTTTGTTTGTTTTTGGTTTTTTTCTGGTGATTGAGAGTCTAGTGAGAGCTGATTCCTGGATCAAAGAAAGCAGTCTAATCATCATGCTATCACTTGGCACAGAAAGGAAGCAAACCCTTCCCACAGATTCCTCACTTAATAAGAAATCTCTTCATGAAGTGTTCTGTCAATCCCAGATACCTCCCTTCCTGTAGCCAGAATTTTGTTACTTTTTTTTCAACCCTTCTCCACCCTTTTTCTTCCACACTTTCAACCCCTAACACCAGATAGGAGAGAAAAATCAATAAAAATGAAAGTGGTGGATATGATCCTTAGACTACTTCATGCTGATTAGGGGCATTGAGCTCCTTGGGGTAAGTTTGATCTTCATGGTCAGGATATCTAATGTCTTTTTCTTGTTTCTTTTTGTGCATGACTACCTAACAAACTACAACCACCAGCACCTACCAGCAACCAACAACCACTAATCAGAGCTGTAGTATTTACATTAGTCTAAAAAGTCCAAAGAATTAACAAGTTCACACCTTCCTAATACCATCACATCAGGATATCAAATTTCAACATATAAAGGGTCAAACATGGAATCCAAGCATCTATGTACTGCCTCTTAGTGAAAATAACTAACAGCAATAAATGTTTCTATGCATTACTTCATCTTTAAACACTTGAGCAGTAAATACTACATTTTTACAGTAGTAAAAATGTGACTTTGAGAAACCACAAAATTGTCACCTTACTGAGACAGAAATCTATGTTTTGGGAGCATCAGTCTGGGTGTTTTGGAATTCTGACTCCAAATTTGTAGATAATGTTATAACCACCCAGTACTCTTATGCTCCAGAATATAAGGTTAAACAAAAGTAAAATTAAAAAGTATGATATTCTTTCCAAAAAGGACAAAACCTGGAAGCAGGTAAGTTGACAGCCTAACTCTACCAAGACAGGGTAGGCAAGTCCTTCATAACCCCTGCTCTACAATCTCTGTCAGAGAAAAAGGGCCAAATGACTGAAGATAGATGCTGTAATGTATGGAAAGAAAATGGGAACTTTCCAGGCAGCCACTGGTATGCCATTTCTTAATTTTGGAAGCTGCAGGCCCTGTACTTCCTATAAAATCAGATATATTTATCCCTCTCAGGTCTCTGAGGTGGTTGAAGAATAGACAGCTTGAATCTCATAATTAAATTTTGAGTTGTTTAGGAGTCAAAAGAGTGTTATAGATCTAAGAAGATCCTTTTAAAATTGTGTTGCAAGTTAGTATGAATGTTGAGTTAGATATAGAACTTTAAACTCATGGAGATGGTTAGATAGTAGAATGTTAAAGTCAGGTACCAAATACATATGGACTGGACATTGGGAATGTATACTAAGCCATATAACCCTCGTAACTGTGGCCTAATTACCTCTGTTGTTTTGTATTGTATCTATTATTATAAGAGAAAGAGCCATTTGTTGGACTGAAAGGGGAAACTGTAGGGGGAAATAAGATATACCTTAAACTTAAAGAAAAGGGAAGAGGATGGGGGGTTGAGGGGGATGAGTGTGGGAGGGTGGGACTGGAGGGGGGAATAGGGTGGGGACTGTGATTGAGATGTAACTTGAAGAAATAAAAAATAAAAGGAAACAAAGTATGATATTCATAATCTTGGTTCTGTGATAGAAATGAGAAATGTAGGACAGATTGATTCCAGTAGGAACAGAAAGAGCATGCTTTTACTGGGAGGTCCACAACTCATGTGAACAGCAAATGTGAGTAGCCAAAAAGCTTTCACAGGTGGGCACGGTAATTCCCTCTTTTGCACAGGAGAAGGAAGAAATCCTGTATAAGAAAAAAAGCTAGGGTTACAAAGATCCTAGTGACCATTATTGAATCAGACACATTAGGCAAAAAGGGGGACTTACTGCCCTTTTGATTCAGATCAGATTTTATGGGCATTCTAGGAAATGTTGAATGACAGCACTGAGGATAGCTTAGAAACAGTACTTTAAAGATAATATTTTAGTCAAAACATAATTCCTATGAAGACAAATCTGATTATGCTTCAGCCTGATTCACTTGGAAGTTCAATTGGGCATGAATGCAATTAGTCTTTTGTTTCTTTGAAATGAAGGTTGATATGTCCAATGTCCCTTGCAATTTTCACTTGCATGTAAATCATATTCACCTGAAGATCATTTTAGTTACATAAATGAATAGCCCTCCCAATGTGTTGTGTTGATCAGCAATATTAACACCACTTAGCCAAAATACTGTGACTTGATTTTTAGAATTTACCACATAATAAAATGTAAATATAAAACTCCTGTCAGCTGAATTAGCAGTTATTGACATGTTTTTGGAATAATTCTATCATGCCCTCTATGCATAATTCCCCTTGTTCCACACTCCACATCTTCTCTGTTTAGAATACATGTAAACACACACGTACATACATGTACATACATACATATTCACCATTCTTATTATGCCAGGCTTGACAAAACATGTGGTTTGCTCTTTTCTAAATGTTTTATAGCAAGAAAAGCTTTTATGAAAAGGTTGAAATATTGAATTTAGCTTGGAGTTCATCAAAATTTCTTTTGTCTGAAGGAAAGTTGGTGTGTTGATGGTTCATTTTATTTTGCATCTGGAAGTATTTTACTTTGTGCCATTCGGTTACTGTATAAAATATAGAAAGGCTAAGAAAATTAATACTGTGTCTGTATCATATCTGAAGATGGGAAGGAAAGCTAAAAATTAGGTTTTAGTCTTCAAGGTCAACAAGGGAGTTCTTGCCTGATTCAATTAGTGCTTGATTTTATAGCAGTATAGAACTTAAGAGAATCTCTCCAATCATTTGGCTGGACTCTCACTATGGAAATATAACACATTAACAGGAAACCATTAAACACAATTTATGTGTGAATAAGCCCCCTTGGATGCTTTGTTCCCGCCATGGCAGGAGGAAGTATAAGTACCTCCTTCATCAATTACCAATCACTGTGATAACATACTTCTATTCACTCTGTAGTCAAAGGGATTCAAATTTATATTTTAAGAATGAAGCACATCTATTCTTTTCAATATTAATCTACCTCCCACAGAATTATTGCCTTGACATTTATTGGAGCAATTAATTATATTTAGTGTTTGTTGGCCTTCCCCTCCTTTTGGTTATCTTGCTTTGCTGTATTGTTTAATGTACCTGACTGGAGGAAAATGGTTCCAAATTCACCCTAATGAAAGAAAGCCAGGAAAATGTGATTACAGTCAATAGTCAGGGTTTTAATTCAGAACAGTAACTATAAATAAAAATTTAAGCTAGTTTCCAGAAAAACAAACAAACTTCCATTTATGAAATTGAGGTTCGAGTAATGTACTGTTTGTTTTGAGTTGCATCTGATGCTCCATGTACATAACTGGATTAAAGACACCTGTGTTCAAAAAGACTCTTCATTTGCTGTCAGATACTGTGGGGCCTGGGCTGTTCTTTGACCTTCTGAAAGTCTCATCTCTTCATGTATAAAATGAGACTAACTTCTCTCAGAATTACTATACAGTAAAGTGATATCTCATTCTTCAGTTATGTTTACTGAAACTCATATGGAACCAGACACTGGTCAATCCATATATTGTATCAGCAAAAAAACCCAAAACCAAAAGCCAAAAAAACCAGTTGGGGCCAAGTTTTAGTCATACCCTAGCCTTGCCAGGCATGTCTAACATGTGTCCAGCAGGCTGCATGCATCCCAGAATAGTTGTGAATGTGGCTCAACACATTTGTAGATGACAAGATAGGTTCCCATGCCAAAACTGTGAACTATTCTGAACTACAAATTTGGACTTATATAATCAAAAGAATACACTGACTCATTACTATGCTAGATGTTTTTTGTAGGAGTAAAATTGATATTGTAGATACCAGTTTAAAGGGACATGTTAGAGATATGAGGTTTAGATATGAATTAGCCTTAAGCTCTTCCTTCCTTTGAAGACTTTTGGTCTGATAAGTTGCCTAGAAGAGAACAAAGCTTATAGCAACTAAAGTGGATAAACTAGAGAGGATGGAAAAGCTGTTCAAGTATTGACAGATACATCAGCAAGACCAGTATCATAACTGTTAATCCACACACAAAGAAGAGCTTTTGCAATGTTCTGAGTGGATAAAAAAATCACAAATAAGAATAACGTTAAACTGTGCTGAGTATGACATGTGAGGCCTTTCAATAACTCCTTCAGCTTTCACACAAAGTCTTAACTCTTGAGAGAGTCCAGTGCCTAGCTGAATATTTTCTTTGGGAGATAACACCTACTTAGAATGTTGTGTGTTCTTGAACAGACTTTATCCCAAAGATTCTTTCATTACTAATGTTTCATTTTGAAATAACAGAATAACTTTAATGTTATAATGTCTGCAAAGAATTGTTAATGCCTGCAAATAACATCACAGTTGCTATTATGACTGTTATCCAAACAATTGGCCAAAAATTAAAATGTATACTAAACAAAGAAAAATATAATATTTTCTGGTAAAGTGTATTCTATTTACTTAGAGGCAATTATGTCAGTGACTGAGAATTTATCTTCAAAAATACTAAGTATTGTACAATGGTTTCTGTTTCAAATTAACTGGTAGCTCACATAACACTTGTTTAAAATTACTGGTAATTGAATAAAACTTAAAGTTTCAAGCTGATGAATAAAATGCACCACACATGTATTTATAAGCCAGGAAGAAAATCAGACAAATCTTTGACATTCTATTGGTATCTTTTTAAAATTAACTTATTTTATGTGTATTGATGATTTGTCTGCATGTATGTCTATGTGAGAGTGTCAGACCTCGGAGTCATAGACAGTCGTGAGCTGCCATGGTTGCTGGGAATTGAACTTAGGTCCTCTGGAAGAGCAGTCAGTGCTCTTAACTATTGGGACATCCCTTTAACCCCTCTGTTGGTATCTTGAATTGGTGCTTTCTTGTTTTCAAAATATTTTTCTTTATTCTTGAGACTTTTTTACATGTGCAAATGAAATATGATAGTATCTAATCATTCTTCCTTCCCTTCCACTCTCCATTTATCCCCCCAACATGTCTTTCTCCCAACTTCATCTCCGCCTCCTCTTCTTTTCTTCTACTCCTGTGATTAAAGTCCAATTAATGCTGCCCATATGTTCATGAATATTGGGTCACCTACCCAGCCATGGGAAACCTGAAAAAATCTGGTGTTTTCTAAAGAAACTATCATCTAAAGATTAAGCAAATTGGACTTGATCCATGATTTTGCAAGTCCTGAAAAATGAACAGTCATTTAGCAGACATTTGGGTTGGAAACAACACAAGTCCAATTGAATGAATGTGGGAAAAAAGGCCATATAGACTCCAAATATTTTAGAAATGGATAAACTATAGTGTTGTATAGTAACAGTTTTTTTCTTGTTCCTCATATAATAAACATCAGGCTACTTAAAACAACATTTCAGTCTTTATGCTTTTCACCAAAACTCCCCTTTCATATCAGAGCTAAATAAGAGGAAAGAGAGATCATTTTTGAGTTCATCAGATGGTGGTGGAAGACAAAACAAAAATAGGATGAGGGCTGAAAAGAAACTATTCATCTGTAGAAACTTCTCCCCAGCACAGTGTGATTTGGGGTGTGATTTTATCTTTCAAATTTTTGAAACATTTATTTTTGCAGTACTTATAAAATATCTATGCCACTACTGTAGTTTTGTGACTGTCTGTTTATAAATCCCACATTATATTTTGTAGAGTGTGCTGGTAAGTTACAGGATGCATTTCTTAGCTTGAACTATCACAGAGGATGCCACTGCTGAAGTGGCATGAAGAACAAAATTGTGTTTCTTACAATTCGTAAGGCATAAAATTTGAGATAAGAATGCAGCATGGTTGGTTTCTAGAGAGGTCCCATTATGGGCGTATAGAAGGATGCTGCATACTGGGCTTAGACAGAGTAAGAAAATAGCCTCCTATCATCCCTTGTCATAAAAGACACCAATCCTACCAGGGTAGCCTTGCCCTCAAGACCTCCTCTGTGGTGGTTAATATTGATTGCCATATTGAAAGATTCTAGAATCACCTAAGACAAAAATCAGAGATAAGAACACCTATGGCAGATTGTCTGGATTCGGTTAAGGTATGATTGCCCATCTTAATTGTCCATAGACCCATCCCACAGTATTGTGTTGTAGACTCAATAAAAGGAGAGAAGTGAACAATAGCATGCATCTCTATCTGTTTTCTGACTGTGGGTACAAAGTGACCAGCTGCCTCACATTCTGGCCACCATGGCTTCTTCCAAGATAGACTGATTGTACCTCAGAATCGTGAACCAAAAAACCAACACACACACACACACACACACACAC
Source organism: Lophiomys imhausi (assembly GCA_907164525.1). NCBI lineage: Eukaryota > Metazoa > Chordata > Mammalia > Rodentia > Muridae > Lophiomys > Lophiomys imhausi. The sequence continues at coordinate 1,844,654 of CAJQZJ010001466.1, read as the reverse complement.
ACACACACACACACACACACACACA
>CAJQZJ010001466.1:1777695-1844619 GCA_907164525.1 Lophiomys imhausi | reverse complement strand
ACACACACACACACACACACACACACACACACACACACACACACACAAAACCCCCCAAAACCCTTTCCTTATTAAAGATACTTTAGTTTGTGTATTTTATGACAGAAACAGGAAAGGAACATGAACATCATTTAAACCTAATTATTTTTCAACACCCCATCTCCAGATATATTCACGGGGGGGGGGCTGTATTTCAATATATGAATTTATATAGAGAGTTTAGTTTATATAATTTGAATAAAAAGGCTTAAATATTCACTTGCAGACACAATGTAACTAGATTTTAAGAGTATTTAGTTTTTGATTTTACTTTATAAGTGAGAAAGCTGATGAACGGACAGGGGTTGATAGTTTTTCAAATATCATTAAACAACAAAAAATGGAGAGTTACTAAAATTATCTGATAATTTTCTTTAGCTTTTCTTCACCATATAAATATCAGGCAAAATAAAACTCATGTACAAACCACTGAGAAGTCATACACAGAATGATAAAGGAAACAGAACAGAAACATTTGGATGAAGGAGAAAGACGGGTGAAAAATGAGTCTGTTAGTGGCATATTGAAAACAGAATTGTGATTGTAAGAGAAAAAAGTCTGAAAAGAACAGCAGATGGCCCAGAATTCTGCTAAAAGCAGTAGCATCCTTAATACTCTAGGAATTAGAATAGCTACTCTTGGGTTGTCATATTATGTCCCCAATTAGGCTCTAATCTGTTCTTAAACATTTTACCCTAAGATAATTCAGAGTAATTTGAAGCCTGGAGTTTTTGATTTACTAGCATACAAAGGCAAAGTGGTGGTGAAGGAAACTTTTGGATTGTAACTTTTGATAAAATAGAAGAAATTGGAAGAGCATGAGCCGGACAGTTCCTATGGGTAAATGCCAATGAGAGCACGACAACATTATTTCAGCTGTCTTACAGGCAGTTCCCAGTGGAGTCTTTCCTGTGTATCACTGCAGTAGAAATAATTAAATCCCAAAAGAGCCCCCCCCCATTCAAGTGACCATGAGACATGCAGTGCCCATGACATCAGCAATACTGAGGTGAGCATCCATGACTGGAGCTGGACTGCTTAGCTTACAAAGGAACACTCAGAATCAGGAATCGCAAATACAGGGCTTTCTAGAAGAAATGAAAGTGCCACGTGAAGACTTCTGATTTATTAATTGTGGTACTCAAAACTACAAAGAATACCTTCATTAAAATCCTTGGCAATGGAGGAGGAAATAGCTGGAGCCATTTAACAGCCAAAATGAGTTCCCCACAGAAAGAAGCAAACATTTTCCCTTCTTACTAGTGTTCTCTTTCCATGTTGGATTGGATTAAAAAGGAAAAAACACGGAGGAGAACAAGAGGAGGGAGAGTGTTTCTGCTGGTAGAGTGCTGGCCCTGCGTGTACATGGTCTTGGGTTCAATTGCCAGCACTGCATAATCCTACCAACAAGGTAAGCATAGGGAGCCCCCCGGAGACTGCTACAAAGCTAGCCCTCTGCTATATAAGACCCCAACTGACAGAAACACAGACAAATAAGAAGGAAAGAGGAAGTGGAATAAGTGAATATTAAAATTACATGACTAGCTTTAGGATGAAGAACAGGGGAAAAGCTAATGGAAAAGATTTAGCTCTTGACAAAAATATATAATCTTGTGTTAACACTAGAGAAACTCTATAAACATTAGGCAAAATCTAATCAATAGGCAATTAACTTTCACAAAGCTCATTGTTGAAGGATTTTGCAAACATGGCTGTTCATATTTTCAAGGATGATGTTGTTGAGCAGATGAAAAGATGAGATCACTTTTTTGTATTATTTTTCTTTACAATTAGCGCACAATTGTGTCTATGGATGTGTGTGTGATAATCAGATACCTGTACACAATAGGCAATGATCAAAATGAGATAATTACATTTACATCTCCTTAAGCATTTATCATTTCTGTCCATTGTGAGCTTTCAAACTCTTTTCTTCCAGCCATTTATAAAACATATAATGAGTGATATCTCAACCATCATGCTGTGCTGTGGACTACTAGAGCTTACATCATGAGTTTGTGGTATAAATAAACTGCTTGAGACTGATCTATGGCTACTCTTCACCATTTTTGAAGATTTCAACCAAGAAAAAAAAAAAGCCCTAGGCTTATTTTTGAGTACTTTATTAAAAATCGGGTGTATATGAGCCTGTGTTTTTCAGTTGCTGAGGCCTATATGGTAAATAATTTCTCAGATAGGCTGCCTATTTTTTATATTGAGTTTAGAGGTTCTCGTGTAGTTTCTGTTTTAGTACAATTACAGGGTTTGATAGAGCTTGAGTTTCTACACAATGCCTTTCTTGAGAAGTTTATATCTGGTTCCTGAGCAGCGCTATTCCATCAGCAAACAAAGAAAACATTCTTCAAGCAAAATGAACATTGCCTCTGGAGGTCTTTCCATCAGTTGTTCCATTTAAAAGTTATAAAACAGCCCAGTATTCGTCATTTGTCTCCTTATTTTTCATTTTCTTCTGAAACTTCGTTTTTTAATTTTAAAATTACATCTTTATTATGTGTGTGTGTGTGTGTGTGTGTGTGTGTGTGTGTGTGTGTGTGTACACAAATGTGGGCACGAGTATACATGCATATTTTCTGTGTAAGTGTGTGGAGGTGAGAGGAAAACTCGAGGGAGTTCCTCTTCCTTCCAATCTGTGAGTCCTGGTCCCTAGACTTGGAATCAGGCACCTTTACCCACTAAGACCTATTGGAGGAGCTAAAATCTCATTTTCAGGTTAGATAGTGGTCAGTTGGAATAAAGCAGACCAATACTCTGTTAGATCATTACATTGTAAGGTATTTTGTATTTTAACCTTAATATCGTTTGAATAAACAAAACCAAACTAAGAAATCTGTATCCTTATGTTTTGTCCCTCCCCCATAAGCTTCCAATATGTAGTATGTAAAATAAGTGAAAAGTTGAGAAATAGCCCCTAATGTAAAGATGAGTGTGCTCATAGAATAATCATAATATTTTTTATAAAGAAAAGGCATTTCCAACATCCCCCAAAAAGTGTAGTGATGATTACTCTTGTATTGAATGCCACTAATTATAATACATAATAAAGTGCATATTACTGAGCTTAGATAATGACATACATTCACAACGTATGTAACATAAATAAACTATAAAAGAATGTGTATGACATTTTGTGGCAAGTAAAATACTTTCTTATATTTAAGTATAGCTGGAGATAGAGTGTTGAGGGAAGTGGTCTCATTTCTTCAGTGGTGTAGCCACAAATATGTGGCTCTTACAACACTAAATAATCTCCCACCCATGCTCAAGCAAGTAAGTTTTATGAAGACTCAGTGGACCACACTCTAGAAGAAGAAATGATTGAAGGAGTGGGGCTTGTTGAGAAAGATTATAGTAAGATAGAGAGAAGAACAAGGGAGGAGGATAGGATAAAAGGACTAAAACGCACTACATAGAGATATGAAATGTTCAGGCAGCAGCAAAATTTAAAACACTTAGTATCAATAGTTAAAGGAGTAGTCTGTGATTTTGGTTTCATTCTTTATCATTTTGTTTTCTCCAGAGACTATGTATCACTAGTTATTGTATAATGATAATGGAAGAGAATGTTTCTATTATGAGAAAATGTCATGCACATCTTCATTTCTGAAGATTTGGTTTAAATTGTTGGTATGGATATGACTATTGCTAGAATAATGGTCCTGAGATAGCAAGCATTCTAGAAACCACTGGATGAATGATATACGTTGAAGCTCACTGTAACTCAAGATGATAGTGGCAATATTAGTGGTGTTGCATGACTGACTTTGACAATTGGTAGTGACAGCAGCTGTAGATACAGGGCATTCCCTTGCTGCATTTTTGTGCTACAATATATTGTATTTTATTTGATTCTATCTTGTGTTTTGACAATTTCCTCAAAAAATACATATATCTTGAATAATATATCTGTAGGTCGGTAGGTCACATATTTACCTGAACTTATCATTGGCCCTAATTATAATATCATCTTGAGTAATTTGTCTCAATTAACAATTTTATAGTTTGTAATTATTTTCACTATTAATTGATTCTATATGTAGAAGGCATGTGAGGAAGTGAAGTGAATAAGATTTGCTTTTTTTTTTTTGGTCAAAAAGAAAATTTTGATATTAAGCTTTGAATGAGCAAAAACTGCATTGTCTTGAAAGGACAAATGTTTTCCTTACAAAAATGTTACCAAATGATTGATGAAAATTTGTGTCAGTTCTCTGTGAAATTGAAAATTATATACATTGTTTTAGTATTATTGTACATTTCATTTTTTTCTCATTAGAAATGTAAGTTTTACCTAATTTTTAAAGGACTGATGTCTAGGTCTTGATGTATCACTCTTCTTAAATGATGGGATTAAGTGTGTTCTCAGAAAAAAACCTATGACAGTAGCATTTTGAGAAAGCCATTATAAATTTGTAGCAGATTAGTTTGACATTATATCTGAGTCATTCACTAATGCAAACACTAATTTGAAAGCTTGACTTATTGTTGAGTGACTGAATATACTTCAGTGTAGCAGTTGGTATTATGCTCTTTAATGTTTGAGAAAAGCTTTCAATTTAATTGAGCTCATTATATTTTTGAATATATGAGGGCTGGCAAAATGCAATTAGAAAACAATTCTCACAAATTAATATGTATATTTATATATGAACATTTAGAATCTAAGAGTAACGCTGTGTCCTATGGTTGAGCTAAAGAAAAAAAATTAAGTGTGTGATCTGTGTTTTATATCATAAAGTAGAGAGAGAGAATTTAACGAAAGAGAGAATTTAAATTTACCTAGTCCAAAGAAAAGATGTATAGTCCAAAGATGTATTCCTTTGCTGGAGTACTTTTGGTTCTGAATGCATCTCTTTACAAGGTTATAAGTCCTCTCTGGCATTTTCCTATTGTCTTTGGCCTTTTGATAGGCCTATCTTGCCTTGGTGTTTGGTAGGCTACTAACCTAGTAAGACACAATATTAATTACCTGTACTCTTACCTCAACCACAAACCTGTTAATAGCCACTAAGGGAAGAAGGTTTATTTAGCCTCACAACTTGAGGGTGTGGTCCATCATGGTGTGAAATCATGTTGGTAGGAGTGTGAGGCGGATGGTCACTTTTGATCCAGCCATTCCAGGCAAGAAGCGGCGAGAGATGAGTGCTGATGTTCAGCTCACCATCTCCTGCTTATTCAGTTCAAGACTTCAGTCCATGGAATGGTGCTACACACAATTAAGATGGGTCTTTCAACCTCAGTTAACATAATCCAGAAATTTCCTCACAGATATGCATCAATTTTGGTTCTACAATTCTAAATCCCACCAAGTTGACATTCAAAAGCTACCATCAAAGGCAGCAAGATGTTAAGAAGACTTTGAAACAAAAATAAATGCATAAGCATAATCAAATTTTCAGAAATTTCCTTCCCTGTTAATGAAAAATTTCCTTTCTCCAGTTTAAAACATCTCCTTGTTGGTAATGAGGTCATGGTGTTAATAGAAGGCAAGGGTTTTTATTTTGAAATATTACTTTGGGGACTACAGCAAGAAAAAAAATGTGCTTTTGGCTCCCAAATATATTTCTTATTCATTTACCAATAAAAAATAATCTTGGAGAAAGTAAATAGAAACAAGAAAAGCAGCTGTTCCCTGCATTAAGATTGGCAGGCAGCCCTGACCCATGCCCTGACTGATGGAGTGATTCTCTGAGAAGAGAACTTCCTGACGATAATTGGGAAAAGGAGATTATGAAGATGGAGATGAATGAGGATGGGAACAGAGATGAGGATGGAGAAGAGGATAGGAATGGAGATAGAAATGAGGATGGGAGTGAGAGGGAGGGAGAGATTTAAATAAGGAGAGGAGAGATGAAAAAGACAAAGAAGAGAGAATTCTCTGAAGATCATCACATTTATATTTCTGTTACTTTTTTCTTAATATCAATTGAGAAGTCTCTGGAAAGGACACTGACCAGCTCCCATGAAAGACCCTTGATGTTTTCATTCACATTGTCTAAGCCCATAGGGAAATACGTAATGGAATTACAGAATGAGGATGAGTATATATTTATCCCTCTCAGGTCTCTGAGGTGGTTGAAGAACAGATAGCTAGAGTCTCATATTTAAATTTTGAGTTGATTAGGAGTCAAGAGAGTGTTATAGATCTAAGAAGATACTTTTAAAATTGTGTTACAAGTTAGTATGAATGTTGAGTCAGATATAGACCTTTAAACTCATGGAGATGTTTAGATAGTAGAATGTTAAAGTCAGGTATCAAATACATATGGACTGGTCATTGGGAATGTACATTAAGCCATATAACCCTCATAACTGTGGCCTAATTACTTCTGTTGTACTGTATTGTATTTGTTATTATAAGAGAAAGAGCCATTTGTTGGACTGAAAGGGGAAACTGTAAGGGGAAATAAGATATACCTTAAACTTAAAAGAAAAAAAAAAGGGAAGAGGATGGGGGTGTTGAGGGTGGGAGGGTGGGATAGGGAGGGGACTGCGATTGAGATGTAACTTGAAGAAATAAAAAATAAAGGAAAAAAAAAAAAGAATGAGGCTGAGAGCAAAACTGGGTTGTGGCTTTTCCGTGCCTTTCAGGCACTTTAATCTGTAGTTCTGTAGATGGCCAGTAATGGGGAATTTCTGTACCACCTTCCTAAATTTCTGATGCTCCATTTTCTCTCTATGCTTCTTTAAGTATGCATAGCCAATTTCCACTTAGAATAAAACTCTTTTTAATGTTCAACACTCCCTGCCAGCGGGTGGACAGCTCCTGCATCTCTCCTCAACGGGAAGCAAGGAGCTACTTTTGTTTATTTAGTTTATGTGAATGGTTTTCTGTGGAACCCAGCTAAAATTCAGCATACGTTTGTTGCTATAACATAAACATGCTTCAGAATACAAACATTACATAGCAAAAAAGATATGAGCACCCCTGGGAGGGAAAATACTTAGAGAAGTAAGATTGAAGTTGTGTACAATTTCAACACATTCTCATTTATTGGGTAGAATAAAATAATATCCTTGAAAGTTCTTTATTAAATTTCATGTAGTATTTCTTATAATTTTTCATCTTCCCTTCTTTTTCTTCCAAAGATACAACTCATATACTTATCATTTTAATATCAATTTAAGTATAAGCCCTTCTTAATTCAGATTCAAGGTATATACAATTAATTGGTAATAAGTCATGCAGAAAATTAACTATAAATTCATATATCTTTATTTGATAAAGGAGGAATCATATTTAAAAGAAAAATTAGTAAGATAATTATTAAGGTGATACATAACTTTTAGGTACCTTAGCCTGCATATGTATGCAAATAATTGATATGTTAATTTTAGTAATTAAGGCATCCTCTGAACTACCTTCACTTGACAATAAATTGGTATTCATGTATGACCTGTAGTGATTATTAAAATTTAAAGTTTTCAGTAACTGTCAGTAATTATACCTCATGTTTGACCTTATAGTGAGAGTTGTCCCAACTTATGTGAGGATATGCATCATTAAAATCTTAAGATTTTTTTTTAAATAAATTAGGTGGTGAGAGATAGGTTTTTTTTTGTTTTTTGTTTTTACTGTTTAAAGTGTTCATATCATTCAGAACTTGTGTCTATATAATACTATAAGGTCTACTTCTTATTCAATGGTGGTTTATTTTTCACATTAATGCTCCAGCCTATAGGTAAGAATACTGACTTAGGAAATTATGAATATACTCACTGAAGGGGCTATCCTGGACTCAGTAGTCAAAGCATTGCCGTTGATGAACATGAGAGGAGAATAAGCCACCAAGGATAGAAATTACGGCTCAAGGTCTGCTCTCCTGGAAGAATATCCAGTTGACGTAGAATATTTCTTTCATCTTTAGTACAAAGATTCATAGCATCATTTGAGTTTTCACATTTAGTGCACTCCAAAATCTTGAAGAACTTTGAAAAGGGCATAAAAGGGGAATTCTGGTTATCCTGGCAAAGGTCTCTTTTGATGTAGGTGTAGCAACACTAGTCATAAGAGTTATTTAATCAGTTAGTGAGCATAGAAATTTAAGATTTGTTACCTTTTATTATCAGCATATTTAAATGCAATTTTATTTAATAGGAAAGTCCTAATAATATTTAAAAAATACTGTCAGTCGTGTCTGTAAATTAGTGAAAGTGGAATTTTTTGAGGAACAAAGAAGAGTAAGATAAAGTGGAAGCAGGAGATGAAGTTTATTATTGTCATTATGTGTTGTCTGCTCTTCACATTATTATTCTCTGCAGTAAGCACTTTGATTTTAGTTGTGACTAAAACACTTGACATAGCAACCTAAAGAAGGAAAACATTTATTTTGGCTCATAGTTTCCAAAGTTAGTCAGTTCTGGTCAACAGGAAGTGGCAGAGCATAGTAGTTTATTTTATGTAGTGAAGAAGCAAGCAGAGAGAAATACAGGGTCTGAGCAAAATGTATCCCTGACAACATGCTAACCATGATATACCTCCTTTGTGTAAACCCCACCCCCTACCTTTTACTGCTTCCCATATGACACACCATTATAGTATCAATCAAACAATTTATTGAGTCATAGCCCTCATGATCAGATCATCTATGTAAACATTAGTCCAGGTACATTAAACATTATTTTACAAATTATTAGCTCTCCATTTTTTTGAGCACCAGGAATATGCAATGTCTATATACACAGCACTCTCAGTTCTCCCATGAACTTACAAGGTAAAGTGTATCCTCTCTATTTTGCTTATGAAAGAAATCCAAGAGTTCAGCAAGATTTAAGATTTGTTCTCCTATGGTTCCTGTGTGGAGACAAGCTTCTCCTTACAGGATATATGTAATGCTTTTCTTGTGTTTATAGAACTTCCTCTTCACAGGCAACTAAAACCTGCTGACATCTTCTTACTATTTGCAAAGATACACCATGAGATTCATACAGCATGGCATAGAATGAATATCAGGACATCTCAAAGGGATTAATGCCCATCCCATCCTTTGAGGTGGAGATCCTCCATCACTGTGTGGAGAAGCACTGCTGTTAATTTCCCTGCCCTCTTCAAACAGCCATCTGTCTGAGATCTCCCTGAAGGGGTATGGCTGTGTTGCTGCGGCCTTTGAGTAGTTAGAGTGCTGTAATGTCTGTGTTAATAGCTGGGAAATCACAGCAGCAGCAACTAGATCACTCCAGTGGAACAATATGAGTTGGGGTAAGTTTGACTGAGTAAAAAAGTCGTGCTGACTATGTGATGAAGAGGCAGAACTGGTAGCACAGACAGGCCCTGCAGTCAGCAGCTGTGGCTTTATGGGAAGGCAGGCTGATCTGGAAAATGGGAAGAGCTGACTGCCAGCAACACATCAGGGGGGAATTGTTCTGTACATCTCTCCACTCCTTGTACATCTCCCACCATATGAAAAAGCTGAGGAAATGGAGCACACTTGTAAAAATCACAGGGTGTAAGGAGGTACAGGTGGATGCTAGTTTGGAGAAGGGGGAGTGGGATTGCATAGCAAGAGTCCCAACAAACAACAGAGCCATTTCCAGAGCCTTTATCCCATGGTTTCCTGAGTGAAAAAAAGCACAAATGAATTTAGCATAGGACAGACCATCAGCAAACTGCATGGCCTAAGCCACTACTTGTGCACAACTCAATAAATATTTTTTTTTTAGGTTGTGGGGTTTGGGAGTGAACAGAAAACAAGAAGAATTTTAGTATTCCTGTCAATAACTAAAGTGCCTATTAGTTTAGGAGATAATGTCTATCAAGAAAACATAACCAAGATTTGAATGCAGTATTTTGAACATGCCAAAGAAATTAAATGATCAATGCAGCCTATAGAACAGGAACTCTGCTGACGAGAGTCACTCCTACTGCAGAGAATGAAAAAGTAGCCAGATTTGGGACTTGTTAGGCTTCTAATCTGTCTAGAATCACTCAGAGTACACTATACATATCTCATCGAGAGACTGTTCTCCTACTCACAAGGACCGTCACAGCTCTGTCTTTTCAAACTTTCCCAAGAACACTTCTAGAAAAACAAATAAAATTATCAACATGCCATCCTTCAGTACTATGGAGGATTGTATAGTCTTGTATTAGAAGCATTGAATAGGCTGAGGAAAAAGCTACTAAAACCAAAGGATCAACAGAATCAGTCTTACATAAACACTAATAGCTCCTTGAATCTTTCTATCTGCTTATTGATCATATCAAATCATCAGTGCCTTGTCATTAATCTGTGAGTAAGTATGTGGTTCTCAATTGATGGCACTTATTTTATGTGGCATCTTATACTTGAAATTATTAAAAAAATAACTAAACACATCCAGTTTAATCAACATTTAGTTGTACGAGCTAAACAAATCAAAGCCCAGTGTTCAACACTATTTCATATCTCTCAATTGCAGTGGCCCACACTGTCCTTCCTTATCTCTCACTAATTGAGTAGACTAGCAACAATAACATTCATTATTTAGTATGTGGCTACTCTTGGCAGGGAGTTAGAAGTGCTTTTTCCAGATCTTTCTATTAATTATATATTTCATTCTTATTAAATAAAAATTATGCTGAATTACCTAGAAATGAAATTTTAAAAAGTTTTGTGTATGTGTGTGTCATGTCATGCATGAGTAATGCATTTACATCATTGCTACCCTACTCTCTGACTTCTCCAGCTCCTTTCTTGTCCCTCTATTCCTTCCCAAATTCACGATCTATTCTGTTTCTTTTTTCTTTTATTTTTTTAGAATATAAAACAATTACATCATTTCTTCCCTCCCTTAGTTTTTCCTCTCATTGTTAGAAATACAGCTTTAACGGTGTGACCAACAAGCACCATAAAACAAACTTGAATTTCCAAAATGAAGTTGCTAAGTCTGAGAATGGAAAAATAACTACCATATACTCTTTATGACAGAGGATTACAAAAAACGATGTGAGTATGTATCAAAAATCACAAACCAAATTGAAGAAACATCACCCAAAATAATAGGAAGATGAAAGGTCAGTTGAAGACATATATACCATTTGGAGTTAGCACATGTAATTATATAAAAGTCAATAGCAATCATATCATGAACTCCAAGGAAAAATAAGGTATACAATTAAAAGAATGAATGAAAATCCAAATACACATAAGCATAAGTGGAATTTAGAATAGTTATTAGGAAGAGTAACATGATCATAGTGCTGTGACATTCTGTATCAACCCCATTAAAAAACTAGACCGAGTGGTTAGAACTGGAAAACTGGTATTCATGTACCATTTTTAAGGATGCAGCTGGGTTAGCTGTTCTGAAGAAAAGATTGTCAATGAAGAGATGCTTATTAATTTGATCAAGATCTCAGTCTTTCGCAGTGTCCCAGGCGATCTTGGATCTTACTCTATGCCTTAAGTTGGCCTTCCACTTGCAAAAAGCATCCTGCTTCAGCCTTCTTCATGTAGTGATAACAGTTGTGAGCAACAATATCCACCTTAGGAATGGATCTACAAGGATAACCTCATTACACTGGCAACATGGCAGAACATAACCATGTGATTTCTTACATTAAAAATAAAAACACAGGTTCAGTGTGGTGGTGGTGCATGCTTTCAGTCCTAGTACAAAGGGAAACAGAAGCAGGAAGATCTCTGTAAATTCAAAGCCATCAGTGTGTACACTGACACGTTTCCTACATTGAAAAGACACACAATGAGATCCTATCTCAAAAAGCAAAAACAAACCAAATAATGACAACCACAATAACAACAACAAATAACCACAAGACATAACATTTATACTTTTGAGGAATATTTTTGATATCCTAGATTATATAGACACGATTAAACATGCCTATAAAATCAATCCTTTCAGAACCTTATATTAGAGTTGGAAATTAACAATATTTTAAATATACTCAATTTCTTAGGTTTTTTATCCCAGAAGGCAAAAAATCAGCTTATTATTGTCAACTTTGTATATTTGATACTAATAAATAGTTTGGGATGCATAAGAGAGTGAAAAATAATGAGGATGCTATTAGAACCCCTGTGTCTAAAATACTGTGTATGTTAATATATAAATATGTATATATAAAATAATATATTCTATTTAACACACATATACACATATATGTATTTAATATATATTAAATAATATATTTTATGTATAAGAATATATACATATGCATATATTTTTATTTATGAATATATTTCACATATATATGAAAAAAACACATAGAAATCTTAAATATAGTGAATATAACATCTTCAGTTAGAATGAAGAGTATAGCACACACACTATCATCTGTACAAAAAGATAAGCATGCAATAACACTCCATATTTTACAAGTATAACTCAGGACTTATGGTGGGAGATGTTGATGGAAGAGGTAATCAGATATAGAAGGAAAGAGGCTCAGTGGGTAAAATCATCTGACTAGCAAGTCTTAGCATACGTTTAATTCCATGATCTATGTAAACGACAGAAGTGGATGGAGTGGGTGGCACATGTCTGTAATACATAATCATCTATCAGAGATGAGAAGCAAAGACAGGAAATCATCCAGAACTCTCTCAGCATGCTAGCATTCAGCATAGCAGCAAAAATGAGAGACCCTGCTACTACAGGTGAAAGGCAAAACCCAGTTCCCCAAAGTTCTTCTCTGACTTCTCTATATGTGCCTTAACACATGAATACTCATATATACATAAACACACAGACAAAAACAGACAGACAGACACACACTCACCGCACATACACTCACATAAACACTGAATAAATAAACATTTAAAGTGTAAAAAAGAATAAAGGGGAATCAAGTGTGACTGAGTTGAGCCTCTGAATATTTATCATGATCATGCGGCATGAGCTGTTAGGGATGTCTAGCTTAGCTCTTTGCACTGGAGCTCAAGGAAGCAAGCAAAACTGCTCCACACCACAGTTTGTTAACAGAGCTAGCATTTGAATAAGAACTACAAGATTTCTACTTCCTGATCTTTTGTTTTATAATGTATGCTTCTTTATTCATATTGAGTATTTACAGAACATGGGTATGGTATAGTATTATGGCTCACTTGAAAAATATTTATTAAACAGTAGTGTTAGAGATTGATTATCCTAGATGATCAATAACACCATTGCCATAAGTCAAATGAAGTTTGGTAAGTTTAGTCTGTTTCCCTCTTAAAGTTAATTTTTAAAAGAAAAATAAGCACTAGAAAACAAATCCATTTAAAACTTTTAATGAAATAAGTTTATAATAACCTTTCACATAGTAAAACTCACAAAAATAAGTATAAAATATGTTCTCAATTTAGATTGTTTTTGCCACCCTGACAAATCCTGTGTACAAATTTCCTCTTCCTCTGCTCTCTCCTATGCCTTCTTCCTTTAGATTCTCATTTGTTCATTTGATTTGATCTCATGTTCTCTTCCTCACACCCTTTCCTATAGATTTGAATATCCAAACAAATATGACTATCTAATATGACTAAATCTGTTTCTCAATTTGAGTTCTGTGACTCTTTCCATTGATCTTATCTCCAGAAAAAAGAAAAGGCTCAGATTCTGCTTGGCAGAAAGGTTATAAATACATACCCATGGTTGCAGTTCCTTTGGGATCAAGCTTATTTAAAAATTGCAAACTTTCAAAGTTTGAAAAAAAATTGTTGTTTAACATGTATATCTGCAGAATTTAGGCAACATGAATGCAGAAAAATGCAGTACAATTTCTAGCAAAAGTCATTCACATACACACTGTGGATCCAAGCATCATTTTAGGTTAAGTTTTGTCTGAAAATAAGTTCAGATTGAGTTAAGTTTTAATATAAAATTAGACGTTTAAAGTTCTCATAGCTCTTCATATCCTGAAAATAAATATGAGGGAATGTTATTATTTAGATTAAAGCTTAACAATCATATTCATGCATTACCTCACATTCTATTCATAGATCAGTGAACAGTCATGACAGAAATAGTGCATGAATACCATCATTTTCAGTAACAGATTTTCATGACACTGGCTAAATCATGAATTCCCTCATTCAGACTTTTTACCTATATCATTACATGTCTTTATTATATGCTATAAAGAGGACATAAAATTTGCTACATCATCCAAAAGAATTTGGGGGGGGTGATGATCAGGTTGAAATTTTGAGTAAGGTATGTCCAACTTCAAACATTATGCCTTTTTTTAAATTTAAATTTCTTTCAATGCATGTAATTTAATCATATCTCCCCCCTCCCTCAAACACTCCCAGAGTCTACCTGCCTCCCTACTACACTTCTGTTTTTTCATTCTTTCTATCTCAAAAAAGAACAAAACACAAAAGACAATATTCAAAACAAACAAAACCTACTAAGACAAAAATATTAAGAGGACAACAGAAAAAGCATTTAAGCCCCCCAAGAGACAAAAACAAACAAACAAAAAACCAAAAAGCAAACACACAATGGAGTCCATTTGTGTTGGCCAATTACTTCCGGGCAATGAATGGATTGCCCTAGAGTTTAGTTGATAAACCCAGTGACATCCCATTAGAGGAAACTGATTTTTGTCTTTCCCAGCAGGTATCAACAACAAATAGCTTTTTAGTTAGGAATAGGTGTCTTGAATACATTTCAATTGCTGTGACAAAATACCATGACCATGACAACTTAAAAATAAAGCAATAATTTGAGCATCATGGTCCCGGAGGTTTCAAATCCATGACCACCATGGCTAGAAGCATGGCAGCACATAGGCAGACATGACTTTAGAGCAGTAGCTGAGAGCTTATATCCTTATCTGTCGTCCAGTAGAAGAGAAAAAGAAAACTGGGAATTATGCTTTTTAATTTTCAAAGCTCACCCCCAGTGACTTGCTGCATCCAACAAGGCCACGCCTCCTAAACCTTCCCAAACAGTTCCATGTACTGGGGATCAAGCATTTAAACATGGGGCCATTCTCACTCAAACCTCAATAGTGAGCTTTGTGTCTACTTCCTATCTTCAGTGCTGTGATTTTGTCTGATGTGAACCTGTGCAGGATTTTTGCATGTTGCGCATTCTGTTACACTTTTAGTGGGTATATGAACACCTCAAAAAATTAGCCTCTGATAAAGGTGTCAGATTGAAAATGTATATTCTTACTTTCTTTCTATTTATCTCTGTGTCTTTATCTCAATCCCTCCCCCTTCTGAACTATCCCCTAAAAGGATGATAAGTATGTTTATTTGACTGATGGTAGAGGCACAATAACCATAAAATACTGGAAGTGGAAAACAGATTCAAGGATCCTGAATCTCAAAATAAGAAAAGACAAGAAGTAAGTCATTACATTGTATAATTCCCCAAAGAATTATTAAATTATCAAATTTGAATTATTAAGAAGTGACAGAAATTTTCGGTTATAGAAGGGAAATTTGATTAAAAATAGCGATGTCAAAACTCTTAGAGGCACTTTGGAAGTTTCTTTCTGTGCCCTGCATTTCAATTCTTCATACACCTTCTCCATAGAAGTACAGAAGAAAGTTGTTTGATGATGAAGCTTAAGGAAAGGTTTCCACTTAGACCAGTGATGCCTTTGACATTCCTTCTGATTGTCCAATACTCTTAGACAAGTTTTGACCCCCTAGAAAGAATCACAGATATTTATTTTTGGAAGGATCTAAGCAATTCCAGAAAAAAGCATAACAACACTAAGAGGGTCTTCTTTACTTATATAGCTTATCCTTAATAGAGTTCCATTCTTAGCCAAAATCCCTTGAGCTTCCCATCAACTATTAGTCTCTGATACTGTTATAAAGACAACATTCTGAGGTGCGTGTTCCTATTAAAACTTAACAATCAGGGAAGATGAAAACTGAAATCAAAATTTTCAGGAGAAAAAAAATTAAAAATAAACAAAACAGAAAATCTAATGATGATATATTGAGAGCTATAGGAAAATATGACGTTACCAAAACAAAACCAAAATTATAAGAATTATTGAAGGGATGCAGCCTCTGGATACAAGCTAAAGAACAAAAAATGAAAAATATAGTATGTTTCAAATGTATAGCCTAAAAACCCTCTGAGAACACAGAATAATCATCAGAGTCACAGAACTACAAATTTGAAAGCCAAAATGGAGGTCTGATTGTAGAACACAAGTCTTCATATTAAACAGAAGCTTGGAGTCCCAGAATGCTGGAAAAAATATTTCTAGACTAAGGACTAGGTCATAAAACTTTAGATTCTGATGAAAAATTCACTTGTGGGGAAAAACAGAATTAATAATAATTTTAAGTGATTATCAATCTTTTCTTCATAAAATTTTAAAATGTTTCAAAATTTTAAAAACTATTTTATAATTTACAAGCTAGAATTCTGTAAATAAATATAGTATCAACTAGTTGACAAATATATACAGATAAACATAAATAAAATATTTTAAAAATTCTGTGTGGAGAAACATTTTGCTTTAAGTAGGGTATGTTATCCCCAAACAAATAGGTGAGCCATGAAATGCAACAGTCTAGGACTTAGTAACTGAAAATACAGTCATCGAAAGGGACAGGAGTTAGAAGGGCTGGGGAGACAGTTCAGTGGGTAGAATGTTTGCTGCCCAAGTCTGAGGGCCTGATTTGAATCCTCAACACCCAAATGAAATAAGATGAAGTATCCTATGTGTGTAACACCCAGCATACACATATTCTCCCTTGACAGCTGCCACTTCCCTCTTCCTCTAAACTTGATCTTCCAATTCTAGCCCCTACTCCATCCATCCATCCATCCATCCATCCATTTCTATCCATTCTATTTCCTTTTCCTATAAAGGTCTATTTGTCCCTCTTGTTCTTTACCTAATCTCTGTGATTCTATGGATTGTAGCTTGGTTATTATTGACTTAACAGAGTGTATACACATATAAACAGACACCTCTCTTTGGGGATCTTGGTAGCCTCATTCAGTGTGATAGTCTATCAAATTACCTGTGAAGTTAATGGTTTAATGTTTTTGACATCTGAGTAACTTTTAAATGTTCCATTTTTAAAAATGTTTAAATTTATTTCAATTGTTTAAATGTTCCATATTTATTTTATTTTTATCAGTTGAGAGATATCTAAGTTGTTTCACATTTCAGGCTGTTATAAATAGAGTAGCTATGAACATAGTTGAGCAAGTGTCTTATGGTAGGATGAAGAGTCCCTTTGTGTATTTGCCCAAGAGTGGTGTAGCTGGATCTTAAGGTTGATCAATTCCTATGTTCCTGATGAACCACCACAATGGTTTCCATAGTGGCTATACAATTTAGCTCTACCATCAGTAATATATGAGTGTTTCCCTTATTCCACATCCTCACTACTGTGAGCTCTCATTTGTTTTATGATCTTAGTCACTCTAGTGTGTGTAAGATAAAATCTCAAAATGGTTCTGATTTGCATACCCCTGATGACTAAAATGTTGAATATTTCTTTTAAGTGTTTCTCAGTCACATGAGTTTTACAGTTTGAGGGTTCTCTCTGTTGATCTGTACAACATTTTTATTTTGTTTTCTTTTATTTCTTATTTATTTATTACTTCAGGTTACATCTCCATTGTAGTGTCCTCTTTCCACCCCTCCCAGTCCCGCCTGCCCACCTTCTACCCACTATTCCTTCCATCCCACTCCTCTGGAGTGGAGTGTACCTACATAAGTTCCCACCCCAGTTCAGCAGTCATATGAGGGCCAAGAGCCTCCTCATACACTGGGGGCATATAAGGCAGCACCACTAGGGCAAAGTGTCTCACTGACAGGAAAAAAAGTCTATGTTCATGTTCTTTTTGGTGCATTGGTTATAGTATAGTTATCCTGTACTATATGACTAAAATCCGACTATAAGTGAATAGATCCCAGTACATCCTTCTGAGTCTGGGTTAGCTCACTCAGGATGAGCTTCTCCAGTTCCATCCATTTGGCTGCAAATTGCAGGATTTCATTGTTTCTGATAACTTAGTAGTATTCCATTGTGTAGAAGTGCCACAGTTTTTTAATCCATTCTTTGGTTGATGGACATCTGGGTTGCTTCCAGTTTCCCTAATTTCTTGAGTTCTTTTATGTATTATGGATATTATATGTGTAGTTGGTAAAAAAAAATCTTTTCCCATTTTAGAGGCTGCCATATTGTGCCAATGACAGTGTGCTCTGCCCTTTAGGAGGTTTTAATTTTCATAAGGTTCCATTTATTAATTGTTATTCTTAGTGTCTCTGCTAATCACGTTCTGTTCAGAAAATCGTTTGCTGTGCCAATGAGTTCACTTTCTTGTTTATCAGGCTTAGTACATACAGCTTTATGTTGAGGTCTTTGATCCTTTTGGAGGTATAAATTTGGATCTACTTGTTTGGTCTATATGCATCTGTTCATTATGGCCAACAATGATTGTTGGGGATGCTGTCTTTATTTCAGTGTGTATTTCTGGCTTCTTTACCAAAACTTGGGAGTCGATAGGTAAATGGATTTATATTAGAGACTTTAATTTGATTCATTGATCAATGTGGCTGTTTTGTGCCAATGATGTTTTTAATACTATTGACCTGTAGTACAATTTGAAGTGGGAATCATGTAACCTTTAGGTGTTCTTTTATTTTTCATGGTTGTTTCAGCTATCCATCTCTCTCTCTCTCTCTCTCTCTCTCTCTCTCTCTCTCTCTCTCTGTGTGTGTGTGTGTGTGTGTGTGTGTGTGTGTGTTTCCATATGAAGCTGAAGCCTGTCATTTCAAAATCTGTGAAGAATTGTGACTGAATTTTGGTTAGGATTCCTCTGAATCTGCATCAGTAGATTACTTTTTGTAGGACAGACATTTTTAATATACTAATGTATTAATCCTATGGATCTATTAGCATGGGAGATCTTTCTGTCTTCTGATTTCTTCAATTTCTTTCTCCATTGTCTTAAAGTCTTTAAGTTAAAGTCTTCCACTTGCTTGGATAGAGTTACCCCAAGATATTTATATTACTTGAGGCTACTGTGAATGATGTTGTTTCTAAGGTTTCTTTCTCAGTCTATCTGTCATTTGTATATAAAAGGCTATTGATTTTGTTATTTAATTTTGTATCCAGCTATTTTGCTATAGGAGTTTATCAGATACAGGAGTTTCTTGGTAGAAGTTTTAGGATCACATGGGTATGCTATCACATTATCTGAAAGTAGAGATACTCTCACTTTTCTTATCTGTATCCCTTTGATCTCATTCCATTAAGATTTATTCTAGCTAAGATTTTAAGTAATATATTATTAGGCATGGAAATAGTGGACAATCCTGTCTCATTCCCGATATTAGTGGAATTGCTTTGAGTTTCTCTTCATTTAAGTTGACATTAGCTATGGGGTTGCTGTAAATTGCAACCTTAACTATATTGAAGTATGTCCCTTGTATCCTTCATCTTTCCATTATTTTTATCATGAAGGTGTGTTGATTTTGTCAAAGGCCATTTCTGTATCTACTGAGAGGGTCATATGGTTTTGTCTTTCAGTTTGTTTATATGATGGATTACAATTATCACCTATGCATGTTGAACCATCTATGTAACTCTGGGATAAAGCCAACTTGATCATGGTGGATGATCTTTTTAATGTGTTCTTGGGTTGAATTTCCAATAATTTTATAGGAAAAATTTTCCATCTAAGTTCATAAAAGAAATTGGTTTTCTTTGTTGGACTTTTAAGTTGTTTTGGCACCAGGGTATCTGTATCCATATAAAATGATTTTGACTATATTGCATTCATGTTTCTTTTGGTGGAATAATTTGAGGTGTATTGGCATTAACTCAACTTTGAAATTCTCGTAGAATTCTCCACTATAACCATTTAGCTTTAGATTTTTTTTTGCATGTGAGATTTTAAAGACTGCTTCTATTTCAGCAGGGCTTATAGGCCTCTTCAAATTGCTTATTTGATTTATTTTGACTTACTTTAGTGATTGGTACATATCAATACATTTATCTATTTATTTTAGATTTTTTTCTTTTTAAAAATGTTTATTTATTACTTCAAGTTACATCTTCTTCATAGTACCCTCTTTCAACCCTTCCCATTTCCACCCTCCCACCCTCTCCTTCCTCTACCACCTATGCCACTCCTTCGATGTGGAGTGTCCCTACATATCAGCCCCTATCAGTTCGACAGTCATATGAGAGCTAAGAGCTTCTTCTTGTACTAGGAGCCTACATGGTAGCACCCCTAGGGCAAATTGTCCCATTAATAGGTAACAAAATCTATGTTCCTGATCCTTTTGGTGTGTTGGTTGTAGGATAGTTATCCTGCACTATATGGCTAAAATCCAATTATAAGTGAGTATATTTCATGTGCATCTTTCTGAGTCTGGGTTAGTTCACTCAGGATGAGATTTTCTAGTTCCATCTATTTGGCTGTGAATTTAAAATGGAAAAAATAAAGACAACACAAGCAGAGACAATCCTGGAGGTGGAAAATCAAGGGAAGAGAATAGAAAATACAGACATGAGTATCAAAAATAGGATAGAAGAGATGGAAGACAGACTCTCAGGCATGGAAGATTCGTTTGAAGAAATCCGTACAACAACCAAAAAGAATGAGAAATCTAAAAAAGCTCTCACCAACAACATCCAAGAAATCAAGGACTCAATGAAAAGACAGAACCTAAGAATTATAGGCATAGAGAAAATGGAAGATTCCTGACTGCAAGGTCCAGGAAACATCTTTTAAATTTTCTAATTTGATGGAGTATAGGTTTTAAAAATATGTCCTCATGATTCTTAATTTATTAAATATCTGTTTTTATATCCCCCCTTTTATTTCTAATTTTGTTGATTTAGAATTTCTCTTTCTGACTTTTATTTAATTTGGATAAGAGTGCATTAATAACATTGATTCTGTCAAGAATAAGTTATTTGTTTCATTGATTGTTTTTAATTTATTTTTTGCTAGTGTATATTTATTTTTTATTGATTTCAGTCCAGAGTTTAATTATTTCCTGCTTTCTACTTTTTGGGGGTGTGATTTTTTTTTCCCTTTGATTCTCAAACTTTCAGTTACACTGTTAAATTACTAGTATGAAATCTCTCCAATTTTCTATGCAAGCTCTTAGGGCTATTATTAACTTGGCTCTTAGAACCACCTTCATTTTTCTCATAAGTTTGTGAATGTTGTATATTCATTTTTGCTCAATTCTAGAAAGTCTTTATTCTCTTTCTTGGCTGTTGGGGTAGCGTTCAGCATTCTAAATATTAATTGGTCCTTTTTGCTGTCTGTTACTTATATTGACTTTTATTGGTTAAATAAAATGTCGAGGCCTGAGACTGGGCAAAGACAGAGAAGGTGAGACTTCCTGAGATCAGAGCAAGAACTCGGCACACACAGAGACTCTCGCTCTTTCCTCCAGGAGACACAGAAGGAGACAGATGTCTGGAGAAGTCTGGAAGGTACTCGCAGGCACATGGTGGTTTGGGATTAGGTGATCTGACCAGGTTAACATAGAGAAGCTAATTGAGAGTCTGCTCAGCTAAGGGCTAAGTGTTAAAACATTAAAAACAAACAAACAAACAAACAAACAAATAAATAAGTAAATAAGTAAATAAGTAAGTAAATAAATAAATATATATATATATATATATATATATATAAATAAATGAGAGAGAGAAAGAAATATATTCTGTTAATCAATGTAAGGACCCACAGTCAGGCTGGGGAAGAACATGCAAACAGCATGCCTCCCACAGCCAACAGTTAAGAAAAGCTAACATGAAAGAGCATATCATGCTATTCTACACCAATTTCTTTAAGAATGGGGTTTCCATGGGAGAACAGGAACTCAAACTAATACAAAATGGTTTAATTAATGTTATTGTTTAATAAGGATAATTCAATTATTTAAATTCATACCTTGATCTCAAAACTTGGGAGACAAGGACAAAACAGGTTCCTTGTGTGTTTGAAGCCAATCTAACCTACAGAGCTCTACAGAGCAAATCAAGGCAGCCCAAACTACAAAATCCCTGTCTCAATAAGGATAGATATATCCACATAGAAATTAAATCTCCAAAGAAAGGAGAAAAGGAAAGAAAAAATATATAAATGCATACCTTTGATCCCAAAACATGGGAGACAAAGACAGAGACAGATTGGTTCCTTTTGAGTTTGAGGCCAACCTAGTCTACAAAAAACCAGAACAACACAGAATAAATCTGCTTTGATCAATTAATAAATTTATGTCACCTATAAAGGAGAATACTTAAACTCCATACGGTCTTATGTTATATTTTCAATTTAAAATAGATTATATATAGCATAAATATGTAATACCAGGGGGAAGAAGAAGACACACGTCGTGGATTAGAAAAAAGAACCTCATTGCACATGACCTGGAACATCGGCATATCGTGGAGAATGGCAGTCCAAGGGGACGTATGTATATATGGGGTCATATTTGGGTAATAGACTTAAGAGCTAGATTAGATGGGCTAGGATGGCTCAATTCAGGCCAAGGCTTGTGAAAATCCATGTGGTCTCTGTGTGCTCATTTATAATGTCTGGATAAAGATTAACAGCAGCAAATCAATTAAATATAACATAAATACTGGTTAAATAGTTTAATTAGCCTTATTTTTTTTACATATGGCGCCCCACATTGGGCACCACCTGAAAACTGCAAATTAATTAATTAATGTAGTTATTAGTAAGTATAAACTGTAATATTAGGCCAGCGGAGTAGCCAGCGGCTAGGCAGAAGAGCAGGCAGCCTGGCCCAAGTGCCTTAACCGGTTGCCTAACCGGTTGCCTAACTTATCCTGGAGATAGAGCCCCGGGATCAAGGGTGGCCTACACCACCTGTAACCTAAACTCTGTTAATTAATATAAGTTGTTATATTAGGTTGGTAGAATTACCAGCGGCTTGGCAGGAGATTCGCCTGGGCTCAAGGGGAGTCTGAGAGTCTGGAAGTCCAATGGCCCGGGACTGCTTGGACTGAGGGCCTATAAGCCGCCACAGTCTTTTCCCCAATAATTAAACACACCAAGACCTTTAATGTTTTAATGTTTAGCCCTTAGCTGGGCAGACTCTCAATTAGCTACTCTATGTTAACCCAGATCGGATCATCTAATTCCAAACCACCAATGTGCCTGCGAGTACCTTCCAACCTTCTCCAGACGTCTGTCTCCTTCTGTGTCTCCGGGAGGAAAGAGCGAGAATCTCTGTGTGTGCCGAGTTCCTGCTCTGATCTCAGGAAGTCCCACCTTCTCTGTCTTTGCCCAATCTCAGGCCTCGACATTTTATTTAACCAATCAGAGTCAATATAAGTAATAGACAGCAAAAAGGACCAATTAACATTTAGAATGCTTAACACTACCCCAACACTTGGCCCATATTTCATTAAGTAACAAGTTCTGTTTCTGTGAGTTTGTAAGTTTCTATTGTTGATGGCATCCAGCTTTATCAGTGGTTATCAGGTAGAAGGCTATGTGAGTAATCAGATGGAGCTAGGAGAGATGAGGAAGGGAGGTCACTACAGATGTTCTTCTATAGAACTGGTATTGAAACTGAGGGATTGGATTTGGGGGCAGAAGGAAGAGATCAATATCTGAAGTTAGCCTACCTGCTTCCCTTGCAGGAGTGACTGACCTGAAGGTTCCCAGAGAATGGTTGCTGAAGTTGATAGCTGGGATAAAGTACTGAGTAGTCAGGAGGTGTCATTCTGTGTCTCTCAGGAAGCTCAGGACTTGTTGGAAGTGTATGCTTCCCCTGCCAGAAGGCCTGAGCTCCATCAGTTTCTGGGCAGAAAAGAATGAAACACGGGACAAGATCCATGTCACAGGGTAATTGGTCTTAACTTGAGGGAGGCATGAGAGGCTGAATTAACTCCACTTCCAAGTGTTACAGGTCCCAGATAAACATGCAGCAAAGAGAGGCACTCTTTGCTAGGAAGTGTAGTTCACAGCTCTTTTAGCTAAGCTTCAGGTACCGAGCCAGGTGGCAGCAGGGAGATTGTGGCTCCTGAACCAAGCCAGTCAATGGTGGGAGCCCAAATTTGAGGCTGATTTGGGAACAGCCAACATCTTACTGCAGCAGGTGAGCACTGTGTCTAGCAGTGCTGGAGAAGGTGTCAGTTCACACAGACAAATGGTGAAAGTTAGGTGCCTTTCAGGGTGGCTGCAATGACTGGTGGTGATCCAGACACTAGCCTGACCACCAGCAGCTGAGGCGATGAGGTGTAAGCAGAAGCTTGCAGCCAGCTGAAGTACCCTGAAGTGAGATCTGGCTGTTGGCAGCAGGAACCTGGCTAGGCAAATAGATCCAGTGAATGAATTCTTCTGGGAGGAAAAGGCCCTTCCTTCTCAAGTGTTACAGCCTAAATAAGCAGTGAGTCTCAAATGTTGATGAAGTAGATGGTGGATTTGTTTATTTTGTGAATAGGTACATTATCAACATTGGGGAGTGGGAGGGGTTTAGCAGTGAATAAGTTTTATTGACTGAGGCTAGGAATGACAGGGATGCTTTTTTTTTTTTTTTTTTTTTTTACAAGCAGCAGCACAATCCTATCATAAGGGGAACACAACACTTAATTATCCTATGGGCAGTGGGTAGGGGGAGGGGTGAAGCAGCAAACTGTGTCAAAAGTTATGCTCCAGGTATGGTAAGAGGTATGGGCAAAGGTCGTTGGCTGAAAGCTAAGGTACCAAGATGTCTCATTAGTATGGAAAGGCATTCCAGGAATCCCAGGTACTCATTGAGTGGGTTTCTTATCAGTAGAAAGGTTGGACCTATAATTTCAATGTGAGTCTCTGTGATATACCTCAGATAGAGGGTGTGAGGTTTCCCTAGTTCAGGAAGAGAGGAGGAAACCCCACTGAAAATGTATTCCACCATTTAGCACGGAGCTTAGGGAGTTTCTGGTAATATCAAACTTTGACCTTAACAGCAGGGTTTCCCAAGAAGGATGAAGGTTGTGTGTGTGTGTGTGGGGGGGTCTTTGTGATCCCCTGGAAATGGGGGCTTGAAAGGAAGGGAAGCAACAGCAGGTGATATGTTACAGAACTGAGGGTGAGACTGTGGTATTGAATTTGTTGGAGAGAAGTTCAGCTACAATAAGGAAATTATTATATATGATAATAGCATTTTATATTGGCCAGTGTTACACAACTTATACTAAAACAAACAAACAAAACAAGGCAAATCAATGTTTGAAAACTGTAAACATTAACTTGCTCAATACACTATTATGTTGGTTAATAATGTATTTTTGTCATTATCCTAGTGACCTATCCAAACAGGTTACACTGTGATTGTGCCCTGGTAGGCAAGGAACCCAGGAAGATCATGTCAGCAGATCCTTGCAAACCAGGCCTTTGTCATGTGTGGTTAGTAACTATACTCTTAGGAGGGATAATGATACCTAGTGGTTCATCACTGAATGCTTTTGATAATTTCTACTATTTACAAGTGTTTCAAATCCTGGCTACATGAATTGATACTTGGTTTGTTTATGCTTAGCACATTTGATCTGTCTGCCAAGTTTAGGTTTGATCTCCCTACTGTAGCTCCTGTCTTGGTGTCCTGCTATCATTTATTAACCACAAACATCACATCCTGAAGAGTAGAGCTGGCAGGAGCCTGGTTTCTGTGTTGCTGGGCTGGCTAGAATTCAGGCTCTTGTTGCCAGTGATCTGCAATTCCATTTAACAATAAAAGGGGCTGATGATATTACCAATGAAACACCCTAAGCATGCCATATGCTGGTGAGTCCACATCCATTACGATGGCTCTGTACATTTTTGCCTTTAATGCTCTGTACATTTTTGCATTTAATGTACATGATCATTTAATGCTCCTGACTTCACTCATGATTTGATGAATATCTGAACCACTGACTTTGCATGTAATCCATTCACAAAATGAGCAATATGATATTTAGTAGGGAGTAGGAAATGCAATGCTTCTGTTCTTGTGAAGAGCTGGAGTTTGCTTCTCCATTAACCTTGGAATTGGTTCTGGTCTGGTATATGATTAGCCTATCAGGGATCACACAACTACAACAAAACTGCCTCTCCTTCTCCCATCAGCTATTAAATTCTAATATCTTGTCAGCCAGTGGTGGGATAAAGCATTTACCTTTCCTATGCTATGCTAGGATTTTTGCCTGGGTAGGGCTTGCACAAGTCTTATACATGCTGTTACACTCACCATGAGTTCATATATGCATCTTCCCTATTGTGTCTTGCAACCACTGTTCCTTTGAAGTTATATACCTTCTCTGGCTCTTACAATCTTTCTGATGCCTCTTTTAAAAGGATCTTTGAGCCTTGTGGTGATGTGATATGAATGTCTGACTTAGGGCTGAGCGTTCTACAGTTCTCTTCACATTGACCAGTGAATGGTATTTATACTGATACCTAACAGTTAAAGGATGAGCTGATCTATGATTATGGCAACAAAGTCATTAGGAATTGTTTTAATGATGATGTATTAGATAAAGTCTTTAATTTTTTAAGATTTATTTTATTTTATTTTGGTGTGTGTGTGTGTACATGTACAAATCCACATGTACTTTCACTCAGGGGGCAGAAAGAGCCATGAGTTACCCTGGAACTAGAATTGCAGGAAGTCTTGAACCTCCTAATGTGGGATTTGGAAACATACTCCTGTTTTCTATAAGAACAGAAAGCACTATTATCTGTTGAACCATCTCTCCAGCCCAGAGCAAGTCTTGATAACATTGTAAACTCTACAGATCAATAACATTGGGAAAGTGCCAGCAGATAATGTATCACTAACAATTACATTGAGGGAAAAAACAAAACTACTTCAATTTTAGCAAAGGCTTGTAGCTAAGAACAGACTTGATTGTGCAATTTCTATATTAATAGAGGGTGAGCACATCTCTAACACATATCTTCATGGCTTGTTTCCTTTTGCTTTCTCCATGGTAACCATAGGAGAGGAAATAGTCATGAATGAACACCAAAAAAAAGTTATTTTGAGTATTGAAGTTGGATACAAACTTCAGCAGTAATACACAATTGATGGTGTGGTAAGACAGATTACTGAAGATGGATGCCAGAAGTCCTATAGTTTAATAGGCTGAGGAAGACAGTGTTGAATTTAAACACTAAGGTTTGGGATGGTGGGCAGAAGTCATGCCTCCAGTGATGATATAATACACTGAATGAATTTTATTACATAAACACATTTACAAATGTGGAAAATTTTCATTTTTTATTCAAAGGTATTTGAGGCATGAAGCTGTCTGCAGAATATTAGCTAAAATAAGGTAATAAAGAAAAAGAATGTGACTCCAGTATAAATCTTAAAAACAGATCAGGATTTGCCTTGAATTCTGTAAATCTCAGTTGGCTTCTGTGATCAAGCCATGAAACTTCACTGTTAGGCCAAAAGTAAAATGTTTTCATGTCAGATCTCATTGGTCTGCAGCCAGCAGGCAAGCATCTCTTAACTCAGTATGTCAGCTG
The DNA here is from genome assembly GCA_907164525.1 of Lophiomys imhausi. Lineage (NCBI taxonomy): Eukaryota > Metazoa > Chordata > Mammalia > Rodentia > Muridae > Lophiomys > Lophiomys imhausi. Next base: position 1,817,148 of record CAJQZJ010001466.1, on the reverse strand, counting down.
ATTACTTGAGGTGTCCAACCATTCCATCGTGCACTTGTTCAAATAGCTCATTCACCATATCTACAAAGGATCACATTCATATTTTGTTGTTTGTGTGACTAGGACATAGATGCTCTAAGAAGTATTTTTGGTGGGTAAAAGTGCTTGCATTTCAAGTGTGACAATAAGAGTTTGAATTCTGCAAACCTATGAAAATGCTGGTTAGCAGATCACTTGTAATTCTAGTGTGTTCAGGAGTTAAAGACAGGACCCCTGGAGAAAGATGGCTTGCTGTACTCGCTATATTAATCAGATCAGGATTCATGCAAGAGTTCTTGTCTCAATATATGAAGTGGAAAACCTCTCAGGACACTTGGTATGAAGTTCTGGCTTCTACAGGCAAGTCCATACACCTTTAAGCATGCATGTGTACTCACACCAGCAAACTGGGACACACATACAAGCATAGTACACACGTATGTGTGCAAAATATTCAAAACAAAGATTCTTAGGATTAAGCCCTACACATAGTTTATCCTAAGGAATGGGGAGGCATAGTGACAAGCTTCCCCATATTTCTGATTCAAAAGAAAGGCTCCAACTCAGGGACCCCTGCATCTCCTGGTATTATGGAGCATTTTTGCTGTGGGTACAACTTGAATAATTCATTGGTTAGCCAAAGGAAAGTCTTCTTCCCAAATACACTGAGCAGCGGCTGCAGAGAGTTAAATCTTTGGGGAAAATATGTTATAGATCTCTAGCAGTCTGAAATGGTTTAGCAACTGGATGTCTAAGAGGCCTTTCATAAACTGCACACATTCCCGGAAACAGTCTCCATGCTCCCAAGGAAGTTTGCAGACCTTAGGAAATGTGCTCTAGTCTTCTCATTGTCCCTTCTTAAAGGAGTCAGCAATGCTTAAGTCTTTTGTGTCTTGAATTACTCCTTAGTTGTGTCATATGCATAATTATTGGGAAGAGATATTTTGGGATTTCCCTCTGAGGAGTCCTTGAAACCCCACTATAGACTTAAACAACAAAAAAATTATTGTATATAGCCATATTAGCTACCTGTAAATTCTGTTAAAGTTACCTAAGGTACCAGGGAAATAGATCAGTTAGTAAAGTGCTTATACTGCCGATGTGAGGGGCTGAGTTTGGATTTGAAGCTCTCACATAAAAACCAATGCTACAGACTATGCCTGTGACCTCTATACTATGGAGCTGGAGACAGGAGGATCTCTGGAAACTGCTGGCTAGATAATCTAGCTAATGTATGAGCTCTAGGTTCTGTGAGAGACCGTGCTTCAAAGAATAAGTCACAGAGTGACAGAAAAGAAGGTTGATGTTGAATTGATTCCACTTACACATGCATGTGCCTGTATGTACATGCTAACATATGTGGACAGACTCATGGACACACATACATAATAAATAAAATACTCATAGTCTGAGATGCCTCAGGCATTAGAATATAAAAGAATTCCTTAGGAGTCATTTATAGAGAAAACATCCAACCAGGTGCTAGGACCCAGGGCAACACTTGTTTTTTTCTTTTATAATATACTTTTTTACATTAAATAAAGGGCATCAATGGGGAGATCTGCCTAAAATTTATTGGGTGACTTTTTTATCTTCAAAGCTTTCTTTTTAGTTTTCATTAGTTTCCCCCTCCACTGTAAGGATGAGACGTTTAAAGTAATCAAGTTGTTAAGAGACAAGCAACATTTGCTTATCTCAATACAAGAGATAGATAGGGCATCTTCAAACACCCCAAGAGATCTGCAGAATATGGCATTCAAAGATGTGGTCTTAAATTAAGATTTTTTTTGATATCGTGACATATCAGCTCCTGACAGCACCCCCTATTCTACTACAAGTAGAAGATAAGCATCGAAGAATCTCCAGTGTGAGATGGTTGAATTAGTGGCAAGCCTATCTCTTGGCATGTAAAAACTCCTTGCTTCAACTGCAGACAGACTGCTGTCCAAAAAGGACAAAACTTGGTAGCAGGGAAGTCGACAGCCTAGCTCTGCCAAGACAGGGTAGGTTAGTCCTTCACAATCCCTGCTCTACAATAAATGTCTGTCAGAGAAACAGGACCAAAAGGCTGAAGACTGATGCTGGAGTGTATGGAGAGAAAATGGGAACTGTCCAGGTAGTCACTGGTTTGTCTTTTCTTAGTATTGGAAGCTGCAGGCCCTGCACTTCCTATATAATCAGATATATTTATCCTTCTCAGCTCTCTGAGGTGGTTGAAGAATAGACAGCTTGAGTCTCATAGCTAAATTTTGAGTTGTTTAGGAATCAAGAGGGTGTTCTAGATCTAAGAAGATGGTTATAATAGTGATGCAAGTTAGTATGAAAACTAAGTCAGTTATAGAACTTTAAACTCATGGAGATGGTTAGAAGGTAGAAGGTTAAAGTCAGGGGCCAAATATGTATGAACTGGACAATGGGAAGGTATAGTGGGCCATTTAACTCTCATAAATGTGGCATATTTAATTGTGCTGTTTTGTGTAGAATTTACTGTTATAAGAGAAAGAACCATTTGTTGGAATGAAAAGAGAAGCTGTTGGGGGAGGAAGAGGGTGGAAGGGTGGGACAGGAAGGGGGAATAGGGAAGGGTTTGCGAATGAGATGTAACTTGAAAAAAAAATAAAGTACTTATAAAAAAATAAAAAATAAAATAAAAAAATAAAGGCATCAGGTAAGGAAGATACGCCTTAGGGAGTTCGTAAAGCAACCCGTCTCATTTCACACAGAGGACAAAGTGAAAGCAGCCATCTAGTGGCGTCTGGCCACTTAGCAGGTCTGATTGGCTTCTGCGGTGGGGGTTGGGTGGGCTTGGTGTCGCAATCATCTGTGTCCAACGTGCCTTTGTACATCCCGAGACTGCCTGTGCTTAAGGAGATAAGCGATGTGGAGAGGTGAGAGTTTTCTGCCTAGGAATGTGAGGAAACTAAACTAAAATAAGTTGGACCTTCAACCTGCAACAACAGCAGCTGAGAAGCGTGTCGAATTGAGCTACTGATAAATCCAGAATAGAAACCAGGCATATTCTCTAATGTCCTGACTACTTTCCATAAAGTTTCCTTCTGAGATCAACACTGAAAGTTCTCATCATCCAAAGACATTCTTCTTTCACCATTTGTTCTGTGACTTGTCACAGTGTTTGACAAGTCACAGAATAAACCACTCAAGATTGTCTCTTATTCTACATACTGAAGGGTAATTTCTTCTCTCATCTTTAGTATTTGCATACTTCTCTTTCAGAGAAAGGAGTATGGGCTAAGGAAAGCTAAACATTTGCCAGTAATCCACTTCTGGTTTGTGTGTGTGTGTGTGTGTGTATGTGTGTGTGTGTGTGTGTGTGTGTGTGTGTGTGTGAGCTGAGGGAAGAAGACAGGTCTGTTTCTGAGAAATCAACTATGTGCAGGAGGCATAAGGATTAAAAAATGAGAAACCTGGATGATTCTAGAATATTCTGGGAGAAATTTTCTTGGTGAATTAAATGACAAAACAGCTGATAATAAAGAAAACCTTCATCTTGGACATATAATTTCATGTTTTGGTGAAGAAAGGAAATATGATTTACTTTTTTGAAAATAATTTAACCTTTATTTTTATTTATGTGTATGCATGTCTCTGCACCATGTGCAGGCAGTGCCCATGTAGCCAGAAGAGAACACAGGATTCTCTGAGGCCAGGGTTGCAGGTAGTTGTAAGCTTCCAAGTGGGTTCTGGAAATCTAACCCAGGTTCCCCAGAAGAGCTACCAGTTCTCTGAAGCACTGAAAAACATGATAGTTTAAACCATCAGTTCTCAACCTGGGGGCTGCAACCCCTTTTGGGGGGGGGGGTCACATATCGTATATTTACATTACAATCCATAACAGTAGCAAAATTACAGATAAGAAGTCACAACAAAATAAGTTTATGGTCAAAGGTCACCATAATATGAGGAACTGCAGTAAAGGGTCACAGCATTAGGAAGGTTGAGAATCACTGCTTTACATGTATTTTTAAAAAATGTGGGGCTGGATGATAGCTCAGTCAGTAAATGTTTTTACAAAAAAAGCATTCTTGCGCTTCTTAAGCACAAGAATCTAAGTCAAATAAGTAATCCAAGTAAGTAAATAGAAAACATCCCATTCCAAGGCTGGGGCTAGAGATATAAAGTGAAGGGCAGCCTCTGCTCTATAATGAGATATCATCCCCATAAATAAAAATAAAGAAATTTAAATATGCATTAAGGATTCCATTGTTTATATCTAAAGGCACAAACAAACATTCAAATTCACATTTGACCAAAAATTCCATTTTGTATTATTTTGCAATTTATTACTGCTGCAAAAATAATTCTGCATATGGTCATCAAAAATTACAAACCACTGTATTAAATGCCCTAGCAGTGATTATTTCATTCATTTTTAAAATGAGGGCAAATTCCTTAAGTAAACACTTTTATGATATCCACAGTGGGTTGAGGGAAGTGGTACAGGGAAGTATGAGAATATTACCCCGCTCATGAGTGACTAAAACAAAACATGACTTTAGGTCTGTCTGAATCTGGAAATTGCTCTCTCTCTCAACCAGTGCACTTTATTGCCCAACAATGAAAATCAATGTGTCGAAAGGTTTTAGTTAAAATTGCTTTTACTGTGTACAAAATGGGAATATTGGGACCTACAAACAACCTTGCAAGCATTGGGATTTCAGCCTACTCTTCTTTCAAGTGGCAACTTGCTGTCTTTAGTGACTTATGTTCTTATCCTTCACAATTGGCTGACAATATTTGAATAAATCTGCTTGCAAATGTGACTGGGAATAAATGTGGAAAGCTGATCTTTTGAGATTTCCCCTTTCCTTATCAGTAGGAACAAGGCAGGCACTCTGAGCACTGAAATAATTTCAGTGAGAATTCCAATATCAAGGCAGATTATCTTAGTTTAAAGAAGTCTGAGAAAGGCTTTGCACATTATAGTTCAGCCAGGGTGAAGACTACATGGCTGATGTTTGGAAATATTTGGTCATTAAACTCTTAGCATTTCAACAATGACCTAAAGAGAGAGGTTCTATCTCAATGTGTATGAGATTTATTGCAGGCATATTAGTAAGAGGAACTGCACCTGATATTTTTCAAAGACATATGAAGCATTTAGAATTCATACTATAGTTTCTTTAATGTAATTTAACAGTAACCTGAAATTGTTTTCATATCAAAAAGGTGACAGCAGAGCTTTCTCAAGTGGACTTGTATGCAAGGATCGTGTTCTATACATAATAATGGAAAACTGAGCAGGAGCAAAACAATATATTTCCTCTCTTTTACTAAAAGCAGGCACTGCTGTCTTCAATAAGGCAAATGGACATTTTTTTAAAACTTATTTTCTTTGTTTTGCTGTCTGCAGCTCTGCATTGTTGCATAGGAGAGGGGACCATGCACACTTCTGAGACCTGCTCTTGATTTTCTGAGCAAAGTCCCCTCAGTGTGATGTGTTCAGGGATCTAGGGACCTACAGCTTGTCTATGAGCCCAGGGAGCTGCAATCAGCATAGACATACACGTTTGTGCTTCCATAGTGTACAGAGAAGAACCTCTGCTGCATGCATACTCTTGGATGTATGGCCTTTCCTGGAGGGAGCCATCTATTCACCAGCTTGCAGCTTAAAGGAAATGACTCTCCCTTTCCTAGCAGCTTTCATTTGCCAATATTTACTCACTAAGAGATGGGATTCGTGTCCACCTAAGGGCAACACAAACTGCATTGATGTTTAAAAAAACACACACACACACAAAGAAAAAGCACAAATTTGGTTTGGTAGGCAAGTATGAGGATCTGGGGAAGTTGATGGAGGAGCTGAATATGATTAAAGTACAGTGAATTTCATACACTGTACTAAGAACTAATGGAAAGGGAGGAAGCAGAATTTCAGGGCACCTCACGTGTGTTTCCTAAAGATCTTACCTTATGAATTCTGCCCCTGCAGTAACAGCACACCCTGGCCCTGTTCTATTTCATGTCAAGAATTCAGGTGATGATTAAAAGCAATGCACATTCGTCAAATAACAGCAGGAAATTTCTGCCACTAAACATTATTAATTATATATGGTATTATATCACTCATTCAAGAGACCAATGGTGAAGAGAAAGTAAATGTTTACAATTCATTGGAGAGTTTTTATATTTTAAGATATTAAAAATAAGTCTACACTAAGTGCATATTAAAATTGTTCAGTATAGTGATCAAAGGTAAATAATTACAAGATTTAAACTACTTATATCTTTTAGTATTTATGAGAAGAAAATGCAAAAGCCCTAGTTGACTGCCCTGGAACTGGCTTCAAAGCCCAGGTTGTCACTGAGTCAGCAAAATCTGCCTGTGCCTCCCATTGATGGGATTGATCAAGATGTGTGTCACCATGCCAGGTTTTTGGATTTGTTTTTTATAATTAACATATTTAAGCACAAAAGAGCTTATCAGATTCTAAATAGTGATATTACTGGGATAATGTCATTCATATTCCTATCACTTTAAACACTGGCTATATTATACTTTTATGGAGTGAATATTTTCTCTTTTAAAGTTAGAAATAAGGTAAGATTCGATTAACAGAAATTCATTGTAGTCTAAACCTTGAGATTATATATAATGTTCTGTTAAGTAAGGGATAATAATTTTAGCCCAAATCAGAGAAAAACAATTGTATATCTAAGTGTGGTGGTGAGAGAGAATTGGACTACTAAGTGACAGTTTATAGACAGACATAGGATCACTCAAATCTACTTAGTAAGTACCATCTATGGATACAACTGAATCTACCTGACAAAGATTAACAGACATTTTAAAAGAATCCCGTATGAGAGATGAGTTGACAAACCTGAAACAAAAACCTTGGTACAGACAGCAATGTGTGTCAATTAAGTGTAAACCCACAGGGTTACAGAACAATGTGTATCTGATTGATGTACACAGACAGGCATTTGTATCAGATGCATATACACTCATATAGATGTACAAAACTAGTGTTTACACAGAGTTATATAAAGCAGTGTGTGTCATATAGGAATGCACATAGGTGTATACAATAGCATGCAGCAGGAGTAGAGAGAAATGTGTAGTAGGCGTTGTAGGAGTTAGATAAATTAGATTTAGAAAATATATAGGAGTTTCTGATACTGTCTCTTAATTCGGGGCCTGAAGAGCATTATCAGCATGAAGTCAGCAAAAACAGGAAAGACTCAATAGACTGAAAAACAAGGTTGAAGTCAGGAAAACAGGAAAGATTTAATGGATTTGAAGAAACAAAGTATCTGGCCTGACATTGTTTTCAGCTGCTAAGTGGGCACAGCCCAAATTAAGCTGAAACAGAGTTCCTCCTATTTAAGGACAGTGCATGGAGCCCAGAAGGAGAAGAGGCCCCTGATGCTAGAAAGCTCCAAGAGTTCTGCTGAAAAAAGGGCTGGCCATTGATGGCCAGCTCTCTCCCTGAAGCAGAAAGAAGCTGGTGAGCAAAGAAAGCCTGAGCAAGACACCAAAAGGCCAAGGACTGGACCCTGTGGCTCAGCTTTTGCCTAGAGGAGTTTGATCTGTCCGAACAGTGGCCTAAAGGAAACTGTGCCTGGCTTTAAGGACTGAGGCAGAGCAGCTGAGTTCCTGATTCAAAAGAAGTAAGTTGGCCTGCAGACGGCTGGGGTCTCCCACAGAGAAGAAAGCATGAAGCCTTATTTAAGATGAGACTGCAATAACCAACTACCCTGACGAACCTGCATCTGAGAGATCCAGAAAAAGGACTGCTAAGTGCGTTAAAGAATCTACGACAAAGACTGTGTTCCTGACGACTGAGGACCTGCCCCAGAGACTGTATCATTCTAAAAGGTTATGAAAGTAGTTGTTATAATTATCAATAGGTTTAGTGGATAGGTTAAAGGGGTTGTAGGAATTTATAGGATTAATAGTTAAGAAATTGTTGGTGTTTGTTATAAGTGAATTTAGTAATAAATAAATAAGTGTTAAATAATAATTTAAAAGTTCGGTTACAAGGTGTGAATGCACAGGTATATATATAGCAATGTGTAGCAAATAAAAACAATAGAAAACAGAAAAGTAAAGAACAGTCAAAAGACAGAGTTCTGTTGAAAGCTAGAAACCTTCTCTCTGGACCTATTTCTATTAGTATTTCATTTGTTTAGCCAAATATTTTTGTCCCTCAAAATATACAAAACAGTCCAAATATTAGATGCAATTTTCCAAATTTTAGGACAAAATTAATTGATAGAATGTAAGTAAAGAAAAATATTTCACACAGAAAAGTAATTTAAAGCCAAAAAAACCAGTAGGTTTTGCATGAATCTTCTAATATCTTAGAGAGAGATACTACTTTGGATAGGCAGCTAGTTTGGATAGGTAGCATGCTTGGGTATGTGATTTCCAAAACACACACACAAAAAAAGGAGATCTGGTTAGGTTTAGTGCTTGTAATGTGTTAATGTGCCCCCAAACCATCCATATTCTAAGTTTTCAGGAAATAAGGAATGATTACAGTTCTCATCAACAACAAACAAACAAACAAACTATATATATATATATAAATGGGCCAATACCTTGGCTTATCATTGCCATAAACAATGGCTCTTAAAGGACTATTGTCACGGTGCCTGTTCAGGATTGCTGGTTGACCATGAATCTGATCTGGAGTTGATTGAAACTGTAACTTGTCCTTACTTCACAATTTGAACAATGAGGAAATGAGATTGTTTGGGCTTATGTGTGTCAGCAGTAGCAGAAAAGCTGTGAACGAAGATATTAAGTTTTGTCACAGATAAGTTGACATTATCAAAGAAATTTTAAGGAGACATGAGAACAGGGAGTGACTGAAGCTGAAAACTTCTACAAGCCAGTATCATATGTCAGAGAAATTAAATATAAGATGAAAAAGAATACCTCTTGGGAAGAATATATGGACAAATAAAAACAAAAAACAAAAGAAAACAAACAAACAAACAAAAAACTACTCTCAACAATGCCAAAATTGAAGACTGAAACATAACAAGGGAACTGAAAGCAATAGAAGAAACTGAACAAGAATTTAAAGTTTGCATAATAAATGATATTTGTTTATTTATTAAATGAAATAAATTATTATTACCATAATGATGGTAATATCAAAAGATACCTGAATCTAATACAGAATAAAAACTGTATCCATATGTATAATAAATATAAAACTGTGTGGATATACACTCTGGAAGATTCATAAAGTATGCTAATATGAATTTATTTACAGTTACTATAATCAAAATACTTTTATTCTGAGAAATTCATTAACTAAATAGTAACCAGAGAACAAATGAATCAATACATTAAAAGATAAAGAAAATTTTCAGCATATTTGGGAAAAGGAGGTTTCATTTGGCTAGCAAATCCAGGTTGGTTGTAGTTAGAGGAAACGCAAAAACTGAAAATTATTCCCTAAGGGTGAAGATACAATGAAAGCAGGGATGGTGGAACAGATAATTGTGAATCAAATGAGAATAGTTTGGTCCTGAGTATTCAGGAACAGCTAAGAACTATGTGGGATGAATAGACTATAGGTAAGGTAGTGGCTGTTCATAGTGCTTAGAAGTTCAGTTCAGAAAAGTATTTAGTTAATATGTCTGATGTTGGAAAGCTAGTGGAGGTTCTTCAAACACCATGCACTGACTGGTAACAGAGGGCAAGGAAACCAGGATTGCAGCAAAGAGGGGCCAGGGTGGGGGATGTTTGTAGGAAGAACACCAATAATGTGGGTAGGCAGGAGAAGCCACTGTAGATATGGAAAGAAGATGGAGAGGGCCCACAAATCTGGCCAGCCACTTGATGCCAGTTTATAACTCTCAGTGAATGGAAGGGTGTCCTCAGGCTAATTTCTCATCCTGTTGCTATCTTTCTTGATTAGTAAAATAGTTTATGGTATTTTCCTTTTACCTGTCTTAGACATACTGTCAGAATTGATTATACATATTTTCCTGATGTCATCTAAAGTCCTTTACTTCCTTGGAGATGGACACTATGCAAATACAATTATTCATTATCTATAAAAGAGAAATACGGAATGATGGATATACTCAGTCAACAAAGAATATTTAGATAAAAAGAAGCCAGGCAATCAATATGGTGTTTAATGTGGACCACTAAAGACAGCGTTAGAAAAATGCTGACTAAAATAGATAAAAAGAAGAATGCATTTATTTTGGAGTTAAGAATGATGAATGAGGATTATATGATTTATGTATATAAGACTTTTCAAGAGAAAGTGTACTTTAACTTCACTATTGAATAACAAGAAATAATAAGAAAATGCTTTAAATTAAAATTTAAGGTCATTTGTTAGATTTTTGAAAGGAGATATAAAAACAGCTAATTATGTAGGTGTACATTCGGAATTTTAAATCAGAAGTAATCAACACACATACAGCTTTATACAATAAGATATCATTTTGAGAGCAATTCCAAAGGCTGGAGAATGTGGGAGAGGACATGCTGGGGAAAAGTTGAACAAAGCAAATAAAGTTTTACTTAGGAATAGAAGTTCTGAGGTTAAACTCACAGTATGATGGCTGTAGGTGTTATATATTATGTAGAATATGTCTTATATACTTCAAGATGCTAGATCAAAGGATGTACCCATTCTTCAGTTAGAAGAAGAGGGAAGAGCAACCTCATTAAATTCTAATCCTGATTGAAAGTCACCTCTTCTAAATTGGTGTATTTTCCAGATAAATTTACTAAACTTTAGTGACTTTAACTCTGCAATTATAGGGATTGTATGGCATGTGTGTATTGAATGTGCTATTTCGGTGTATAGTCTTCTGTAATGCTTGTTTCTGGTTAAACATGTATTACTCAAATATCTTTCTGTATGGAAAAATACACAACATCCTTTGATGTTATATATATATATATATACCAGCCAGAGGCAGGTGTTATATGAAGAACTTATTTTCAACTGAGAACTTCCAGCACTGATATTCACTGATGATATGGATCCTCTCTCAGCTTTTCATGGTGGTTCACTGAATCTACCCTTTGTTTTGTGTCTTTTGCCCCATGTTGGGTGCCACCTGAAATGCAATTTAATTATCAATTATATTTATTAATAAGTATAAACTGTAAGATTAGGCTGCCAGAGCAGCTGGTGGCTTGAAAGAGCAGGAGGAAGCCTGGTAGGATATCAGCAGATGAGCCTGGCCCATCTTAACTGGCAGCCTGATTTATCCTGGGGAAAGAGCACTAGACTACACTACCCGTAGCCTAAACTCTGTTAAGTAATATAAATTGTTATATTAGGCCAGTAGAATTACCGGTGGAGATTCACTGGATTTTGACCGCCCTGGATTGCTTGGACTGAGGGCCTTTAAGCTGCCACAGTCTTTTCCCCAATAATTAAATACACCAAGACCTTTTAATGTCTCAATGCTTAACCCTTATCTGGGCAGACTCTCAATTAGCTACACTAAGTTAACCCGGATCACCTAATCCCAAACCACCATGTGCCTGTGATTACCTTCCAGCGTTCTCAAACATGTCTATCTGCTTCCATGTGTTCAGGTAGAATGAACTAATCCTGAGGGTAAAACACAGGGTTCCTGTTCTAATCTCAGGAAGCCCCGCCTTCCTATACTTCTTCTGACCAGCTAATTGGCCATCAGCAAATTTTATTAACCAATCAAGAGAATTCCTCAGAAGGGTTGGTAACCAGATCTCAGCATTGAAATCAGCCTATTAAAAAGCAATGTTGTTAGACCTTCCCCAACAGTTGTAGTATGAGCAGACTGTCAGTCAGGTTTCTAAGGGCATCTCAGACTGTTAGCCTTACTTATATGGTGGTCAACTGTGATGGATGGGGAGAATGTTCCCAGGATTAAAAGACACAGATGGGACTATAAAATCTGTAAAGTACCAGCAAACCAGCAAAGGTAGTTATGATACTCAGGGTTGTGGGGAAAACCAATTGGATCAATCCAAATACAGGAGATGTTTTCTGGCAGCAGGTAATGGTAACTTGTGGAGAAACCTGAAAAAGAGTGAATTAGATCTGTGCCACGAAAACTTTTACTTGACCCATCCGGAAATGAAAAGTCTACACGTGGCAAGCAGGAGGACTTTTGTGCTTTTGCTCCGTATTAATTTCTGTTTGTCTGAAAACAAATCCAATGAGAAATAAGTAAGAGAGAAGTAGGTCTGTATGTGGTAGTAACAGTTATAAATGGTTGGTTCTCTGCCTTTGCAATATCGAGAAAACATCACAGAGGGCTGAGTTATTCTGCTAGCGTCATCATTTTCAACTTCGCTCTGGTTTACAAGGTCCAAAGCAGTTCTTCAGTCAAATGTTGATTTCCTGTTTGACTTGCAGCTCTCTGTCACTGGACTTTCTCCTTTCATGAACCGCTTCACTCAGTGAACCAAGCCCCGAAACAGAAAATGAGGTTGCCCCCTTTCTTTGAGAAGCATGACAGGGCACATGCTGGGTAGAGGCAATTGCCTATCATTTTGAGATGCTGATGTTGAACATGCTCACATGACTCTCGGGATTTTTGTCGCCGCATTTGACTTCTTTTCTAAAAAAGCAAAGTTAAACCAAAATGTTCGTTATTTTATCTGGAGACTTCATTTGAAAGCTGATGAGACAATTTATGAAATTATTTGAATTAAGCAAGAAAATATTGAGAACACATCATTTGGGATACTAAACAACACTAACTTCAAAAAAAAAACAAATACACAAGTCAAAGCTGACCTCAACCTGGTCATTTTCTAACTTGGACATTTTTCTGTTAATAGTTATTACTTAGTGTAAGATATATCTCAATGTATTAAAGGAGGAGATATATACTGGTGTACTTAAGTATGGCAATAAAATCAATGGAACTAGCTACAGTTACCTGATAGGAGCCTGTGGGCAATATTTTACCGTAACGTTTATTTACCTACATTTATCTTATTCATATTTACTAAGACAAAGGTGAGGCACAAAGAACTTCTCTCAGAATGTGCAGGATCAGCATGCTAGCCAGTGGCAGTCATGGCATGGATTTGTGTGAATTTCTAATACTGGAAATTTGACAGCAAATTCACAGTCAATAGCCTTGTAAGAGGATGTTCAATTTGCCTTAATCAGTAGTGCCAACCACTTCTTTCAAGCAGCAGCACTGTTCTTTCTATCAAAATGCTTATAACAGAGAAGATGTAGCAGAGAGCGTTTGACAGCTAACTAGCTAATCACTACCATATGCATTGGGGGCCAGCACACAGGGCTATTTGTTGACTTGCTTCTCTTTATACAATACATGAATGATTTTTGTTCGTTTGTTTTTAGAGAACAAAGCTTTGTCAGAGCAATGTTACCATTCTAAGGTAATAGTGTTGCTTGGAAGTAGAAATGCCAGAAGTTTATGGAAAACAACAACAAAACAACTTTTTTGTTTGTCTAAATCTGCCATTTTTAAGACTCATTAACCTCATGAGACTTGTGGTCAGTCCCTCAACACTCTTCAGTCACTAAATGTTTATCAGCAAAATGGAAGGAAGCTGTCATGCCATACTGAACTCATAAGCATTATGATAATGAAGTAAGCATTAAACGCCAAACATATACTGCAAATTGTTTATCTAGAGAGCTAATCATCTCTGTATCTTTTAAATCTCTGCGGATGGTTGTCATGAGCATCATATTTTACTGATTATAAATATACCATGTGTAATTGATGTATTTATATAATTTGGACATTATATTTATTTTTTTCAGTTTGTTTGAAACATTGAGAATTATGTCAAAGGAATCCAATACACCACTACACTAAGTGACAAAGGTGTGACCATTGCTTTCCTATTATCCTTGACTATCCATTTCTTCCTCAAAAGTCCCTCTACATTTCCTATTGTTATTATCTACTCTTTCTCCATTTTGTCCTCATTTTCTTCTCCAATTCTTCTGTTATTTCAGTTTTCTAGCTCATAATTGGAAGTCTGGTTTCTAGAGAAGAAAATTCATTGGTTTTCCTATGGCTGGGTCCTTTAGAAACTTCTTTTCTTTTGCTATTATTAAAGCTTAATTCATGGAAATTTTCTTAGCTTTTGTTTATTTTCCCCACATATAATGAGAATCTTAATAAGATTATAAAATTAAAGGTGTCTTAGAATGATGACTAAAATTTATGAATAAAAATTGCTAGATTTTGTAAAAAATTGAATTTGTTCAAATTATAGCTTAATTATGAGCTATAGGTATGATGTCATCAAGTGAGTCATCAGTTGGAATAATGAACAACCAGACAAATGGAATTTCCTCTTTTTTCATAGTGGTTTTGTAGTGTCTAGTTTGGAGTGCTAATGTAATCATAAAAATAGAAAATTAGCTTAGGTGTTGCAACCCTAAGTCAGTGTTTCAAAACATCAAATTTTCTTTTGTTCATTAAGAGAGCCTCAACTATGTGAAATCAAGCTGGAATTTTGCTATAGAGCAATCAGTACACACACATAGACACATACACACAGACATGCACAGATAGACACACAGACACAGAGATGCACACAGACACACATACACACACATACACAAACAAAAACACACACAGACATACACACACGCACACACACATATGCACATAGACATGCACACACACACACACAAACGCACAGGCACACATACATACACACACACACACACACACACCACATAGAAAATACACATAACAAAATTTGATTCAAAAATATCTTATAGAGAAGTCTAGGGCAGTTGCTCAGACTACAATGCTATATAAATAAAATCAGAATTTATAGATTTGTTTTGTTTTGCTATTGTTTGTTTGGGTTGTTGTGTTGGGTTTTTTGTTCTTGTTTTGTTTTGGTTTTCTTTTTTTGGTTTTCATTTTGCTTTTTTTGTTTTGTTTTGTTTTGTTTTTATTTATTTATTATTTATTTCTCAAACACAACCCCCTCCCTACTCCCCTCTCTAGTCCCACCCTCCCACCCTCTTCCACCTCAACCCACTCATCCCCTTCCTTTTTTTTTTTTAAGTTTAAGGTATATATTTTTCCCCCCCAACAGCTTCCCCTTTCAGTCCAACAAATGGCTCCTTCTCTTATAACAATAAATACAATACAAAACAGCAGAAATAATTAGGCCACAATTATGAGAGTTATATGGCTTAGCATACAATCCCAATGTCCAGTCTATACGTATTTGGCACCTGACTTTAACATTCTACTATCTAACCATCTCCATGAGTTTAAAGTTCTATATCTAACTCAGCTTTCATACTAACTTGCATCACAATTTTAAAAACATCATCTTAGACCCAGAACACCCTCTTGATTCCTAAACAACTCAAAATTTAACTATGAGACTCTAGATATCTAGTCTGAAATCACCTCAGAGACCTGAGAGGGATAAATATATCTGATTATATAGGAAGTACAGGACCCACACCTTCCAAAACTAAGAAATTACATACCCATGGCTGCCTGGACAGTTCCCATTTTCTCTCCATATATTACAGCATCAATCTTCAGCCATTTGGCCCCGTTTCTCTGATGACATTGATTGTAGAGCAGGAATTATGAAGGACTTGCCTACCCTGTCTTGGCAGAGCTACCTGCTTCCAAGTTTTGTCCTTTTTGGACAACATTCTGTCTACAGTTGAAGCAAGGGATTTTTCTTGCCAAGAGATAGGCTTGGCATTAATTCAATCATCTCCCACTGGAGATTCTTCAATGCTCATCTTCTACTGGAGTAGAATAGGGGGGGCTGTCAGGAGCTGACATGTCTTGATATCAAAAAATCTAAAGTTAAGAAAACATCTTTGAATGCCATACTCTGCAGATCTTTTGAGGTTTTTGAAGACACCCTATCTATCTCTTATATCAGGATAAGTAAATGTTGCTTGTCACTTAGCAACTTGATTTCTGATTAGCTTAGAAAGTAACTATAATAGACTGTCATAGTACCTAACAAAATGACAGGCTTGCATGACTATTAGTTTGCATTTCTTAATTATCCTAAACAGTTTATAGCAATTGGTAGCAAAAGGCCAAAACTTCACATTTCGTATTTTTTGTTTTGTTTTTATTTTTTGTAGACAGGGTTTCTCTGTGTAACATAACCATTACTGTTCTGAACTTGCTTTGTGGACCAGGCTGACCTCTAACTCACAGAGACTCACTTGCCTCTGTCTCCTGAGTGCTGGGATTACATGTACTGCCAGGCCTGGTGAATTTGAAGCTTTAAGGAAAAAACTTAAATGAGTTCATTGAAATTTTGTCCTGTAGTACATATGGTGCTAAATTCAAGCCCTGTCCCTCCATTTTATTTCCCTACCTGTTTCCTACTGCCCCTCCTCCTAAGGCTGGGATGCTCTGAACTGCTATTGAAGGGTCAGATGCTCTTGTTTGCTGATTCCTTTGGCAATCCGCTAGACACACTTATTCATACCATGTGCCCATGCCCAGAACTGCCGCTCATACATCCTGACAGTTTAAGAAGTGGTCTAGACCACATCAATGATGCATCTGTGTAACAGCCATGTGACATTGCCAGGGAAGATTCTAAACATGCTTCCTGTGTCTGAGCTTACTCTTAGTGATAATTTGTTTATGTGTTGGAGGGTCACACTTTCAAGCAATGCTGTCTTAAAATGCTTAGAGTTTCCAACCAAGGCACAGCCTCTGCCATTCCATTTGTGGTTTCATTTTCCTAGAATGAGCCTGGCTTTTTCTCCACATAATATATTGAGATTCAAACACTAGTGTCAATCCTTCCACAAAGCCCTCTGGTACCACAATTCAGTCTGTTATTACCTCTTGACTTATCAGAATGCATTTCAATACTCATTCCCTGCACCTGAGCCTGTGGGCCCAATCTTATGAAGAGGATCACTAAAGTGAAGCCTGTCTTTTCTTTCATTTCCTAGTGCTCATTGTTGATACTTAACATCTAGGTAGTTACTAAGTAAACCATCAAATCAATCAAGGGGCTTATAAGTGAAGGCACCACAGTAAAGTATTCATTCTGTTTACAGGAGGTGGTCTCTGAAAGTACTGTTTAAACTGGTCTTGGGGGAATACAGAAGGAACAGGAACTTCAACCTGCAGATGAAGGGACTGTGGCTTTCTTTGGACAACATATGAAGCCTGTGGCAAAGAAAACTTAAGAGAATCTAGAGGTGGCTGCTTATGAACTTAATTTGTAGAATGTGTGAAATCATTTGAAATTTGGGGTGACGGCAGAAGATCACTGCTGTGTTGTGTCCTCAGGTCTTACATGACAACCCTGTATAATGCACTGAGTTCATTGTTGTGTTGAGCCCACAGGTCCTACATGATAACTGCACACAATGCACTGAATTCAAGCCTGCTCTTGAAACAATCCCATCTTCAAACTGATACTAGAACAAAATAACAAGTAGCCATAGAAATTATCTTGGGCCTGGAATAAGAATTAAGTGACTATATATCAAAAGCATAACCAAAAATATCTGACACAGTGTAAGCACTCAATAAATGTTGTCAATAATCATTCCCATACTAACTTCTTACTCCTTAATGTTATTTCTTCAATTACTCATTCTCTCCCTGCATATACCTGATTGTATCTGGATGTCTGAGTGCATATCTGTACATCTGGACAGTCAGAGGAAGACTGTATCATCTCCTTTACTTCTCATCTTATCCCGTGGTATAGACTCATTGAGCCTATACTGAACTCACCATTTCACCCAGTAACCTCCAGGGGAGGGTCAGTCTGCCTCCAGAGACTCAAGAGCATTGAAGTTACAGGCACAGGTGACCATGCAAGGCTTCCACAGGCTCCTGGAGATTGGAAATCAAGCATTCATGCTTGCAGAGCAAGAAGTCTTACCCACTGAGCCACCCTCTGCCCTTAAATTAACAAATATTTTAGTGTCAGATATGTATACACAATAAAGTTGAACACTGAATTTGTTTTGGATTAGATGAGATTGCAACCAACTGTCTCTGTTTAGACAAAATCTAAATGTAGTATTTCCCTTTCTAGAATTATATAGTATACAATTATTATGTCCTCATGTAATTCTGGCAAGCATGACCATTTATTATTTTGGATTAGCTCAGGGTCAAAAGATCCTTATACAATGGTGGGACTTTGATTCTTTCATTAGGAGCAGTATTTCAGCATGGAGAATTCAATGTTCTATAACTATAGAGTTATCTCTCCTTCCAACACATATAATGGGATTTTTATACTACTCCTCAAAGATTAATGGCTATTTCTGTTATTTTCCCTGCAATGAATTGTTTCTTAAAAACATTAAATTTCTGGGTGTCATTTGAAAATAAGCTCAAGCACTATATTTCAAACTTAGAAAACAATCTTGCTTTCAGGTCCTTTTAATAAATTGAGAAGCCTTGTCTCTTACTATGGTAAACAGGAACTCAATCAAATTACTAAAAGGGATGTTAATTCATCTTTGCTACTTCAATTCCCTTAGAGACACAGTTTTATAATTTCATAGTCTAACTTTGAGCAATATATATATATGTATATTTTCATATACTACATTATGATTAATTACTAGCTGATTGACATTTTGAGTTGGGTCTTTTTTTCCCTCCAACCTAATTACATGCAATCATTTCGTTATCCTTCTGTAATTTCATGACAATGCATACTGAAAGTATTGTGACTGTAAATAAGTGTTCTGAGGCTTCTGATAGTCTTCTAATTTAGGACCTATTAATGGCAGACTGAGGGTGGAAAATCTCAAGAACTTAACTGGTTTTAAATTGGCCTTAAATTGTAATTAGAGGAGAAAAGAAGTAAGTCACAACGTGAGTATTTTTATCACAACACAATTTAGAGTTTCAGATCTATGAGAATACTGTTTTTGTTAGGGGAGGATAAAACTTCTGGGTAATTATATCTGCGTGCACTGAACACTTCTGCAATGCTTAGTAGAATAAGATACCAGGATCTGGGAGATGTTTATGAGTCTCAGCTACTAGCTGAGAAACACCACACTGCCTTTATAGCTCCATGGCTCTGGTACAGGCAGAAAGGAAAGACTGTTGTCACATATACTCAAATCTTTGTGGAGTGTCCCTCAATGATGCCTTCTAGTCTTCCATGTGTATTTTGTTTTAACAAATGCAGCTATGCTGAAAGCAAATTAACCTGGAACAGGTTTTGTGTGGATAGTGATGGCCACCCTTGCTCAGTTATTGATTCACTAGAGCTGATTTTCGTTTAACCTGACTCAGCAATGTTCCTTTACCTCTCTATCCTCCAGCCTCTCCCAAAACTCAATGCGAAGGATGACCTTTTTTTTCCCCCTCAGAAAAGAAAGCTTATATAGTCTGGGGACTTAAAATTAGTGACTTTCATGAGAATAACTGCCAAAAGCTAGCTCCTATGGAAGCATGTATGATTTAATTTTCTGAATCCTGTACTTTTTACAGAGGAAAGGACATAGTTTTAGAGGCTAAGGAGAAGTCCTCCTAGAGTCACACAAGGAGGCGCCTATGGTGTAGACTTGGCATTGTTGCAGAGCACTTCCAGTGATTTCCAGTGAAGAGACAGTTGCACAAAGATTTTTTGCCTTTGTCATGATGTGACTGGAAATACAGTCACAATAGAGGTGGCAAGTGTTAATAGGCAGGTAAGGATGTATTCACCAGTATTGTTTATGCATCCTTTTTCAAGTGAATAAATCTGGAGCCGCTTATAGCATTATTCACATATAAGCAGTCTGTGCATGCGGAATTACCTGAAGAGCCACTTTTTATTTTCACAGTTGACTCTTTAGAATTATGAAACTTAACTTCCTTAACTGCACTTCTTTTTCCACTGTTGTGACACATTATGTAATGAAATCTTATGGCGAGGTAAAGCATTTACCCTGGAGAGTGCCTGCTTCAGCGGAATTAGACAGAACTGCAAGAATTGGACACACTACCTGTTTTCTCAGGGAAGAATCTAACTTTCAGAGAACTTGGATAAGAACACTCCAGAGTGCTACACTGTGATACAAATAGACAGATCCTTGCCTTTTGCTTTGTTTCCTTCTTGCTGTTTCCCAGTGCATATCAAAAACCACTTAGGTATTGTTATTATAAACCCTTATTGTACATTTAAATTAATAATGATCTATATAATATCTTTATATAATGATCTTTATAATCTTTATAATATCATTGCTAATTTAGATGGCCTTCTTTTTCTTAATATGCAAGGACAATTTTATATAGATTCATTCTTTGTGTAATTTCACAAAATACTCTTTGGAATACTCCACCTCAGTATTTTGTAATTGGCTTTAGAGGCAAATTTTTATGGCTAAATATATAAAGCAGTAAATTTGTTAGTATCTTCTTGTCTATATTTAATTTCTACTGTCCTAACTTCAGTATCTCCTTGGGTGCGGACTGAGAACTCTCACTATAAATGCAGTTCTTTTAAATTCAACCCTGCAGGCTGGAGGACAGAGTGTCAGTAATCCATCCTACAAATACATCTGTGAGGGAGCAGAACAGACAGTTGTATGGAGGCTGAAAAGAAACTGAGCCCGCCAGTGTTTAATAGTTTGTGGGGCTTCCATAGTGTGCTTGGTACTAACTGGGCATCTCAATTATTCTCCATCTGTGCTCTCTGCCATCAGCCTCAGTGTTCTAGCAGTGGGAGAACTGGCAGCTTTGGTAGAGAGCCTGACACAGTAAATGGTACAATCTAGCATTTCTCCCTGAGTTAGCCCAGCTAGTTAATCTAGTCAACAGATCACTTCATCCCTGGAATTGGCTTAGACTATGAAATAAAGCTGTGGTTATCATAGCCTCAAAGGTAATTTTTCACTGGAAAGATAGTCATCAGAACTCACTTTAACAATGCTTTAATACCAATAGGCTGGAATGGCTTAATAGCAAAACCAATAGTAAATGAAAGGCTTGTGGGGGGTAAGGCCTTAACTTACATATTTGTGAGCAGGATATTAAATGCATCATCTCTGGTCTCAGTTTTATACTCTATCAAGTAATGTAAGCCCAACCAATTGTACTTTCCCACCAAGCCTCTGGAAAAACCCACACACTCTTTAAGTTAATACACATTTCTCACTGTTTTTTTTTTTTTTTTTTTTTTTTTAGTTTTCTTGGCAAAATGAGCATCTCTGGTTCTCCTTAATGTCTCAACCAAGTCAGATGATTTTTGATGAACATGATTATAGTGGACCAAGTTTAAAGTGGTTAGCATGGAGCAAGAGGCTATGTTATCTAGTTCTTCTAGTTATACCTCATATTAACAGCTATTACCAACAGATAGGAACCATGAACCATAGGAGGCATAGAGCTGTGGTTAATTCTGATGTCTGGTGAGTTTCTAAGATATTATTAAAATGAGGCAACATTGCCAATGTCCTTACTCCATTCTAAATGTTGGGTATCAAAGGTGTCTTAAATATAGAACCAATTTTTGAAGCTCCCTATTTCTTATATTTGCCCACTCAGAAGCACAGGTAAGTTGGAAGAAGGGAGTCACAGAAATCATCTAGCTGAAGACAATCATAATGATCTATAGACTCTTCAAATCAGAGACTTTAAAACAAATAAACAAGTAAACTATGGAATGAGAGATGTCTCAGTCAGCAATGTGCTTCCCATACAAGTAAGGGGACATGAGTTTGGTCTCCAATAACCAAATAAAGAGTTGAGTGTAAGGTGGCATAAACTGGGGATGCCAGTACTAAGAAGACGAAAACAGGAGGATCACTGGGACTCACTGACCAACCAGCTAGCCAAACCTAAGAGCCCCACATCCCAGAGAAAAACCCTCTCTCAAAAACAAAGCTAAAAGCAAGATGGGTGGCTCCTGAAGCATAGCATTTATTGTTTAACTTCTGACCTCCAGGTATGTGTGCATAGACATATATGTGCACCTCCACACATGATAACACACATATATGCACACACACACAAACTCACAAAATTAAATACAATAAAATTTCAAAACATTGTGCTTTAATGTGACACTATATACAATAAGAAATGGTGTAGTGACATTACTTTCTCATTTTTGAGATTATAATTACCTCATTTACTCCTCTCATTTCCTCCCTCCAAATTCTCCCATATACTTCTCTTTCTTCTTTTTCACATTTATGGTCTCTCTTTTCATTAATTGATGTTTCATTCATATATGTGTACATATATACATATATATTACTGTATGTATATACAGTCTGCTCAGTGTGTATAATATTACTTGTGTGTATGTTTTCAGAGCTGACCATTTGGTATTGGAAAACCAATTCTTGTGTTCTTCCCCAGGAAAGACAATTTTGCCTACTTTCAGCATTTCTGTAGTTGTTTGCATAGGGTTAAGATCTTTTGTGTTTTCCCCTGTCCACCTTAACATAGTTATTGTTATTATTTTTGTTCAGCTCATATTTAGACTGTTGCATAGTGAACATAAGTTTCTAAAACTGATAGAGTGGATAGAGACAGTGGAGGGAGTGAACTGGAATGGTTACTATTTACCAAAGGATATGCAACTGACCATGGCATTCCATCTAATCTTTAAAGCATTTGACAGCCCTAGCTATGTGGTTTCAATTTCAAGTTAATGTAAAGGATGGGGAAAGGAAAAGAGAAAAAAATAAGAAACATCTTAGGATTTAATACTGCAAAAAGAAAAATAAGATCTATGGCCTTTTTTTTTTTTTCCTTGAATAGAATGTGGAGCAAAGGGAACTTAATGTGTATCGTTTCTCTCTCTGTTCCCAAGCAAATGCTCATTTTCTTGAAGGAGATTGCTGATCAGAATCAAATACTGCTTTCTTCCTCTTCCTTCCTACCCAACCTGCCCTACAATTCAACTTCCTAATTCCTATGCCCTTGTATCCTTCAAAGTCCTGTCAGTCAATCATATAGAGAGCCACTCTGTAATTTGGTGTTTTTCACATTCTCATCTTGGGTTACAATGACTCTCAGGTGCCTTTTCCTGGCTCAAGCTGATAAAGAAAAATATATGAGCATTGGCTTCTTGGGTTTTCATCAGCACTGTGAGTTACATAATGAAACCCATCTGTGTTGAACTCAAAAGCTGTTATCCTTCTAGCACTGAGATAGAACGTGGAAGGAGCCATTTAGCCTCCCTTAGCCGTGTAGAGCTTGGGAAATCAGTTTATTTTCCTCCAAGAAAAAGCTCTCTGAGAGTAGTTTTTCAACTTACCATATTGTCAATATTTTGTGTTATCAGCTGTTGGGAGACGTATGGAATCTGAAGGTCTGATTCCTCCCGCAGGTTATTCTCCCTTGTAAATGTGGTCTCATCTATTCAGGTGGTGTTTGAAAAGCTTTCACTTAGGGGTCTTCTGTGACCTTGGTGTTGTGTGCCATTTGTGCATCATTAAAAGGTTGTAATGAAGTTCTGCTGCATGCAGATTGTAAAAGGTCAGGCAGAAAACTGGGAGCCAATGAGGTTGGGAAGAAAAATTGTGCTTGCTGCAGAAGTTGAGGGATTCATTATATTGATGCTATGGGGTTTTCAGCAGAGTAATAACTGGGTTAGCAATGGAATGTAAATCTTCTCAGCCACTTAGTTGGAATCTGCTCCTCCTTGATTTGTGGGGATATATTTTTAACAGAGTACAAGGAAAGTCATTATGCTCCAAGGAAAGCTAGTGGATTGGTAAATGTACTCTCTAGCTGAAAGAAGAACAGAGCTAAGGGAGAAAGCATTTCTGCCTTCCCAGTTGCCAGGGTGAGAAGTATTGTAATGAAATATGAAATTATTATTTCCAAAAAATTGCATAAGTAATTGCTTTAATTTGAGAAATGATATACAGGGCTGGTATCAACTTCAGTGGTCAATAGATACAAGTCTAGGTAACTCAAATGCTTAAAATAACTACCAACAAAAATAGTTGAAAGGATTTGAGATAAAAATAGCATCAAAAAACTAGCATCTTTAAGGTAGTTCATTTCAAAAGAATCATTAAATTAAGTAAAAACTAGCATGGTAAGCCGGGCGGTGGTGGCGCATGCCTTTAATCCCAGCACTCGGGAGGCAGAGGCAGGTGGATCTTTGTGAGTTCGAGGCCAGCCTGGTCTACAAAGTGAGTCCAGGACAGCCAGGGCTACACAGAGAAACCCTGTCTCGAAAAAACCAAAAACAAAACAAACAAACAAAAAAAACTAGCATGGTTGCTCTACAAGAGGAAAAAAAAACTCAGATCTTGATGGATCACCATTGATTATTGCCTGGATATAGCATCTTAAAATGAGACTGTAGAAACTGGATTATCAGAACAGTCATTGTGTCATGTTACCAGCTTACGTATAGTCCGAGACAGTTAAACAAGCCACAAACTACCTGTTGATCTAAGTCAACTTTCTGGAATTTTCTGAGAGTATTCACTCAATAGAGAGCATAGTTATCCGTTAGGCTAGTGTATCATGTTTCTTGAATGCACACATGGACTTTTTGTTGGGAATCAAGACAGGAAGTAAACTTGTCCTAGAGAAAGATAAGCTGTCATGAAGGTGTGTCCCACCACACAGGGTACCAATAAGATGAGCCAATAATTGCTAAAGAGATGGGAGAGAAAGAGAAGCAGAACGGTGTGTGCACCATGAGAGGTGGAGCTGGAGGGAGATGAGGAGCAGCCTGATGTGAGTAGGCTGGGCTGCCGCCTGAGACCATGGTGAGGTCTCAGCCATGCTGCTGCTGAGGACCATGTCTGGGTCTGTGTTGATGACCTTGGCCCCTTTTACCACCAAAGGCCATGAGGAAGTCCCAGGTCTGGGATGCTGCCTGGGGCCATGTTGGTATTCTAGGGCTATGTACAGCTAGATCTGCCCCTCGTCCATTGCTTCATTTGGGACACAGGTTCCTACCCCACCTAGGCAACATGTTGGAACTGGCCCTGTTGATGTGGGAAAGCAGCCCCAATAGCACTACAACTGGAAGGCTGATCCTGCTCCTTGCTCACTGCAAGGGATGAGCTAGGTGGGGCAATGCTGGAGAGAAGGCAGGCTATCAATTCAGCTACCAGACCCAGATCTAGGTCTTTGATTTGGCACACCCCAGCAACTCCCCATCTAGGAACTGCTGGAGAGGGTTAAGGAACCAGTCATGCAGAACCAAACTTGCATGATCTCCATGACACAGGGAACAATAAAATATCTGAAAGGTGGCCAGGTGAGAATTCAGTATTGATAGTGTAGCAGAAGCCATAGGCCTCAAAGTAGAACAATCACTGCAAGGACATTTGCAATTAAAGCTGTTTAGACAAAGGTATATATTGTGGGACACACTTTTACATACTGTACTGCAGCTTCCACAGTGAGATTTGTTTGTTTGTTTGCATTTTATTTTTTGTTTTCTTTCTGGGGGAAGGTTGCAAAGGCAGAGGGTGAATATGGAAGGAATAGGAGATGTGTGGTATTGGGGTACATGAAAAAGAATTAATAAAAAGTTAAAAAAAGATGTGTCACGTTAAATCAGGATATTGGGTGCATATGTATAATGAGATATCATAAGAATGGACTACAGTACTCTCACAAAATTGAACCTTTTGTGGTTAGTGCATGAAACCTGAAAGTAATTTTATGCATTGTTTTAATATTTTGTGTATATATAAAAGTGTGTTTGTAACGAACAGATGTCATATTGTGGACTGTATTTAGATTGTTTGGGTAGGAAATGCTCAACCTGGCGACAGTTGTCTAGAGCATGAATGAGCTAACAACACTATATGTATAAGTAGATGACTTCCTGGTTCATTGAGAGATGCTGTTTCAAAAAATAAGATGGAGAGCAATAGAGGAAGATGGGTGGTATTGCCAGCTGGCCTCCACGTGCAGACATACACAAGCATGTACGGCACACACACACACACACACACACACACACACACACACACATTCACAGATGTCAGGCACGTGTATAGACACACAAATAAGAACTGATACAAATGTAGAAGTCCATGAAATTCTCCATGATGATTTTGGTAACCTGCGATGGAAAAAGTGTCTCTATAAGCACACTAGGAAAGGGATTCACAGTAGTCAGAAACAGAGAGCTGCGGAAGCTTGAGTCAATGACAGAAAGTCACAAGGCAACCACAAGCAGGCAGTCCAAGCAAGGGGGTTAAAAACTATCAGTTTTGAAATAGAGCAATGGTTCAGTAGTTAATTAAGAGCCTACTGCTTACTGTTTACACCTACTGCCTCACAGAGGACCTGGGTTGTGTCCCAATCACCTACATGACAGCTTATAATAGTCTATAACTACAGTTCTAGGGTGCCATATCCGGTCTTCTGATTTTTTTCAGGTTCTTCCATGTACATTGGGCAAATACTTGTACTCAATACATATAAAAATAAATGAACATATATAAATATAAATGTCTTAGGGTTTTATTGTTGTGAAGAGACTTTACGACTATTGCAACTCATAAAGGAAGACGTTTAATTGGGGCTGGCTTACAGTTTCAGAGGTTCAATCCATTATCATCAGGTAAAGAAGCATGGAATATGCTGGAAAAGGAGCTGAGAATTCTACATCTTGATCTGAGGGCAGAAGATGGAGACTGTGTGTAACACTGGGCATAGACTGAGCATATGTAGGACCCCAAAGTTCACCTCCACAGTGACACACTTCCTCCAACAACGCCACATCTCCTAAAATTACCACTCCCTATTAGCCAAGCATTCAAATATATGGGTCTATGGGGGCCATATGTAGTCAACCCACCACAATAAATAAAATTTAAAAATGTTTAAAAGTAACAGATGTTTGAAAGTGATATAAGAATGTGGGTTCCGATGAAATGTCCCAGGATGAGTTAAGAAAGACATGCCAGATTTAACTTTTCCCAAAATTTCTTCAAAGTTTGATATGACTCTTCTTAAAGTAGACATTTTTCATTTTGGCTCTATATTCTATAGACTTACATTGGTATGCTGTGGGGATATGAATGAGAATGGTTCTCATAGGCTAATTTATTTGCATGCTTAATTCTCGGTGGGTGAACTGTTTGGAAAGATTAGGAGATATTTTGTTGCTGGAGGAAGTGAGTCAGTAGGATGGAATTTGAAGTTTCAAATGCTAGGGCAAGTAGCATGCTTTCTCTGTGCTGCTGTGCCTGCTGAATGTGTGTCCGGAAGCAAAGCTCTCAGCTACTCTTCCAGTGTCGTTTTTGTACTTGTGTTGCCATGATGATAATGAACCAAACCTCGGAAACTGTAAGCAAGCCCACAAATAAATACTTCCTTCATAGAGTTGTCTTGGTCATGTTATCTCTTCACAGCAATAGAACACAGGGCAATTAAGAGAAAAATTACTGTAATACATCAACCTCACGCAAAGATAATTACATAGAGAAGAATCAAATAATGTAATAAATGAGGTGTTTTACAAATACATATTGAAAATCATATTATAGAGAATAAATTTTAAATGTTTATGAAGTACCATCTGATACGTTTATACATTATATAATGGTTTTTACTTTCTAGTATTTTTGTTTTCTTTTGAATGTATGGTTGGAATTGAACCTAATGTGAGTTAGGGGCAAGTGCTCTACTCTATAAATAATTACATCTCTGGAGGCTGATGTGAAGTCTTTGCAGTTAAAAACACTTGTTGCCCTTCCAAAGGATCCAAGTTCTATTCCCAAGACTGACATCACACAGCTCACACGCACTTGCAGCTCTAGTTCAAGAGATCTATTGCTTTCTTCTGGCCTCTGATATGACCACACTCACATGTAGACACACACACACACACACACACACACAAAAAAAAAAGAATAAATATTATTAAAAATAGAAGTAGCCTGTATTTCTAGCTCATTGTCTAATGTTTAAGCAGAGTTTATGTACTTCTCTCCTTAAACTTCTTCACTCCTTGTCTTGTGGTGAACAATATATTCCAAACTTTTAGAAATAAATGCCATATTATCATTGAATGTAATCATTGTCTTATGTACTACTGCACTAGAATGTGTCTTGGGGAAAAAGGAAAATGCAGATCCTACATTCATGATTTCCAGAAATGAATGGTCAACACTACATTCAAACTTCCATGATATAATAAAATACTAATCAGAGAAATTCTCATAAAATCAGATATAAACAAGGAGGAAATGACAAATAAATTTACCACTTAGAGATAGACACAAAAATAAATTGAACTAAAAGAAAGTAAAAGTACTGAGAATGATGGAGATGTAACTTGAAGTAATAAATAGACAGTGAAAAGTAGTAATAATGCAATATTAAATAAATAAAAGGAGAACTTGGTTAAGACATTTAAAATATCAACAATCAAAATATTGACAATGTACCTTAATAATTTGGGCCACTATCCATCATGAAGAACAATAATATAAAAAACTAACTGAAGAAAGAAGAGAATAAAGTAAAAGAGAAATAATATAAAACATCTACCTATATAGAAACAAATAAAGGTCATGATACTCTTTTGCCAACATCTCTGCAAAGAGACTAGAGATGGTAACATGGATTTGAAATCATGGATACTTTCTTCAAAATAATGTATACATAATAATTCATTCATAAAACAAAGTACTGTTCACCAATGAAAATGGGTGATAATATTAGTATGTCTTTAAATAAAAATGTCAAACATAAAGTAATTTGGACTCCAAGTAATACATCATCTCCAACATTAAAGAGAAAATTTTTAAATATGTTACACATCTGAAGAACTGTGAAAGCATTACCTATATGCTACAAAATTTCAATGACTAGAAAGTGTGTGTGTGTATGTGCGTGTGTGTTTGTGTGTCCGGGTGTTTTTCTGTGTGTGTGAGAGTGTGTGTGTGTGTGTGTGTGTGTGCATGTGCATTCATGTGTGTGCCTAGTTAACAGTTTTGATGGCTTTAAGATGGCAAACATTTCCATTGTAGTAAAGTAAATCAAGATCTTCCTGAAGTTCATACTTTTCCTATATATACTTTACAATGTAAGACCATTCAGGCAACTATTATAAATACACTCAAAGAATTAAAAGTTGTTCAAGTTAATAAATCTCATCAGCAGGAAATAAAAACATAATAAAGGGTTAAAGGAATAAAATGCAGTAAAGTTTTATTGCTCAAAAAAGTCTCGCGAGACTCAGTACTGCTTAAAGCCTGAAATTTTAGACTAAGATAAAAGCCTAACGTGGAGGAGAAGTGGAGAAAAACTCCCATTTCTAGCTGAGGAGCTATTCACAGTTAAGAATGGGAGAGGGAGAACAATTTATCTCCATGGTGTGACCCTTAGTAGACAGAGCACACTATTCTGCAAGGCTATGAACAATGTAATTGAACCTAGCTTTATATGAAGAAAGAAAAAGAATAGAGTGTCTGGGTAGGCTACAGGGAAGAAAAAAAATGGGAGTAATGGGAAAGGGTGAATATATTCAAAATAATAAATTTTCATGAAACTATTTTAAAAAAACTAAGGAAAAGAAATTTTGGGACAAATTTCCTTCATAGTATGTCTAATGCAGTTGTTTTTATTCCCAAGATCTTTTAATTAAAACAAACAACAACTTTTTGGGGATTTTCTTGTTCTGGTGTTAAGAATACAACCCAGGAACTCTTGCATGCTAGATCTTACTGAAATTTTATAATTTTCAGGAAGTTCCCTACAATGGGTTATACTTTCAAATCCCAGTTTGTATATTTTAAAGGGTCACCATAAAAATTTAATAGATTTAATGCCAACTGCATCACTAGACAAATAACTGGCACACTGAATATTTATATTTTAACATAATGAAAACTTTAAGAAGCAAATAATTCTCTGTATGTTTTTTCTTAGCTTACCACAGACAAAATGACCAATTCACTAAGGTTAAGTCATTTAAAATTTGAAAGATTTTTAAAAGAATAAATAATTTTCTCAATCAAAGTAAAAATTTAGGTTACATCATTAGAATCTGAAATTTTCTCAGGTAAATTAAAATGTTCATAAGTTATCTGTCAACTTCCTGCAAGGTTGGCTGTATGCTTTTGTTTTCTTTTGTTTAATTCTTGTTTACTTTTCATATATGATTCATATATACATTCTGTCTGAAGGCAAGTTGAGGGTAGATTCCAGAGTAATTGGGGTAGTGAGTATGTGTTTGTTATGTCTAACTTTGAGAACAAATGGACAGTTTAACTAAATGAAATTAAATGCTGGCTTGGTGAGATCACATGGTCTGGCGTTAACATTATACTTCAGTGATATGTCTCCTCTCCACATTCTAATTGAATCCTGCTGTAAGCAAAGTTTCCTCAGGACTTCAAATGTTGGAAATCATAACCTATCCACAAACTATCAGAACCAATAATGTGTTAAACATCTATCCTGGTGTTCTGCAGAGGAGACATGTGGTAGCTAGTGGTTCTTCAAATGTTTTCTCTAAAATATGTGTTTTCCTCATACAGAAGTTCTTGATGATGAAACAGAAGTCACAGAAAACTTACCTGGTTGGCTTTGTCTTAAGTTCTACTGTCATGTATTTCTTAGATACTTGATTAATATGCATGGTAGCTACTTCACTACAAAGCTGCCTTAAATAACTCCTGTATTTAAGGAAATTCACAAAAAGAAAAGTAAATATTAATTATTATAATTACAATTGTCAAAAAGGAGAAGATCTTGACTTTTTCTTTTTTTTTTGCAGTTGCTAAGAGACTGAAATCAACTTGATAGATCTGCCTTTCTACTTCCCTGCTTCTCCCCTAAATCAAAGAATAAAACAATGTAAAGAGAATTTAAGACTATAATGTACTTTAGAGGTATTTGAAACTGATTGTAGAGGCATTGTGAGCTGTGGCAACTTTTTATTCTTTGTATTTAGAAACAGTAGATCAATAATTGCAAGGTCAATATCCAGAATTGATTTTGTTTTGTTTTAAATTTAAAAAGAGACTTATGACATCATTTCTTTAGAAAACTTGAGGAGGCTCCTGGCCCTCATAAGACCTCTCAACTGAGATGAGGGACTGTTATATAAGGACACCCCACCCAAGAGAAATGGGATGGAAGGGTTAGGAGGTAAAGAAAAAAAAATGTAATGTGATGTTTCAGCCTTTTACTACAAATTGTCATAAACTGTTTAGGATAATTAAGAAATGCAAACTAATGGTTATGCAAGCCAGTCATTCTGTTAGGTACTATGACAGCCTATTATAGTTATTTTCTTTTTTCTTTTTTCTTTTTTTTTTTGGTTTTTCGAGACAGGGTTTCTTTGTTTAACAGCTCTGGTTGTCCTGGACTCGCTTTGTAGACCAGGCTGGCCTCGAACTTGCAAAGATCCGCCTGCCTCTGCCTCACAAGTTCTGGGATTAAAGGCGTTCACCACCACCGCCCGGCTTTATAGTTATTTTCAAGGCTAATCAGAAATAAAGCTAAGAGACAAGCAAAATCTGCTTACCCTAATAGAAGAGACAGATAGGGCCTCTTCAAAAACCTCAAGAGATCTGCAGAATATGGCATTCAAAGATGTTTTCGTCCATGTTCCTTTTGGTGTGTTGGTTGTAGTACAGATATCCTGTACGATATAGCTAAAATCCTACTATAAGTGGCATCCTTCTGAGTCTGGGTTAGCTCACTCAGGATGAGCTTCTCTAGATCCATCCATTTGGTTGCAAATTGCATGATTTCATTGTTTCTTATAGCTGACTAATATTCCATTGTATAGATGTACCACAATTTTTTAATCCATTCTTCAGTTGAGGGACGTCTGGGTTGTTTCCAGTTTCTAGCTATTACAAATAAGGCTGCTATGAACATAGATGAGGAGACTTCCCTATGTCTCCATGAGGTGTCCTTTGTGTGTATACCCAGAAGTGGTATGGCTGGGTCCTGAGGCAAAGTTATTCCAAGGTTTCTAAGATATCTCCAGACAGACCTCCGTAGTGGTTGCACAAGCCTGCACTCCCACCAGCAATGGAGTAGGGTTCCCCTTTCTCCACACCCTCGCCAGCATGTGCTGTCATTTGAGCTCTTTATCTTAGCCATTCTGACAGGTGTGAGATGGAATCTCAGGGTCGTCTTGAGTTGCATTTCTCTGATGATTAAGGATGTTGAACATTTCTTCAGGTGACTCCCGGCCATTAGGGATTCCATCTTTGTGAATTCTCTATGTAGCTCCGTCTCCCATTTTTTGATTGGATTATTTGGTTTCTTGGCATTTAGTTTCTTGAGTTCTTTGTAGATTTTAGATAATAGCCCTCTATCAGATGTGGGGTTGGTGAAGATTTTCTCCCAGTCTGTTGGTTGCCGTTTTGTTATAATGACTGTGTCTTTTGCCTTACAGAAGCTTTTCAGTTTCATGAGGTCCCATTTATTGATTGTTGATCTCAGGTCCTGAGCTGTTGGTGTTCTGTTCAGGAAGTTGTCACCTGTGCCAATGAGTTCGAGGATTTCTCCTACTTTTTCTTCTAGTATCTTTAGTGTGGCCGGCCTTATGTTAAGGTCATTGATCCACTTGGAATTAAGTTTTGTACAAGGTGATAGATATGGGTCTAATTTCATTCTTTTGCAAGTGGACATCCAGTTGGACCAGCACCATTTGTTGAAGATGCTGTCCTTCTTCCATTGTGCAGTTTTGGCTTCTTTGTCAAAGATTAGTTGGCCATAGGTGTGTGGGTCCATGTTTGGGTCTTCAATTCGATTCCATTGATCCACTGGTCTGTTTCTATACCAGTACCATGCTGTTTTTATTACTGTTGCTCTGTAGTACAGCTTGAAATCTGGGATGGTGATACCTCCAGATGTTTTTTCATTGTACAGGATTGATTTAGCTATTCTGGGCTTTTTGTTGTTCCATATGAAGTTGAGAATAGCTTTTTCCAGGTCTATAAAGAATTGTGTCGAAAAACCAAAAAAAAAAATTGTGTTGGTATTTTGATAGGAATTGCATTAAATCTATATATTGCTTTTGGTAGGATAGCCATTTTTATTATGTTGATCTTACCCATCCATGAGCATGGGAGATCTTTCCATCTTCTAAAGGCCTCTTCCATTTCTTTCTTCAGGGGCTTGAAGTTCTTGTTATATAGGTCCTTTACATGCTTGGTTAGAGTTACCCCCAGGTATTTTATGTTGTTTGTGGCTATTGTGAAGGGGGTTGTTTCCCTTATTTCTTTCTCGGTATGCTTGTTTGTTGTATAAAGAAGGGCTTCTGATTTTTTTGAGTTAATTTTGTATCCAGCCACCTTGCTGAAGTTGTTTATCAGCTGTAAGAGTTCTTTGGTGGAGTTTTTGGGGTCGCTTATCTAAATACAAGAGATAGATAGGGCATCTTCAAAAACCCCAAGAGATCTGCAGAATATGGCATTCAAAGATGTGGTCTTAAGTTAAGATTTTTTTTTGATATCGTGACATATCAGCTCCTGACAGCACCCCCTTTTCTACTCCAAGTAGAAGATAAGCATCGAAGAATCTCCAGTGTGAGATGGTTGAATTAGTGGCAAGCCTATCTCTTGGCATGTAAAAACTCCTTGCTTCAACTGCAGACAGACTGCTGTCCAAAAAGGACAAAACTTGGTAGCAGGGAAGTCGACAGCCTAGCTCTGCCAAGACAGGGTAGGTTAGTCCTTCATAATCCCTGCTCTACAATAAATGTCTGTCAGAGAAACAGGACCAAAAGGCTGAAGACTGATGCTGGAATGTATGGAGAGAAAATGGGAACTGTCCAGGTAGTCACTGGCTTGTCATTTCTTAGTATTGGAAGCTGCAGGCCCTGCACTTCCTATATAATCAGATATATTTATCCTTCTCAGCTTTCTGAGGTAGTTGAAGAATAGACAACTTGAGTCTCATGCTAAATTTTGAGTTGTTTATGAATCAAGAGGGTGTTCTAGATCTAAGAAGATGGTTATAATAGTAATGCAAGTTAGTATGAAAGCTAAGTCAGTTTAAACTCATGGAGATGGTTAGAAGGTAGAAGGTTAAAGTCAGGGGCCAAATATGTATGAACTGGACATTGGGAAGGTATACTGGGCCATTTAACTCTCATAAATGTGGCATATTTAATTGTGCTGTTTTGTATAGAATTTACTGTTATAAGAGAAAGAACCATTTGTTGGATTGAAAAGGGAAGCTGTTGGGGGGAAGAGGGTGGAAGGGTGGGACAGGAAGGGGGAATAGGGAAGGGTTTGTGACTGAGATGTAACTTAAAGAAAAAAAATAAAGTACATATATATATATATATATAAAGATGTTTTCATAACTTTAGATGTTTTTATATCGAGACATATCAACTCCTAACAGCACCCCCTATTTTACCCCAAGTAGAAGATGAGCATCGAAGAATCTCCAGTGGGAGATGATTGAATTAGTCACAAGCCTATCTCTTGGTAGGAAAAGCCCCTTGCTCCAACTGTAGACAGAATGCTGTCCAAAAAGGACAAAACCTGGAAGCAGGTAAGTCGACAGCCTAGCTCTGCCAAAACAGGGTAGGTAAATCCTTCATAACCCCTGCTCTACAATCAATGTCTGTCAGAGAAACGGGGCCAAACAACTAAAGATCAATGCTGTAATGTATGGAGAGAAAATGGGAACTGTCCAGGCAGCCACTGGTATGTCATTTCTTAGTTTGGGAAGCTGCAGACCCTGTACTTCCTATAAAATCAGATATATTTATCCCTCTCAGGTCTCTGAGGTGGTTGAAGAACAGATAGCTAGAGTCTCATAATTAAAGTTTGAGTTGTTTAGGAGTCAAGAGAGTGTTATAGATCTAAGAAGATACTTTTAAAATTGTGTTGCAAGTTAGTATGAATGTTGAGTCAGATATAGAACATTAAACTCATGGAGATGGTTAGATAGTAGAATGTTAAAGTCAGGTACCAAATATATATGGACTGGACATTGGGAATGTAAGCTAAGCCATATAACCTTCATAACTGTGGCCTAATTACCTCTGTTGTTTTGTATTGTATTTATTATTATAAGAGAAAGAGCCATTTGTTGGACTGAAAGGGGAAACTGTAGGGGGAAATAAGATATACCTTAAACTTAAAAGAAAAAGAAAAGGAAGAAGATGGGGGGTTGAGGGTTGGAGGGTGGGACTGGAGGGGGGAATAGGGAGGGGTCTGTGATTGAGATGTAACTTGAAGAAATAGAAAATAATAAAAAAAAAAGAAAATTTGTCTGAGAAGTCCACCCAGGAAGTCAGTGTCTTTCTTCCCATTGGATGGACAGGGTTAGATGAGGTTTTAATTGCTGCTAAGGAAGGCAGCTCTAAATGGACTTGGTGGAAGAAATTGTTCCCAGGTCTGTTCTGCTTTGACAGGCCCAAAGTGTTTTACTAGAGGGCATTTCATTTGGCATTGTTGTTAGGTGCCTGTGCAGATCTGCGGCATTTTGTAGCTTAGGCCATCTGTTATATGTGATGTCTGGGACCTCCAGATCAGTATGCTTAGATACAATTTCCAAAATGACATATACAAATGCACGTATTTGAAGAAAATAGTTTGGGGAACTTATAAAGGATATATACCTAGAAATAAAATTAGAAGTGCTTACACAGAGAATTATCAAGGGAATAGTTCACAGAAGTGTTCTAGTGGCTGTTCTGGAAAGAATATGTCCCTTTCTCACTTAAAAGCATGGGATATCCCCCTCAGCACTATGGCCTGAGGCACACTGGGATGTGGGTAAGGTTTGAGCAGCTTTTTTCCCTCCCCTTTGAGTCATTTCTTCTAGGGGTGGATACTCATTTGCATTTTAACCAGGCTTTTGTGCATTAACTCCTGAATATGGACATTTCAAGCAACAAGAGGATGAATAAGAGGGAAGTGTTGTAAAAGGAAAAAGCTGTTTGCTCACATTAGGGCCCTGCTAATTTCATGCTGAGTTAGACAGCAAAATCAGAATAGTGTATGAAGAACAGACACTGTATGCAACACATAGTCTCTAGTGTGTTCTTTTCCCTTGTTTACATCCATGAGCCTACGGTAGCACGCTGGGCATTACTCTACCTTTTGCATATACTCACTTCAGTTGGACCTGAAAGACCACCTTGTATTCAGAATTAGAAAAACATTATTTTCTTCACATAAATATTTACCTTAAACTGAGTTTACTTTTAGAGTTTGAGAATGTGTGTTTAAATATGATGGATTTAAAAAAAAATCCATATGCCTGAAAAATCAGTTAAATTTGATATAGAATTGAACTGAGTCATAATTATACTTCTCTCAGTCTTAATCATATCCTGCTTCATTTTAGCATATTTATCATGGTATTTACCTAAAATAATGTAATAATAATAATAATAACCTAGATGAAATATAGTAGATTTTTAAATTTTTATTAAAAAATCAAGCTGAATATCATAATAGCAAATGTATTTCACATTAATGTGTATAGGGTGCGGTGGTGGTGATTCTAAGCCTTGATTTAGATGCAGAAAAATAAATGGTGAGGGAAAAGTTACTGAACACACAGCTGCATTATTCTGTGCTAATCTGTGGGGTGAAACCAAGGAAAGTATCAGGGCTTCAAAGTAAGTCATTCTAGAAGACAGAACACTCACCCAAATGTAAAGTCGTGCTTAAAATTCCTTGGAGACCAAGGAACTCTGTTCTTTAGTGTGACTATACATGAGATGTGGAGTAACAATGCCCTTGCCGGAGACATGAAACATGGATCTTACTTTCCAGAGCAAAATGCCAATGATTGGTACTAGTGAGATAGTTCAGGTCATGTAGTGCCTGCTGCAAAAACATGAGAAGACCAGAGTTTGATCCACAGCATCAATGACATGTGTCCTAACCCTACATTGAAAGGATACCATGGTCAACCAGAGACAAGAAGATTCCTAGTTCTCATTGGGCAAGCAGCCTAGTAGAATAGATGAGCTCCAGGTTCAGGGAAAGGCCCTGTCTCAAAAAAATATTAGGTAGAAAGTAACAGAGATCAATACCAATTTAGCCTAATATAGTATTAATTTTGTATCAGTATACAAAGGCATAAAGCTATATTCAATAATCTGTCCTTTTTTCTTGATCTTTCCTATACTTTGTCTATGTCCCATTTTTTCTCGTCTATTCACTCCTACATAGGAGAGAAAGAAGGATACAGAAAAGAAAAAGAGAGAAGTCCCTAGGTCTAACCTCCAAAACCCATTTAACAGCTTGTAGTCTCTTCCCCTAAATGACAAAATTTTCCGTTATCCATCGAATAACCAAAGGGGGGGGGGGAACACCCTCCCCACCCTTGGGCCTGGGACGTTGCTCTCATAAATCACTTCCTGCTGATTTGGGATGTAGTAAACCTGTTTGGGGCCCAAATAGGGATGGAAAAATGGTTAGAAATGAATTATGCCTTCTGGGGGAAGGGTGAGAGGGTAGGAGGGTGGGGCTGGGAGGGGTGGAGGGAGAGGGCTGTGATGGAGATGTAACTTGAAGTAATAAATAAACATTAAAAAAAGAAATTAACAGAGAAAGATGTTTGATATTAATCTTTTTCCTACAGGCAATCACACACACGCGCATATAAGTGCATATCCCGGTACATGTGCCACATGTATCTTCACATACATCTATATCCTCCTCCTAAGAAAGGAACAATAACCTAACCTAAACCAAAAATCATGGAGATATAGGTAAATGCATAAGAAGGAATCAACTGCCTTGGGTTCTAAAATATGGGTGTGCCATGAGCAATGCGGTGTGGAAATTTAACTCTACTTTCTGAACGTAAGCAATACATACAGAGTGCACAGACGAAACAGATAATCTAGGGGGAGGAAAAGCCAAGAGTTATTTGGGAGACAGTTTGATTAATGAGGATTCAAATTTTTTTTTGTGAAGCTAGCACATGAGAATGATGGCCTCTCTCTCTCTCTCCCTGTCCTTTTCCCTGTCCCTCTCCCCACACCCCTGTTGTGTGTGTGCCTATGTGTGCATGTGTGTGAATGTAAAATCTTCTTCTGGAGAAAAAGAATCCCTGTTCTATGAGTGCATATTTGTCAGCATAAATGAACATTATGAGGTTGAAGGAAAATAAACAGAACGGGCTGAGCTTTGGACAGTTGGGCTTGAAAAAGTGAAGTACACTCAGTACTTCAGTACTTCCTTAGTAGGCAGATGTCACTGGTCAGTCAGTTGTCTGGGAAGCTTCTAGGCTAGACGTCAAAATAGGATTTGAAAACCACCTTAGTATGTGAGACTCATGTTATGGAAAAATTTGATTCTTGGATTTAATGGCATTTCTGGAAAGGCTATGTTGTGGGGTCAGAAACACCAAGGTGTGATTTCCAGCTCTGAAACATGCTAATTGTGTAACACATGTCGAAGGATTTAACAATCCCTTAATCTCAGCGCCTTTGTCAGTAAAGTAGAAATGGCAGAACTTAACTCTGTGAAGTGGTGATAAGCAATAAATGACTCAGCCCATATAAATACCTAAGGCAGGGCTCAGGTGAGTTGACTAATAAGCAAACAGTCCCTGCAGCTAGTGAGAGGTTGAGTCATAAAAGAGAGAAGATGAGCACGGAGTGATGGCTCATTCCACAGACATGAGCAAAGCTGTTCGTCTGATCTTCCTCGTATTATTTATCTCAAGAAGAAAATTAAGAAAATAAAAGTCTAACTTGGAGTGAACCTAGATTGAAGGTTATTACCAAAAATCATTAAATTCTTTTAGGGACACATGTATATCACTGTGTGTTTTAGTTAGTTAATGCTTAGCAGATGATTTCTACTATGTGCTTTTTATTTCCCGATATTTTGCTGTAAAAATACTAGTTTTAGTTTATAGTAGTAGTTATAGTAAAATACTAGATCTTTAGTTTTAAAACTGTCAGGATTATGCATATAAACTGTCAGGAGGTAGCATACATACTGGTAAATTACTATGAATTTCAGTATAGTAATTAAAGAGTTAAGCATACATTTTAAGGCAAATGAAAGAATACAATAAGGCATTAAAACTCTTTGGTGACTGCATCAGTGGGATTGGGATTTTTAAAAATGTTTTTGCTATTTCATCATTTTTCAGAAATTTTTTATAAAGGTGACTGAAAGCGGAAGGTTATAGGCAAGAAGAAGAATTGTGTTGTTGTGGGATAAGAAGAAGCCATCCCTACAAGATGATATAAGATGAACATTTTGAAGTGTGAGTCTGAGCACAAACAGTCTCATTTCAGCCACATTTGCACAGAAATTGTCTATGAGAAATAAGGCCAAAGAAATACAGGTCAGGTTCTCTCCCAAGTAGCTTATCCATGGATTATACCTAACTGAAAGATAAAGAAAACTTTCTGAAGGTGGAGACATTGAAAATTAGAGATTGTAGAGCATTTAAATAGAGTAGATCAGAAGAGGGTACAACATCTAACTCCATAGCACAAAGCTTTCCTGACATGCACATTGCCCTGGATTTAATCCTGAGCACCACTCCAACACACACACACACACACACACACACACACACACACACACACACACA
>CAJQZJ010001466.1:1719299-1777685 GCA_907164525.1 Lophiomys imhausi | reverse complement strand
ACACACACACACACACACACACACACACACACACACACACACACACACACACACAAGTACACATCTGCATGCACATGAACACACGCACATACACACCCAATCATTAATCTTTATTTTGTTAAGCAGTTAACAGCTCTGTTATCATGTAACCCAATGTGTGTGCTTAATCTGATCCTACCCTATACTGAAAAGTTACAAGTGGTTTGTGAGTGTGATTGTGTGTGTAGCTTCCTGAAGAAAAAGACCATGAGGTTGAGAGAAGAGCAGCTCTGAGAGCCCAGGACATGTGAGTAAGTAGGGAATGTTGGGGTGAGCCAATACCAGGGTAAGATGTTCATTCCAATGAGGGGGTTTTGTAGAAGGGATAACTCTACTTGGAGAACTTTTTTTTTAATTTCAAGACTCCAATAATCCTATTTATTGCCAAAACTGAATATAGAATATTTTAATATAACCTTTATGGAAAGAGACTAGAAAAATAAAACACAGTCATTTTATATTGGGAGTACAGAGATATTCCTTCAGTAATACACATGATCTTATTCTACTTTCAGGTATATACAAAAATGTTGGATATTTCAGTATTGTACTTAATATTAACCTCTTTGTGCTATATATACTATATTTTATGTATTTTAAAATAGAATTGCAGAATTCTCAGAGTGAAAAATACTTTCAATTCTAAACAGTTTCAATAGAAAAACTTAGAAGCATATTTTTGAGCATAGAGGTGATGAGATTAATCTAAAACTATTTCCTTCACTGGTAGAAAATTTCTAAAGCTTGAAATCACTTTTTTTGGATTAAAGCACACATTCTGTGCTCCATTTCTCTTTCTTCTAGAAGTTCGTGTGCAGCACTGAAGCTTGAAAGATTGTTTTGGAAATCCTAGTGAACACCTTAATTTACCTTTTCACATTTGATGGTCCTGGTTTCCAGCTTACCATGAATTCAGGTTAATTGCTGTGATGTCACTCAGTTACTTGAAATTTAATTGGTGGATCAGATACACTTAACTGCATTGCTTGACTGATCACTACCGAGGCTTCTTAAGTCCACAAAAATACACAATAGTAGTCAAACAGCTCAAAACATAAGATCCACAGGATAAAACTAAGGTGGCCCTTTTCACTAAAAATCATTCTTTTTTAAAGTAAAGTAATATATTTTAACTTCCATATACATGTTTCTAATGCCAGCTAATAGAAATGATGGATTTGTCAAAAATACTACTAGAAAGACATTCCAAATGAAAGCTTGAAATTGGTCATGGCAACTACCACATGCTTCAGAATAAGCTGACTCATTAGATTACTATGAAAACTAATCAAAAAGATCACATAGGTCACAAATGCTATACATTTTCTACTGTGAAAGATGATGGAATATTAATATTATAGATTTGTTTCTGTGGTTCAGGTGTTATTTGTGAATACAGTTTATAGTAATTGAAAAGATAGTAAGTATAGACATAAACATTAAAAGGAGATAACTAATTCTTCAAAGCTTTAAAAATATCTAAATGGTGAAGAGTATATCTAACTTTTTACTTATTTGTTGATATTAAAAATATCATAGATAACACACATCATAATAACACATCAGGATCAGGAATAGGTGATAGTTTGGTACATTGTATAACTTTACTTTTCTAGTGCATCTAAAGGGAAGCTGCTTCAATCAATGCTATGAAGATATAATTGCCTTTTAACACTTTAAAAATAGTATTTTCATGTGTGGTTGGGATAGATTTATATGCCACATGTGTGCAGTTGCCTTTGTAGGGATACAAGACAGTGTTGAATCCTGAGCTAGAGTTCAGGGAGTCTTGAACCACCCAGTATGGATGCTAGGTCACAAACTTAGGTCCTCCGCAAAACCACACAGTTCTTTTAACCACTGAGCCATCTCTCCAGCAGCTGAAGATAATGATTCTAAACCTCATAGTATCAGTTGACTGAGAATCTGAACCAATAAGTAGTAAGTAAGTTTAAATCCTAATTACAGCCCATGGATCTGAAATAATATTGATTAAATGATCTCTACACTAAAATCCAGATTTAAATTGTTGTCAAATGAATTAAACTGTGCTTCTAATATTCAAGCTGACAGGATGACTTCCCAGGAACCTACACATTGTAATTAGGGGGTTAATGGAGCCACATATGGTAGATACTTCCACACATTACATTATAATAGCACATTCTTTAGTGGACGATATCAGTCT
Organism: Lophiomys imhausi; assembly: GCA_907164525.1. NCBI lineage: Eukaryota > Metazoa > Chordata > Mammalia > Rodentia > Muridae > Lophiomys > Lophiomys imhausi. The sequence goes on along the minus strand of CAJQZJ010001466.1, from coordinate 1,775,458 downwards.
GCTGAGTGATTATAAGATTCACTTTAACATATTTACCTTAACCACAATAAGTAGCACGGTTAACAAAAGGATAGAAAATAATTTACGTGTGACCACTGATTCTTGTGAATAATAATTACTGTCTTGATTAAATTGTGTTGTATCTACCCATGCATCAAAAAAGCTAATTTAGTGATAATTTAGTGCTAAGTGTATAGTTTTCCATTGTTGTATACAGGATCATTGTGGGTATAATTTGAATCAACAATAAAATAAAGCATGAGTGTGTTATATTACATGTGCCTGCCCATGTGTCTTCATTCAGTTAGTTTGAATTGCTAAACTATAAATAATATTTCATAGTTATTTTATGTAGTGTCTAACATCATGCCAATGATTACAAAGTAATATGTTTTACAACTTTAAAAATGATTTATTTCCAAATAAGCATTGTTCTTGCTAGAAGTAACATCTTATATGAAAAAAATAGGAAGGAATATGAGTGAATACTTAGTATTTTGAAAGCAAACAAGAAGGAATGCAAAAACAAAAAGGAAAAATACAACTATTGCTCTGTAGTACAGCTTGAAATCTGGGATGGTGATACCTCCAGATATTTTTTTATTGTACAGGATTGATTTAGCTATTCTGGGCTTTTTGATGTTCCATATGAAATTGAGAGTAGCTCTTTCCAGGTCTATAAAGAATTGTGTTGGTATTTTGATAGGAATTGCATTGAATCTATATATTGCTTTTGGTAGGATGGCCATTTTTATTATGTTGATCCTACCTATTCATGAGCATGGGAGATCTTTCCATCTTCTCATGGTATTGGTATAGAAACAGACCAGTAGATCAATGGAATGGAATTGAAGATCCAGAAATAGACCCACACACTTATGGCCACCTAATTTTTGACTAAGAAGCCAAAACGGCACAATAGAAGGACAGCATCTTCAACAAATGGTGCTGGTCCAACTGGATGTCCACTTGTAAAAGAATGAAATTAGACCCATACTTATCACCTTGTACAAAACTTAAGTCCAAGTGGATCAAAGACCTTAACATAAGGCCGGTCACACTAAATCTACTAGAAGAAAAAGTGGGAGAAACCCTCAAACTCATTGGCACAGGTTACAACTTCCTGAACAGAACACCAACAGCTCAGGACCTGAGATCAACAATCAATAAATGGGATCTCATGAAACTGAAAAGCTTCTGTAAGGCAAAAGACACTGTCATTCAAACAAAACGGCAGCCTAGAGACTGGGAGAAAATCTTCACCAACCCCACATCTGACAGAGGGCTAATAACCAAAATCTACAAAGAACTCAAGAAATTAAATGCCAAGAAACCAAATAATCCAATCAAAAAATGGGGGACAGAGCTAAATAGAGAATTCACAAAGGAGGAATCCCTAATGGCTGAGAGACACTTGAAGAAATGCTCAAAATCCTTAATCATCAGAGAAATGCAACTCAAGATGACTCTGAGATTCCATCTCACACCTGTAAGAATGGCTAAGATGAAAAGCTCAAATGACAGCACATGCTGGCGAGGGTGTGGAGAAAGGGGAACCCTACTCCATTGCTGGTAGGAGTGCAGGCTTGTGCAACCACTATGGAGGTCAGTCTGGCCATATCTTAGAAATCTTGGAATAGCTTTGCCTCAGGACCTAGCCATACCACTCCTGGGTATGCACCCAAATGCCTCTTCATGGAATAATAAGGAAGTTTCCTCATCTATGTTTATAGCAGCCTTATTTGTAATAGCTAGAAACTGGAAACAACCCAGATATCCCTCAACCGAAGAATGGGTTAAAAAACTGTGGTACATCTACACAATGGAATATTATTCAGCTATCAGGAACAATGAAATTATGCAATTTGCAGCCAAATGGGTGGAACTAGAAAAGCTCATCCTGAGTGAACTAACCCAGACTCAGAAGGACGCATATGGCATCTATTCACTTATAGTAGGATTTTAGCAATATAGTAGAAGGTATCAATACTACAACTAACACACCAAAGGGAACTTGGACATAGACTTTTTATTTTTTATTTATTTATTATATATTTTTATATTTTTTAGTCTTTTTTATCTATTTGTCTGCATATTTGTTTGTTTGTTTTTTAGTTCTCTCTCCCAGGCAGTGAGACACTTTTCACTGATGGTACTGCCTCGTAGACCCCCAATGAATGAGGAGGCTCTTGGCCCTCATACGACCTCTCAACTGAGATGAGGGATATATAAGGATACCCCACCCCAGAGATATGGGATGGAAGGGTTAGGAGGTAAAGAAAAAAATGAAATGTGATGTTTCGGCCTTCTACTACTAATTGTCATAAACTGTTTAGGATAATTAAGAAGTGCAAACTAATGGTTATGCAAGCCAGTCATTCTGTTAGGTACTATGACAGCCTATTAGCCTATTATAGTTACTTTCTAAGCTAATCAGAAATAAAGCTGCTAAGAGACAAGCAAAATCTGCTTACTCTAATAAAAGAGACAGATAGGGCCTCTTCAAAAACCTCAAGAGATCTGCAGAATATGGCATTCAAAGATGTTTTCGTAACTTTAGATTTTTTTATATCAAGACATATCAACTCCTGACAGCACCCACTTTTCTCCTCCAAGTAGAAGATGATCATTGATGAATCTCCAGTGGGAGATGATTGAATTAGTTGCAAGCCTATCTCTTGGTAGGGAACGCCCCTTGCTCCAACTGTAGACAGAATGCTGTCCAAAAAGGACAAAACCTGGAAGCAGGTAAGTAGACAGCCTAGCTCTGCCAAGACAGGGTAGGTAAGTCCTTCATAAACCCTGCTCTACAATCAATGTCTGTCAGAGAAATGGGGCCAAATGACTGAAGATCGATGCTGTAATGTATAGAGAGAAAATGGGAACTGTCCAGGCAGCCACTGGTATTTCATTTCTTAGTTTTGGAAGCTGCAAGTCCTGTGATTCCTATTAAATCAGATATATTTATCTCTCTCAGATCTCTGAGGTGGTTGAAGAACAGATAGCTAGAGTCTCATAATTAAAGTTTGAGTTTTTAGGAGTCAAGAGAGTGTTATAGAACTAAGAGGATACTTTTAAAATTGTGTTGCAAGTTAGTATGAATGTTGTGTTAGATGTAGAACTTTAAACTCATGGAGATGGTTAGATAGTAGAATGTTAAAGTCAGGTACCAAATACATATGGACTGGACATTGGGAATGTACGCTAAGCCATATAACCCTCATAACTGTGGCCTAATTACCTCTGTTGTACTGTAATGTATTTATTATTATAAGAGAAAGAGCCATTTGTTGGACTGAAAGGGGAAACTGTAGGGGGAAATAAGATATACCTTAAACTTAAAAAAAAAGGGAAGAGGATAGGGGGTTGAGGGTGGAAGGTTGGGACTGGAGGGGGGAATAGGGAGGGGGACTGTGATTGAGATGAAACTTGAAGAAATAAAAAATAAAGGAAAAAAAAGAAAAAGGAAAAATAAGGAGAAGGGGAAAGAAAGCAAAATCAAGCAAGCTAATCAAGAAAATTATGCATAGCAGAAAAACGACCCAGGGGTTAAGAACATGCACTGCTCTTGGAAAGGAGCTGAGATTGAGTCCCAGCACCTACATTGGGTGGCTCATAACTGTGTGTATTTCCCACACCAGGGGAAATGATGTTCTCTGTGGGCACCTGAACAAAAACCCACAAATACAGACAAAAGTGTACACATTTATAAATTTCTTAGGTGACAGTGATAAAACAAAAGATAACACAGTTTTTCTGTGCCCTCTGTTTCCTTTCCGAATAACTTAACATGGTTGAGATTGTTTGGGGTCCTTAGAAAATACTGACAATGCTCCTTATATAAATCACATTTCTTTTGTCCCTGTATATCCAGCTGTATAAGTCTAGTTCATCTGTTGATAACTTCTAGTTGAAGAGTCCTGGGCTAGCACAAAACATAATAAGAAATTGTATGTGTGATATAAATATGTGTGTGTGTGTGTGTGTGTGTGTGTGTGTTTCCTTGATCTCTCTTCAAGTAAGGCATGTTAACTTGGAGTATCTATCCAGATGAACTTACATGATCCTGTCACCTGTCAGGTTCTACTTCTAAACCTGTGTTTAGCTTAATTCTGTTCTCATAATACCTTACAATAAAGATCCATATCAAGAGTCTCACAGGGTACTACTCTACCATATTTAAAAAAAGAATTTAGGTCAAGAAACAATTCACATAAAACATTTTTGTGTAATTATAACTAATTTCTAATTTGTTTAAGTAGGTGGAAGTAATAGGGTATTATTTTCTCATATGTTTTATTTTTGACAGTTTTACCCATGTATGTAATGAATTTGAGTCACTCTAACTCCGATCCCCTTCTCTCATCCTCTCTCTTTCTCCTACTGACACACTTCTTCCCTAAAAAGTCCTTTGTACTTTCACATCTTTTTGTCTGTGTCCCACTGAGTTTCATTAGATTTTATTGCACAAATGTGTATGGGAGGTTATTTTCTAGAAATCAGGTAAAACAATCGCTATGTCACTAAAGAAAGTGATACACTTCTTTATGTGACCACCTTCAAGATTCAAGAAACATCACAGAAGAGGGTACAGAGAAACAAGGTGGGTATGCTAGAGGATGGGGAGATGAGCAGCAGATGGGGCCCTGTGGACATGCCAGGGCAGCAGCCGTCAGGAACAAGGCTGTTTCTCATAATCTTATTTTGTAATGTTAAAGATCTTTTGAAACAGCTCACATGTGTGGGAACCAGAGGATGATGACTTATGGCAAGAAGGTTCTTTCTTCCCATGATGGAGTCTCTGGGATCAAATTCAGTCTTGACAGAAAGCACTTTTAGAATTGTCTTGCTGGCCCCTCTTAACTTACTTTTATGTATCTTTCATGTATATTGTGCATGTAAGTAAATATCCTATCAGGGGACAAATTCTAGAGAATTTTTTTTCTGGACAAAAAGTAACTGCTTCTACTTTAAAAGTTAGATGACATATGATCACTGTAAGAGGAAATGAAGCATTATACTACTTAGAAAGTGAGGCTCCATTAGGATCCAAGTGTGTCAGCCTAGATAGCCTGACTAATTTTACAGGAATTTAATGCACCACTAAAACATTGAAATCTGTGAAAGAGCTCCAGTCTCTTGATTTTTTAAATTAAACTTGTCTTACTGAAGGGAAGCATTTTACTTACTAGGACTAGAAGAATAGAGTAGGTAAAATTTTATCTGTAATAGCAAATGATGCACACAAGCCAAAACAAAGCAACACTCCCCCCCCCAAAAAAAAAAAACAAAACGAAATAAAAAATATAAAACACCCTCTGTTAAGAGAAAAAAGATATACATATTAAAACTTTTACCTCCATTGCTCAATTTGATTATTAACAATAAACAGACAAGAAAGATGCATCTCTGTAGAGTTCAAATTATGACAAATGGATTACTAGTGGGAATCAAAATCAAAAAAGGGGAAAGCCTCTCACGTATAACTAATATCTAATGAAATATAACAGTTTTCTAAAGTTGATCCATGGAGATTCAGAGATAGAGAAATACCCAGAGACAGAGAAGCAAAACCAAACAACATTTATTTCTGTGTAGTATATAGACTTTGGACATAGTTATTTCAAGGCCTTTCTTAGATACAGTAAGGGACATGTCTTAAAAAAAAACAAAACAAAACAAAAGCAAAATCCAAAATTAAAGTCCACCAAACAAAATCAACACCAAAATAAAAAACGAAGGTAGAACTAAAACTCATTTAATTTCATTTATGTTGCCCAATAACACTTCACGTGTTCAAAACACTTAGTTTACATACTCAACTGTTTAATACACAGTCAAGAATGTAGATTTTAAGTTTGAATATTTCTAAAGAAGATCTCAGAACATTCATGGATTGATGCTTGAGTAATTCATTTTTAAATGTTTTCAGTTTCTCACTCAAGTAGCCTGTATATGTCCAAAGCTAACTTCTGTTAAAGTAGCTTTTACCACATTAATAACAATGAGGAACAGTTAAAAAGACAGTGTTTATTAGAACAGTATCTCAGAGGGGTAATAACAAAAAGCTGGTGTCTAAGTAGTGAGGACACAGACTGACTATATATTATGAAAAAACAAAATAAACACAAGGACCATTTTTGCAGAGAAGTGGTTACAAAAGGTGATACCTCTGTGGATATTAACATTTTATAATTAGAACTCACTATTTCAGGAAGTAAGAACATTTTTAACACATTTTAGATTTCTTTTAATTTAGTATTTTTGTGTAGGATGATGGTGGGAAGATATAATTGCGTGAAGTAGTGATTTTCCTTAACAACCTCAGATAATTTAGTGCTGAAGCAAAAATTCCATATCGGGTTTTCTTTTCAAACTTCCCTTTGAAGTTTCTGATACATTTTTCTGTTATTGTACAGACACTTAAAGTATAGCTATGGTCAATTAGCTTAGCAGTAGTTTTTGAAAAACAACAGAAACTAGTTAGTGGGTAGATGGAAATACAGTTGGCATTTCTTCATATAAAAAGTTGTTGCATATACCTTTGTATTCTTAGTGAATATCTGACAAATCCCAAGGAGGGAAAAATCAATATAAATTGAACATACACATTTTGTTCTTATTTCCTTTGTCTTTTAAAAATAAAAAATGAAAATGAATCCAGAAAAATGAAAATTAAGGGTGATATTATAGTTATATTCATCAGTTTCAATATTTACAAAATTGGTGAAAAGATAATTATTTTGGGCTGAAGATACAGTGATGTCAATTGCTCAATTTTTTGTGAGAATATGCTGTTCTAACATGAATGTTCCAAGTTCTCCCTGTAATCTTTACTGTAGTTTTTTATAAGCTGTAAAAGTCAACTCTTTTACAATTCAATAATGATTCATGTTTTTACACTGTAGCAATGAGCTTCAGTCTTAATAACTGGATGTAGTTAATTCCAAATATTTAAACAATGTGAAATGACTTATTAGAAACTTAGAAGTGAAATTTAGCAGTTTCTGAATTTTGATTCATGTTCCTGTCCAAATTGAGACAATTTCTTCAGACACAAAGACTCCACATTTAATTATAAGATTCACCCACAAGCTATCAACAGTCCTTGAAAGAAAACTTAAGAACTTATTAAACATATTTTAGTTAAAATGAGATTCAGTTTCAAAAATAATGCAGTACTATAAACATAAACATTATTTATTAAATTTTCTCCTTGGGGTAGTGTATGCTTGAAAAGGGTGTGGCTATCTGAAGAGCAGCTTTTTCAGAACACACTGCCTTCTCTTGATTTTGTCGTGGATTTGAAGAGTTTCCAGACAAATGCTTCATATAGCAAAGCAATTAAAATTTCCTTATTTAAATCAAGAAAATGTATTTATTAAACATTCTGTCTTTCCATGAATTATCTATTATCATTTATTTGTAAAATGTTTCTGTGAAATTGAAATTGGGGAGGTGAGAATGATTAGAAATCATTTTTCAGCCAGCACACACACTTTCAGTTGTTTCGCTCTTGTCTGTTAGCCTTGTTCGAATTCCCTTCCACCCTGTCACTCAGACCTCACAAGTACAGCTTTCAATCAGTGAAATTCTTTCCTGAAAACTCCTTTCACATTTTACCCTGTGCTATTTTTGACTCCTAAGTATTCTGGGAGAAGATCCACCACATTTTGTCCAACATGGCAGATTATTTTAGAGTAGGAGAGGGTTATTTGGGAAGAAAGAGAATGTGTCTTAATTCTATGAGTTAAAATGTTTTTTATTATTAATTTCCTTTTTATTTATTCTTCTCTCATATAATGCATCCCGACTGCAGCCTCCCCTCCTCCACTCCTCCCTACATAGTCCCCTGTACCTCCCTTCCCCCCCCAAATCCATTGCTTCTCCATCCAGGGATATCAATAGAACCTGGTATTACAAGGATGCAATAAGAGTAGGCACAAACCATCATGTTGAGGTTGGACAAGGCCATCCAGTAGGAGGAAAAGAGTCCCAAGAGTGTGCAGAAGTGTCAGAGATACCCCCACTCCTATGGTTAGAAGTCCCACAAACACCCAAAGCTAAACACTAACAACATATATTTAGAGTTAAATCTTATGGGTAAAGTTCAAGTTATAAATATTGCTAAACTATGTGGAAGGTGAAATACCCCATCTCATGGGAGGAAGATAAGGAAATACAGCTTTGCATTCAGGTTTTAAAGATAAACTTATAATTTCCTTGAAATTATTGTTCATTATTTGTGTTCATACCATAGGGAAAGAAAGGATTATTAGGACAATCTTTTAATTCCTTTTACAATTGTGTTATCTGGTTATCGTTAAAGGATTTTTTAAATAAATTTTATTTATAACATTAATATATAGCCCTCAGGAAAAGTGTTACTATATATAAAGTAAAGATTTGAATAGAACAGCATTAAATGATATGTAAGAATCCATTTTCCTCTTAGTAGATCAAAAGATTAGAACAGAGTCTATAAAAATCACCTTGGGTTTTACAGTATTGATTCATCTTCCCTGTTCTATGTCTACATAGAATAAACCCAGAATTCCTTTCAGTGTAGAAAATATAATTAAACTGGGGATATAAGAGATTTCCTGATAAACACATTTATGTTTTTTTAATTTATTTTTATTTCTTCAAGTGACATCTCAATCACAATCCCCTCCATACTACCCCCTCTAATCCCACCCTCCCACCCTCTTCCCCCTCAACCCCCATCCTTTTCTCCTTTTTTTCTTTAAGTTTAAGGTATATCATTTCCCCCCAGCAGCTCCCTGTTTCAGTCTAACAAATGGTTCTTTCTCTTATAACAATAAATACAATACAAAACAACAGAAATAAATAGGCCACAATTATGAGAGTTATATGGCTTAGCATACATTCCCAATGTCCAGTCCATATGTATTTGGCACCTGACTTTAACATTCTACTATCTAACCATCTCCATGAGTTTAAAGTTCTATATCTAACTCAGCTTTCATCCAAACTTGCATCACAATTTTAAAAACATCTTCTTAGATCCAGGGCACTCTCTTGATTCCTAAACAACTCAAAATTTAATTATGAGACTCTAGGTATCTATTCTTCAACCACCTCAGAGACCTGAGAGGGATAAATATATCTGATTATATAGGAAGTGCAGGGCGCGCAGCTTCCAAAACTAAGAAATTATGTTTTTTATACAAATCATTAATACGTTTTTTTTCCAAGAAATAAAGGGGAATTTTCTTGAAATACTGTCTCCATGTAGTGATTATCTTTATATTTAACCCTGTAAACAAGTTGATAAAATTTTCTAATGTAGTTAGCCATAAAATTATAAAATTACCAATGCATATGTAACTTATATTGCCCTGAGCATAACAATTTCCTTGTTTTCTTCCACCAAGAAGATAGCATGGAGGAGTATTTATGTTTATATAAAGAGGGGAATCATGAATACACCTACACACATACTTTTGTCATGTTTTAAATAACCTTAGCTATCATCTTTCTCCCAGCTTCTCACTTTCAAATCTGAAACTCAACTTTCTGCCTTTCCATGATATTCTACTCCAGCCTTTCAAAGTAATGCAGAGCTATGTGTACTACATACATATGGCCACCGAAGAAGTAATGTCAGCCCACTGTTTTTCATGACTGTTTGATCATAAAGATCAAACATCCCAGACTGTAGTCATTTCGAGACTTTGGTAAGTGTGGTAGTATATGAAGTTATACGCCCATGTGAAAGGCATACATAAATGAGTATAATCATTTCTGAAAGATTTTATTGTCGTCTTTTCCTTTGTAATCCTGCTATTTGGCACACTGTGCTGCTGGCACAAAGACTTTTAAACCATGACTGCAAGAACATTTTAATTGGTTTCATTCACTGATATATATTGCAGTAATCACAAATGTCAAGGTATAATATTAACTAATATCGTACAATAATAGGAGCACATCTGAATGTTTCAAGATTCATTTTATATTAATAGTAATTTCATAAGTTAATGGTTTATTTGAAGAAGAGTAGGTGGTTCATTCCAGGGACATGAAGGCTCTGATACTACAGACATAAGGAAGCATGATCCATAGACAAGTAAAAATAAAAGAGTCAGAAAGAAAAGAAGATGAGTGAAAGGCCTTGAGGTGATATCCAACTGAAGGAGGCATTAAAGGGCCCTATCTTGGAATATTTGTTGCTATTATACAGGACTTTATTTACTGAATTTTCCAAAGAAAATGGGAAAGAAAAACATTACAATCATTAATTAAATATTGAATTTTTTACAAATAAGTATTTATATATTTCAAAATATTAAAAAATATACTTCAGATGCAAGTACTATTTGCACAGAGCCCTGATTTTGTGATAACTTTAAATAGAAGTTAAGGATACTATAGAAAAAGACTATGTTCTCTTTTTAAAAAAAAATCAATTGCCTTTAAAATTCCAAATGCTTTCACTGCTGAGATTAATAAAGAGCAAGACTCTATCTTGAGCACACACAATGATTTCTATTACAAAGGAAAAATGAAAATGCTGCTATTACTGACACAGTCAATAGATCTCACCTCAGTGTATACTGTACTTTCTATATTTTTTAATTTAAATGCATATAGTTCCAAAGATGGGAACATAAAAAGGTGTTCACTTGTTTCAGACCACAGAGAAAATGCAGAGGTTTTCCCTATAAATAAGCATATAGCCTTTCCTGGGTGCCATTTGCTTAAACTATTTCTCCTAGAAACTTCTCAGTCTGCGCTACTCCTCCTGGAGCTTGCTTCTTCTTCTGTTTTGCTTTTCATGGCTATACCCTCAACCAAACACCAAGAAACTGTCATGTCCTTCTTGAGTTTAAGGATATATATCTTAGAGTTCAGAAAATTGTAGTATTCTTTGAAAATAGGAGCATTTAAAATTTTTAAATACTGGTTTTTGTAAGTGTAAGAGTATACAATTTTATGAGCACATTGACATTCCCAAGAACCTGAAAGCATTTTATTTTATCATTTGTGTTTCTGTACCTTTGCAGTAAAATGGATCTCTACTTTATAAAAGCAAAATAAATCATAAAGTAACTAGTACATTTGAATGCAAAGTTCTTTTAGTAACTATTTCTCATTATGAAAAGTATCATCACCAATAATTGGTTCAAGAATATGCAGTATTCACATGAAGTCAGATGAGACCCATTTAGTCCTATCAAATTAAAATAGTAATTCACTAATAAACATCTAGAATTACTACAGCAAATTCAGGGATACATTCAGATAGCTCTATAATATTTGCCTTGGAGATTGTAAATATTGACTCTACAAAATCTTATGTGGTTGCCCTAGGTTTTGTGTTGATACTTTTAATTTATCTAGATTACCAGTTTTCTTTGCTCATTATGTATTTATCAGCTAATGATCAGCTCAAATGAAAAGATGGGCCTTTTATTAAAATCTAAAATTATTTGTTCACCATCTAGAGTTTGATTTAACATATAAAATTTTGAGGCAAGGAATTTTTCTTGCCTACCAGACAGTACTTCAAAGCTAGAAAATAGCTACTCAAAAAAAAGCACATGATCATATAGCCAAGCAATCCCTTTGTTTGTATGTAGGTAAATCAGAAAATATTTTATTTATATAAAGCAAGTCACTCTGTGTTCAAATAGTAAATCCAAAGAATAGAAGGAAGGAAGAGATGGAGGGAGGGACAAAGGAAGGACGAAAGAAAGAAAGAAAGAAAGAAAGAAAGAAAGAAAGAAAGAAAGAAAGAAAGAAAGAAAGAAAGACTAGGAATGGATTTCCTATTTTGCTTCTTTCTCTAGAAAAGCAAAGATACTTCAGGGAAAAGAACACTAGTTCAAAAAATGTGAGAGAATGAGTTAGCTCAGTGTTGTTTAAGCCCTATGTAGGCATCACAGTTGTTGTGACACATTACTATGCTGTCTGTCCTTCAGACATTTTTAATAGCCAGTTGTAACAGAATGTTTTATTTATAAACACTTATATTTACTAATATTTAACAAACATCTGTAAAATACCTAAACATAAGCTAAAACCTATAATCTAAAATCTATAATCTATCTAAAAATGCTTTGATACCTTAAAACACTCTAATACCTATCTAAAACCACTTACCACTATTTTAACTTTATTAAAAGTATATTAATATTCTTAGTGTAGGTCTGTGCAGGGTGGCTTGGTTTATGGCAGTCCCTTTCAAAGACTAGCATTTGTTGGGCTGTACTTTGCCAGTTCTATGGCCAGTCTATTTGCAACACCAAATGGTGGCCAGTTTATAAAATCAGTCTGTTCCAACTGCCAACTGAGTGTGGCTTTTTCAGTCAGCTAAGACTTGCCTCCACAGTCTCTTTGGCCTGGGCAACACTCAAAAAGTCGAAAGCCTCTACCTCACTTTTCCGGCACTCAGGGGCCCCATGACAGACAGATGCCTTCAAGGAACTCTCAGCAGTTTTTATGCCAGGTCTTTGCCTTGGAATATGACAATGTAAATGGGATACCTTGCTGTGCTCTTCTTCAGAGTGAGGGCAGGAGGAAGAGAGAGATACCGAGAGGAATTCTCCAGCTTATATATCGCATTATCTTGAGATACTTGGCAGTCTCGAGGGTCCACAGGTTTTCTCTTCATGTCCAACAGTCCTGTTGCTTCTCAAGATAACTGGCATGTTCTTTGTGGCTTATGTGGTTTCTTAGCCACCCCCCTTCAACAGGGCATATTGTCTGGCCATAACATGGCTTTGTCCAGCTCAGCAGGCAAAGGGATGCCAAGCTTTTCCCCAGGCACCTCCAGATGCTAAACCAAACTGTCCCCCTCCTTTCACCAAAGAGACCCAACTTCTATCACGGCCAGTGCCCCTCATGTCCTCCTCTTCATCCCCACTCATGAGTCCCAACTCAGGAGGACTAACGATGAGAAAGGAAGTCACTGTCTTCAGTGATGTAGCCACTGGGAAGATACTTTTTCTTCAATAGATACCTAGCTATGGATCCATTTACAGGAGAGTGTCCCTGATTGGATCTAGTGGGTCACAAAGCAAAAACAAAGCAAAACGAAACAAAACCATGAAATTAGAATGGAAACTGTACTTCAGGAGGGGTGAAAGTTGGAGTTGGGAGTGAGACAAGAGAAGGTGAAGGAATGAGTATCACCAGAATAAATCATGTATAGTATGACATTTTCAAAACTAAATTAGTTAGTGATAATTTTCAAAAGAGAGTTATTAGAGAATGAAACTGAAAGAAATTCTCTGTAATTATACCAGCAAAACTTAAGGACAAGAAAGATCAAAATTCAAAATACACAGCAATATTTCCATAGGATACATAGTGACATATAAAAATGGCATTTCATTGTTGTTGTTATTGTTGTTTTTCTAGGATGTTATAACAGTTTTCCAGGCAACATGGGTATCTCTATCCTACTCAAATCCTGGTCCTTAGAGCTTTACCATAGGCATCATCAAGGAGTTGGAATACCAATGCAACGTAAATTCAGTCATCATCCTGACACATCCAGGAGATCTTTATTTAATCTCAAGTTAGACAAATAACACTTAGCCTTCAGCAGTATCTGCCACTCCTGCTGGTTTTCCACAGCTCTAAGCAGCACTGAGACATTGCCACACAGCTGGATGATTCTCTGTTGTAACCTGCAGAAGCACACAGCTGAGGTTAGGAGGTAGCATTTTGCCAGTCTGCTCTGTTGACCTGATGAGTCAATGTTTGAACTCTGGTGTCCTGGAGCCTGGAGGAAATGCATGTGGAGATAGACTCATGAGATGAAATTATAAGCGATTGCCAGTCCATCTGGAGAATTTATGATTGCTGGTCTTGAATTTTGAACACTGCTACTATCAACCTTTGGAAATGGCCATTTGTGTGTATGGCTTTATGTTTTGATCACCATGTGGTTTCTTTGTACTTTAAACAGTCAGAGAATGCAATCTCCTCTGAGGATTATTTTTAAGAGCCTTTAAGTGGTTTGTGCTTCCACTGATGTTGACATATATTTTTCTATTTAAAAGGAGAACCTCAAAACAAATTATCTAGCTTTCCTTCAAGCTTCACCTGTTGTACAAGTATCCTTTTATAGCCCTTAGAAGATATCAACCTACACATCATTCTTGGTCAAAATTAGATGGAAAGGTCATTGTAGGGCTTCTCTCTACTTTCATTACTTTTCTTGTGGGCATTTAGTATGTTTATTGGTGTTAGTGCAACAATAACCTCTGTACACTGAACCTCAGTGGAAGTACAGTCCAGATGTTTCAGTTTCTGAGACTCCCATGTAGGGAAACAAGCTGCCCATACTTTTGTAATATCTGGTATCTGGGATTCTATTTAGATTGGTACTACTCTCAGGTGACTCTGAAGGTAAATTCATGCATCAAAAGATTAGCCTGTTACTCACGTGGAGTGACATCCTTCCAGTGAATAGAAAGTACACCTGAGCTTTCCAATCATGGAATATTTCTAAGTGATTATTATATAGCACTTAATCTTGAGGGAATTAATAAATAATCAGATAAATAAAGCAGAAAAAAATAACCACAGAGAATCGTGGGGAAGGAGAACTTCTCACTCTCTTATTAGAGCTGACAGTGAGATTTAGGTTCTTTATCTATTGGCCAGTTCTCTGTAAATGCTAGCAAAGTCTTGCTTCTCTCCCCATACCACCTCCTGTTTTTCTTGTTTTAACTTCGCATTTCTAGTTGGGCAAGTTTTATGCTTCTGTTCCAATATTACATGGAACATCACTATTGGATCAGCACAGCCAAATATTTGTAGAACACATCATAAAGTGTAATATGAATAAATAATGACTATTTATTATGTGCTGATACCACATGTGTGTTATTATTTAATACTCACAACACTATGAAGTTGGCACTACCATCTCTATTTTAGAAGTTGGTCTTGGGTTCTGGATGGATTATGGAACCTGTTTCAGGTTGTTTGGATAGTGAGCCAAGTCAAATGAAACCAACACCTGGAATCATTGCCACATTTCCTCAATGTATCAGTTGTACTTTTTGTGTTTGTGCTTAGTCACAAGGTTCAAAAAGGATAAAATGCATGACAGAGTTTTATAAATAGCACAATATGTATAATTTCAAAATGCGCGATTAAGGGACAGTAGCTCAGCAGCAGAGTTCTTACCTGTATTGATTGTGGTGATCCTATGTCTAATACTCAGTACTTCCTCCTAAGACAAAAGAAAACAAAACAAGTCAGCAGTGACCATTGAAAAAGAAAAAAAGATTTAAAAAAGGTGAAAATGGAATGTATTGTTGAGAGCCACAGAATCAATATTGAGTGCAGTGTCTTTCTCTGAGCTTTCTTGTGAAGATGCTCCTGGTCCTGCTGCAGTACTACAACATCTGATCTGGAAAATCAGCCCTTAACATTGCTTGCTGAACCCCTTATTCTTTTCCCTTAGGACATGAAATGTGTATTTCTGCCACTGACTTTGATTTTCATCAAAGTAAAATAGTTTGTTTTGTCAATTAAGATGTTAAAAAATATTATAATCAAAGCCAACCTAAATATAGATGTCTGCATCTTTTAAAGGAGAGTTTGCATCTCAGTGATTACTAACTCCTGGTTCCTTGCCTCTTCCTGCCAAGCAGACATAAATGATCTCATTGCAGGCATGAGCCTCCCAAGAAGAGGCAAGCCCCCAGGTAAAGAGAAAACATATGCTTCAACTCCACTCTGAAGAGAACTCTGCTGAGATTTTTCATGGGAATGAGAAATAAATCCCTGAGTGTCTCTCAGTGTTTCTCTCACCATACAGACATGACAAACAATAGAACAGAAGAGAAAACGAGAGAGGGGCAAGAAGAGAGGATTTCTCAGATAAAAGCTACACGTGCGAATGGAAATGTGTGGGAACCAGTAGGAGAGCCATGAGCTTATCATGTTTGATTCAGCCTACTTGCTTACTTTTTTTCTTCCAATCTGCTTCCGATTCATAACTGAGTCACTATTAGTTAAAATCTTGTAATTTAGAAAGAAAACATAAAAGTCATACCTGTGAAGACACATTTTAAAGCCACCAAAAAAGTGGTACTTTTCATAATATTTCCTTAATTTTTCTTCACTTCCGAGTGGAAGGAAGGTCTCAAAAACCTCTATTGTCATATGGTCATTTCCATGCAAACACTGCTGGCAACCTTCTGAAAATGTATAGCTAGTTCACCCCAATGCCCCTAAAGAGAAGAACATGAATGTTCGTCTTAACTGACACTGACAAGTTATGGACAATTGCCAATTCAAATGCAGGCCATGGAATCTGACATCAAATATGCCCTCTACCTTCTTGTCCTACCTAGCTTTACTCTATCAA
Source organism: Lophiomys imhausi (assembly GCA_907164525.1). NCBI lineage: Eukaryota > Metazoa > Chordata > Mammalia > Rodentia > Muridae > Lophiomys > Lophiomys imhausi. Next base: position 1,759,098 of record CAJQZJ010001466.1, on the reverse strand, counting down.
GTCTTTACATTTTCTAAGCCATTATCAAGATGAACTGATCCACAGCAAGAATTTGGAGAACTGCAGCCTAGGGACTCATTGCTATTCTCTGGGACTATACATTCCCAAGGGTCAGACCTAACCTGGTGAACACAAAGAATAAATCAAACTCTAGGAGCTCTTGAAAAAAAACTCAGTTTTCTTCTGAGAATGGAGTTTTAACTTTGCCTGGCACATCAGAGGTCTAAAGGAATTCAATCCCCCATTTATTTGCATTAGCTGGAAAGGCATTGTGCCAACATGCTGTCTGATTTTCAGCAAAGGTAATTTTGTAGGAGAAAAGGGAAAGGGAGGCTTGAGATATGTGTCTGAAGCAAATTCATCCAAATACAGGAATCTGTTTAAGTCTAAATAAGTATAAGCACCAACAATACATGGTTTCAGAAGTAAGCTTTTTAAATAAGGTCCAGCACAGCCTTGTAGAAGATAGGGTATTTTGAAAAGAACACAGCCCCCAGAGAAAGTCGTGATACACACAAAGGCTAGCATGTGATCCAAGAAAAAAGGAAAGATAGATCTCAGTTTGTTAAGAAAAAAAAAATAGAAGAGAAATTTGTCTCTGTGGAGCAAACTGAGTAACACCTAGTTTCATCAACAAAGCTAGTGCCTGACATTAGGCTAATGGAAAGGCAGGGAAAGTGTGGCAAGTAATTCTTTAAGGAGTGAACTAATGGCAGGATTGCCTCTCCCCCGAATCTGGCATCCAAATTTCAATTATTCATACTTGTAATATATTTATTTCTGATAGTGGGTGTGCAACTGACATTTAGAGAATCTTTTTTTTTCTTTTACTTTTACTTTCAGTGAAGTAAGTACATAAGTACATTTAGTTAATATTTAGTATTACAAATATAAAAATTTTCTTCACTTTTTTTCATTCCTGCATACCACATCATGAGATATATTATAAATTTCCTCTTCTTATATTCCTAAAGGAGACAAGTTCTTATGAATAACACCATCTTTCTTCATGTTGCTATTTCTAACTAGAGTAAACTTCCTGTGTCTAATCCATTTCATCTTTTAAGACTCAGGTAACATGTTACTTAAACAAGGAGTATGCCCCTACCAAGTTTAAAATACATCTCACCAATTCAACCCTTACCTTTTTTATATTTTTCACATTGATGTAACATTGCAGTCTCATGTTTGCTTATAGAGTTAATACTTGCTTGAATATTCCAGAGCACTAAAGTCTGGGAGACCCCAGGCTTCCATGTCTGCCTTTTAAATCTCTTTCAAGAGTGTCTAGCACAGAGATGGAAATCAATAAAACCTGTATAAATAAATGAAGAACAGGTGGAGTATATAGATATACAGTTAAAAAAATAATTTCTGAAAACATAAGTTTTCTCCTGCTTGGTATTCATTGGCTCCACTTAAACAAAGACCAGCCATTTAAGAGAATTGTGTAGTGTGACTTTAATTCCTTACTGGTCTCCTGCAGTGTTCTAAGTTAGATAATTCTTTGTTATTCCTCTGCTCCCTGTTCTCATCACAAAGCTTGTTTTGTATTCTGCATTATACATCTCTCCTGAAGACTCCATTACTTGTGAGGCTGCTCTTTGTCTGTGGGGTCATCAACCTCACTATGTTTATGCAAAAAGATTTCCACAGCCAAAAACATCTTACTAATTTTTTCTCTACATGCATATATCTATTACCAGAAAACCTACATTAACTCCTTATTGGTCCCCATATATCCAGAGTTTTGTCCATTTTTCATCTGTATGTTTATATCCTCTGATAAATCATGACACTTTTAAGGGTAGGAATCTATTTAATGGTCCTAGTTTCTAATGTCAGGAAATGCTCTCAGCTGAGAGTTGGTACTTATGATTTGATATTTCTTTAGGCATTTACCGAGCCAAATTGTAATGGGAAAAATGATGACACATTTATGGTGTTGCTTTTAAAAATTATATCCACCCCTTCAAGCTATATCTTATGCCTAATTTGGAAATCATTCAAGTATTATCAATATAAAACTACTAAGCCTAAGTTCTCTCTCTCTCTCAGCAGTCTCGCCTGAAGGTATAAACACCAGTATCTGTATGTGTTCTTCAGGACTGCCTTGGTATATTCTATTAAACTTTGACAAACATTCTCTTTCTATATTTCTAGGAAAAATATATTTTTTCATTATCAGCATTAATTATTTTTTATACTCACATTTCAGCAGGAGAAAGAGAACCATGGTGAGCCACTCACAAATAGTGCAGCTTTTTTTTTTTTAACATCAATATTTTCACTGAAAGAGTTCAGATCCTCACCTTTGAAGGAGATCCAATCAGAGTAAAAGAAGGTCACAGTTCACTCTGATCAGCAACTACACAACACCCGGCTTTCCTTTACTGCCCTCAGATGATCCAGAGAGAATTCCACAAGCATGAGTGCACCATATTGAAGGTTTTAGGCACCTTCTTGAGGGAATTTGTAAGTGAAAATGAGATTTTTTGGGATTAGATGAACCCTTTTCTATCTTTCCATGATATTTCTTCACAGTCATTAAGCTGACACAAAATCATTTTAAAGACTGCTTAACAAAGTCAAAATAAGTAAGGCAACAAACAAATTTGGTATATGTTGAAGTTTCAAACATAACAGTTATAATGGTTCTTTGTGAAAATAAATTACATTGGCCTGGAGTTGGATTTAGTTCAAGAAGAATAAACAATCTAATTTTAGTCACAGATAGGTAGCCAATAAAAATCAAATTAAAGGCACTCCTCACACATCTTGTATATTACTTTTCCAGAAAGTCACTAGCAATTGGAATGAAGCATGCTAAATCAGATTTCACACAGTTGGTAAGAAAGTCATTATCCTGTGTTCTTCCAGAGGTGCTTACAGATATCTATATATGTGTTTATATCTATATATGTATATATTGTATATGTATTTTAAAATTCAATACTGTTCATTAAAGGTACAATGATTTAACATACCTTTTAAAAAGTAAAATAACTTATACAACATCTTAATGAATACAATCAGTGAAATAGAAATAATTATTAAATATCATGGCATGTATACATATACACTTTAGTGCACAAATATGTATATGTGTACATATACACATGATAAGGGAATAGACATGGTAGTCATGATGAGAAAACTAGTGGGAGCCCTATAGGCCTAGGTTTTCCCCTCTTACCCACATCCCACAGGGACTTCAGAAAGGTCCTCCACAAATCATGGACTAATCTCTCAAGTATAAATACAACATCCATATTGTAATAGTGCAAAACTCTTTGAAATACAGTAAAGTGATATGTAATCAGAGGAATACTATTTGATATAGAAGTACTACTCTGTGTAAAATTGCAAACCTTGCTTTATTTTTTCCAAATAATGAGTCAAACAAAAAAGATTTCAAATGACTTATTTAGATAATTCAAATTTACCTGAGTATTGTGGTGACATTCTATTAGTATAGAATTTCCTAAGATGTCATGGGTGATGACGATCAAGTGCCTTCTCTATATATGATGACTGGATTCCACTTTTCCAGACTTGGTATTCATCTAGGTGGTATGCATTCTTGTAAGAATTCCAGGTTTAGAGAAAATTCAGGTCAATGTAGTCTAAAATAAAGTGGCAAAAAAAGACTAAATCAGAACGTTCAATCTTTATCTTAAGCTACTAGATATAACTAGTTAAATTAAAGTAACTCTCAAGTACACAAGAGGGCTGTTGTTTGGAAACTTAGAGTTGGATTAGCACTCAAAGTTCTCAGATGTGAAGCTCACTACATACTCTGAGATCAAGAGAGATGTCAGTATTCTCTGTTATCACACTTCACTCCAATGAAAAGCATCTTTTCTATATCCCATCGACTAATCAGTTGTCTCAGAAGTCCATAAATAGTCCAGAAGAGTTGTTCAGTGTGAACTAAATGTAATCTCTAGTCCTCGCTAACATTCTCCTGAAAGATTGTGAGGATTCATATAGTACAATGGAGCCTCAGAGTAGAACAGGATACTTATATTAGGGCATGAAGTAGGCAAGATGGGTGGCCTAGTGCAATCGTAGAATGTAGAATGATGTCAGAGATGCCTGCATTGGAGACACGTGACCCAGAAGCCACATGGAGATTTGAGTAGCTTGACTGGGATTTGCCCTCGCTTTTTCTCTCAGTCACTACACTTTGGAACTTGCTGGCTGGATCCAGTGTTTCGTAGATATTTTGAAAATAAATAATTTCAAATATAAGAATGTCCCTAAAACTAATTGTTACCTTAATTAGTACGCTAAGATTAGTAACTAATTATTACTAATCATCATCATTAACAACTGTTACAAATGAGATGTTTCAAAATCTATATGTACTTATAATGAATTTCTTATATATGGTAATTATTATGAAACCATAAAAAAGTATAAACAATCCTCTTCTCAAACTGACAGGCCATTTACTCTGTTCTCCCCTTATTTTTATTGCTCTAGCCTCTCCTAACTTTTCCTCCTGAATTGGTCACACTTCCCGATCTCAGTTTCATGAGGTCGACTGGAATTCTCTCTCACCCATTTCACAGGTTATCTCCAGACAGGAATTGCTAGGCATTGTTGTCTTTCTTCTGTGTGGTTGGCTCTTAAATGACAACTAGAAAGAAATGCATAGGACTAAAGAACCAGAATAAGAGATTGCGTATGTCCCTGAACAACTACAGACTCCTTAAATGCAGAGTCCATGCATAGCCCTATAGCCCTCATTGTTTGCTCAGCTTTTCCTGTGTCCTTTGTCCGAAAGGGTGCTCTCATTTTTTTTTTCTTTTTTGACGAAACATTAATTTTCCAAATGGTTAAATTCTGATTATGCCAACAAATAACACTCCTATAAGTAAGAATACAAACAAATTCCTTAAGGAATAAGTTGGCATAAGTCCTTTACATACTCAGTCTTAATTAAATTATACACTTGAAAACTAGGAGGGCAGGGTGAACAGATACCTCGAGAATTTTACTATAACCTCTGTTAAGAATTTGGAGTGAGTATAGATAGAGCTGAATAGTAGTAGAACGTTTGCTTCAAATTTGTTCTTTGTTTGAATCCTTAAACTGGAAAAAATATGAAAAGAAGGAAGAAAGTGAGCAAAGAAAGAAGGAGGAATGGAACAAACAGATGAATAAGGGTCAGACAGTGAGGAAAGAAGGACCGCAGAAGCATCTGGAGGGAAGAGGGAGAGAAATAGTTAGTTCTGGGAAATTACTACTGCCCCTGTGATGTACCCCATTCTTTTTTCTTTTACAAATTAGATGTTACGTTATAGATCACTTGATATAGTGATAACATAATCATTAATAAACAGTTTTGATTTCAACAGTCATTTAGATTCTAGGACTCCTTCATTCTTGCAGTAAATGTGTTCATTTTAAATGACCTTTATTTTACACAGAACTGGCTTGATCAAATGTATTACTACCTCAGTGGCACTAAAATAATGCCACTATACTAAAATGTAGATGGAAAGTCACTTTGAAACTGGTTATCTTTTAAATATGGCAACCCATAATAAATGTCTAGATGGCCAAGCATTTGTTCCCTTTATGGTCTTTATGTTTCTATTAGCTGTGATAACTTTTGAGAGGCCCAATTAAAATAGACACGCCCTGTGGATATTCTCATTTTTAAATTTTCTTAATAAAGAAAATTAATTAATCTACAAGAGTTTATTTTTTAAATGTGGTTGAATTTTTAGAGAGTAGGGAAGTAGATTTAAAAACTCTTAGATTTTCATAAACGACCTCAAAGACAAGAGTGTGAGTCAATATTCATCTTGAATTAACACCTGAAAATGAATATTCATTAAATAAACAAAGTATGTTGGGGAGAGGGAGGCATGTGTGTGTGTGTGTGTGTGTGTGTGTGTGTGTGTGTGTGTGGTTTAGATCAATGAATTCTGACTCTTGCCACTACAGAATAGTTGAAGAGCTTCTATTTATCCACACTTGGAACAGTGAGAGTAATGAGACAATGGTTATAAATGCCACTGTGGAAAGATGTTAGCTACATATAAATGACTGTAATTATCCAATTTTATGAATGTTTTCTTAATACACAGATGGGAAATTTTCATTCATGGCAATGAATTTCAGATACTTAATCACTTCATTTTTGCCATTCAAAATTTTAAGTATAGCTCAGTTTACAGCTTAAACCATCTTTAGATATCATTCATATTTATTCTTTTAGAGGAAAATTAGTGAATGGATATGAGAAACATTGAACTGTCTACACATCAAATAGCAAGATGAAAATCTGGCAGTGGCTCAGTGTGCATCTGATCACACAGAGTGTCACATGGAATACTCATATCCCCTAAAAAGGAGCTTTTCGCGTTATTAGAATTCAGGTATACAAAAGAAATTATTTCTTTATGTATTAGTTTAATATATGTCATTCATTTTCATTAAGTTTGTATTTAAAAACATAATTCCAGTAGTTACTGAACCTTTCTAAGTAGACAATCATTTAACTCAAAATAATTTCAATTGATATATATATATATATATATATATATATATATATATACTGAATATATTTATGTAGTGTTTAGGACCGGTGTATCTAGCTATAAATGAAACCATTTAGTTGGAACATCTCTTTTTGGTTTGCCATAAACATGATTATGAAGAGCTGCTGAAACAATCCATAGGAATACAGAAAAAGAATTAATTCAGACAGAAGTGAAGAATGTCACAGAGGCATGAACAGAAGCACAGATCCACTCTGGCCCCTGCTGCAGCCCCACAAGTTTGTGTAATCTTTCACAAAGGACATCTCAGTCAAAACTAGATCCTTCACTTCAGTGCAGAAAAGAATTTCTGGCTAGGCTAGTGTGAAGTAGAGTTGCAGTCTATGTGCTCAGCAATAGAAAGGTTATACCAGATAGCAAGGGCAGGTGTGTCACAGGACCAGATAGCATGGGCAGGTGTGTCACAGGACCAGATAGCATGGGCAGGTGTGTCACAAGACCAGATAGCATGGGCAGGTGTGTCACAGGAAGAGGGAGCTACACTTAAGTATCTTAACAGTAGCCATTTGGGTAACTTTCAAGTGCATTGTGAATGACGACTTTAAGAAGTTATTTTTTTTTCTTTTCTCAATACATGGGGCTAAAGATCACTCTAGGCTTGCCTTAGATGGGACATTAGTGTCATCAAGTAAATCTTGAATCCACTACTGTTATACAAAGAAGTAGGACATGCCAAATTCATGTACACTGGCTTCTGGTTAGACTCCTATCAAACTGCAGATTTGCAGCTAGATAAGGAAAATAGAATTAAGCAAATGTTGAATCAGAATCAAAGGGGAGGGTCTTTTTTTCTTTCCCATGTCCCTATAATTTCCCCCTATTTTTCTATCTTATATCAAAAGGTGTGTCACATACTCTAAATAGAGATAAGAACACCTACTCTCACAACAAAGCAAGTCCTTCTAATAGAGATTCCTGGCCAGGGGATAGTCCTGAGAAGTTACAAGTGTAGCTGCCTATAATGTGTACTGCTGGCTCTGAACACTAAGACTGGATTTGCTATTCCCTTAAGCAATCCTCAGTCAATTCCCCCAGGGTATCATTTCTACTTCTACCACTGAGCTGGCTTAACATTCATCTGATAAAATCAAAGCCTTTCCCCACAAGTGCTGGACCAAGGCAAACACACTCCCAGAGAAAGTAAAAGGGAAATTTGCATACAAATCTTCTTCATAATGTTGCTAATTTGCTGCGACTTGCAGTAAAGCTCTTAATAAGATTAGTCAAGATCAGTCCTGCTTCCACTGAGAGTTTGATTTGCCTTCCCAAATATTTTTCCTTCATTTGTGCCTGTGTACTTATTAGACAACATTATTTGCATTTCACATGTTGTAATTCATAGTTTTATAGCTTTGTGAAGTTACTGGCCAAAAATAAAACAAAAATTTGAAGTACTTATTACCCTATCAGAAGTTTGGCTGCTTATGTGAATATAATACAAAATGTGTGTGTGTGTGTGTGTGTGTGTGTGTGTGTGTGTGTGTGAGACCTAATTTCACTAACATTGGTTAGTGAAAATAAAAAGAGGTTCTATAGAGAAATTTTCTTACAAAATTCAGAAAATCTTGTTCCTGATGTACTTTTGAAAGTGTAGAAAATACTTGAATAGTGAGAAAATACTTAAATCACATGTTTGGTAGTATCATCATTCAGGAAAGATCTGTTATCCAGAATGTGGAGTAATACAGACAGCCCTTGAGTGACACAGCTTTGGCTTGCAAAGATTCCTATAAATGAGCATATTTAAATTTTTCTCTTGAAATTTGAAATGATTTGAAAAAAAATTTTTTCTTTGTCACAAGACTGTGTAGCACTGACATATCAAAACAAGAAAAAGTTATGTCATCAATGCATAAAATATACACAGTTTATCATTTGCTACCATAAAAAGCTCAGAGAACATTGAGACATTGAGTCAAATGACATAAAACTAACTGTGGAAACAAGGGACCACTGCAATGATTTACAGGCTAAAGCAACAGTGGTGGATTCAATTGTTACAGGTATCTGAGGACAAGGGGTGCAAAGATAGCCATCTCTCCTGAAGTTCCCAGTTTCTTCAGTAAGTGGTTTTTGGGGCAGCAATTGTGATTTTTTCAATGGTCCTCAGGCATCTTCCTGTGTATCTAGTACCAAAAATATACAAGAAATATTTTAATGTGCTATTTGTGTTTGGTAAGAATTGTTTTTTTCCTTTATTTTTTATTTCTTCAAGTTACATCTCAATCACAGTACCCTCCCTATTCCCCCTCCAGTCCCATCCTCCCACCCTCAACACCCCATCCTCTTCCCTTTTTTTTTTCTTTTAAGTTTAAGGTATATCTTATTTCCCCCTACAGTTTCTCCTTTCAGTCCAACAAATGGCTCTTTCTCTTGTAATAATAAATACAATACAGTGCAACAGAGGTAATTAGGCCACAGTTATGAGGGTTATATGGCTTAATGTACATTCCCAATGACCAGTCCATATGTATTTGGTACCTGACTTTAACATTCTACTATCTAAACATCTCCATAGTTTAAAGTTATTTATCTGACTCAACATTCATACTAATTGCAACACAATTTTAAAAGTATTTTCTTAGATGTATAACACTCTCTTGACTCCTAAACAACTCAAAATTTAATTATGAGACTCTAGCTATCTGTTCTTCAATCACCTCAGAGACCTGAGAGGGATAAATATATCTGATTTTATAGGAATTACAGAGTCTGCAGCTTCCCAAACTAAGAAATGACATACCAGTGGCTGCCTGGACAGTTCCCATTTTCTCTCCATACATTACAGCATTGATCTTTAGTTGTTTGGCCCAGTTTCTCTGGCAGACATTGATTGTAGAGCAGGAGTTATGAAGGACTTACCTACCCTGTCTTGGCAGAGCTAGGCTGTCGACTTACCTGCTTCCAGGTTTTGTCCTTTTTGGACAGCATTCTGTCTACAGTTGGAGCAAGGGGCTTTTCCTACCAAGAGATAGGCTTGCAACTAATTCAATCATCTCCCACTGGAGATTCTTCGATGCTCATGTTCTACTTGGAGGAGAATAGGGGGTGCTGTCAGGAGTTGATATGTCTTGATATAAAAAAATCTAAAGTTACGAAAACATCTTTGAATGCCATAGTCTGCAGATCTCTTGAGGTTTTTGAAGAGGCCCTATCTATCTCTTATATTAGGGTAAGCAGATGTTGCTTGTCTCTTAGCAGGTTTATTTCTGATTAGCTTAGCAAGTAACTATAATAGGCTGTCATAGTACCTAACAGAATGACTGGCTTGCATAACCATTAGTTTGCATTTCTTAATTATCCTAAACAGTTTATGACAGTTAGTAGTAAAAGGCCGAAACATCACATTTCATTTTTTTTTCTTTACCTCCTAACCCTTCCATCCCATTTCTCTGGGGTGGGGTATCCTTATATAACAGTCCCTCATCTCAGTTTAGAGGTTGTATGAGGGCCAAGATCCTCTTCATTCATTGGGGATCTATGAAGCAGTACCATCAGTGAAAAGTGTCTCGTTGCCTGGGAGACAGAACTACTAAACAAACAAATCAATAAGCATACAATAGATAAAAAGACTAAAAAATAGAAAAAAATATAACTAATATATAAAAAATAAATAAAAAATAAAAATTAAAAATAAGAAGTCTATGTCCAAGTTCCCTTTGGTGTGTTAGTTGTAGTATTGATACCTTCTACTATATAGCTAAAATCCTACTATAAGTGAATAGATGCCATATGCGTCCTTCTGGGTCTGGGTTAGTTCACTCAGGATGAGCTTTTCTAGTTCCATCCATTTGGCTGCAAATTGCATAATTTCATTGTTTCTGATAGGTGAATAATATTCCATTGTGTAGATGTACCACAGTTTTTTGACCCATTTTTCGGTTGAGGGACATCTGGGTTGTTTCCAGTTTCTAGCTATTACAAATAAGGCTGCTATAAACATAGATGAGGAAACTTCCTTATGATTCCGTGAAGAGGCATTTGGGTGTACACCCAGAAGTGGTATGGCGGGGTCCTGAGGCAGAGCTATTCCAAGTTTTCTAAGATATGGCCAGACTGACCTCCATAGTGGTTGCACAAGCCTGCACTCCCACTAGCAATGGAGTAGCGTACACCTTTCTCCACACCCTCGCCAGCATGTGCTGTGTAACAATTGTATCCAGCAGTGATTTTAACTAAATTTTGAGGAAGTTGGAGTTATTCACAGACTTTTCCTTTCAGCTAGGGTCCCAATGCCTCTAACCTTGGGGTTGCTGGCAGTGAGTTCTGCCTACCAGAATTTTCCATTATCTCAATCACCTGGCAGTTTTCTCAATTCCCGTTCTTATTGGATAAATCCAGAAAGAAGTTTTCTCTATGTTTCAAACATTTCTCACAAAGACTCCTGGCCGGATGATTAATCACACTAGTAAGAGTGCATATGAAACTACAAAGAAATAGAACTCCGTCTAGTTAAAGAATTGAATGAACAGCATGGTTATGGACTAGCTGTAGGCGAAAAGACGGGGGTGATATCTTACCAGTACATGTTATATTATAAAACGCATTTCTCAGGAAACTTGTTATGCATTTTTGGGGGGCAATTAGCTTCACTAACTTAAATAAGATCACATTAAATGGAAAAAACTATACCCCCACATGAAAGTATCCACTAAGTTGGTCTCTCTGCTGTGAAATTCTCATATGAATCATTTCAAAGATAAATGACTTTATTAAAACTGGACATTTCTATTAAAATCCAAAACATATTTTAAAACTACATGTATAAATCAAAAAGTAAATGTCTAATGGGTAAAAGTAGGAGTTATGGAAGATTTAGTTCCAATACTACCAAGAAACCAACTATAACTAGCCTGTAAGCTGCATTCAGTTGTTTCTCTCCAAGGTGATTTGGCTCAGTGTTTTATCAGAGCAGCAGAGATCAGACTAGAAAAAAGATGCTCACATGCATGCTGATTTCCAATTCTTAGGTTTGTCTTCTCTGCTTAGCTTTAAGATATGTTACGAGAGCTTAGTCACTTTTAGTTGGCATTGTATTTTTAAAATGTCTGTAGAGATTCTTTTGTACTGATTCCATTTAAATGGGAATTCTGAAGTTTCTAGTAAGGATTGTAAATCCATAATTTAGAGTTACATAGAGTAAATAAAACTCAAGAATAGGTATCAGGGATTATTTTAAACTTGTATATATGTGTTATCAGGTTAGCCCTGGGAAACAGCATTGTAGAGAAATAAAGAGGGAGGCACATAGAGGATGCAGCAGATCTGGAGTTCCAGCTACCTGTGTAACTGAGCTGGGGTGATTTGAGGATTACCTGATCCTAGGAGTTCTTCTCAATTTTGGAACAACAAGAACCTCTAAAGGGAGATGAGGAGAAAGAGAAAGAAGAGGAGAAAGGGGATTGAGATATTTACATATGAAAGACATAACTTCAGAAGTAAAAACCTTTGAAGAAATTTCTAGAGCAAATTATGCTATCCAGGAAAGAACACAAGTTTTTCCTCTTTTTTTCAAATTCATATATCTCTTGCACTGAGGACTTACCAAACGCATAAAATTATGATTTTTTTTTTTGCTAAGTCAATATTTCTTATGGGAAATATCAGGTTGAGAGATCAGTGTTGTAACTTGAATAGTCCCATAGGGTCATATATTTGAATACCTAGTTGTCAGTTAGTGGAATTGCTTGGTAAGGACGAGGGGCTGTGGCCTTGTTGGAGGAGGTGTATCTTGGAGGTTGGCTTTGAGGCTTCGTGTGTCCTGTCAACTCCAGTGGATCCTTTGCCTCTTACATGAAGATCTGAGTTCCAGACATCTGCTGCTCTGCCTTTGTTCCAACATCATAGACTCTGACCCTAAACTACATCTTTCATAAATTGCCTTGGTGATAGTGTTTTATCATAGCAATAAAGGAACTAATACAGGCAGTTGGTTCCTTGGAGTGAGGTAATACTGTTTTAGAGTTAATAATGTGATTTTTTTTTTGAGGAATATGGAAGCATTGGAATTTTTGTCTAGAAAAGCATTTGAATGCTGTAAACAAATCTTAATGATCCATCCCAGTAAGATCTTAGGAGACATTGCTGATTGCTATGCAGACTACAGAATGCAAACTCAAGAAGGTTCAAAGGCAATATTAACAACAGAGGTAGAAACCATTATTGTAATATTTTGGCAAATAATGTGACTGTTTTCTGCCTTCAACCTAAGAACTTGCCTAAGATTTAAATTAGAAAAATAACATATATATTTTAACTGAATTTTTTTAATTATTCAGGATTTTTTCAACATTTATTTCTCCAAGTTATATATCATTCACAGCCCCCAATTCCTCCCCTTCCAGTCCCACCCTCATGCCCTCCTCCCCTTCTTCCTCTTGATGAGTTTAAAGTTCTAAATCTAACTCAGTTTCCATCCTAATTTGCATTACCAACTGTTAAAAAATTATATGGCTAATTAAACTATTTATCCAGTATTTATATTATTGTTAATTGGTTTGGTGGCTAATCCTTAACCATCCATTATAAATGATCACACAAAGACACCACATGGATTTTAACAAGCCTTGGCCTGAATTGTGCAATCCTAGCCCATCTAAGCTAGCTCTTAATTCTATTACTCAAATATGACCCCATATATACATATGTCCCCTTGGACTGCCATTCTCCACGATATACTGATGTTCCTGGCCATGTGTAATGAGGTTCCTTTTTCTAACCCATGGTGTGTGCCTCCTTCCTGCTGCTCCTGGCTGGAATGCCTTCTTCTTCCTGCTGCTGGCTGGAATGCATTAATCCTCTATCTAAGGCGCAGGCTTCCTGATCTAATCACAGGAAGTCCTACCTTTCTCTGTCTCTGCCCAATCTCAGGCCTCAGCATTTTATTTAACCAATCAGAGTCAATGTAAGTAACAGACAGCAAGCAGGACCAATTAATTAACATTTAGAATGCTTAACACTACCCCAACAACCAACTTAAAAAAAAAATCTTCTTAGACCTAGAACATCCTTTTAATTTCTAAACAACTTAAAACTTATCTGTGAGACTATAAGTATATAATTTTCAGCCACATCTGAGACCTGAGAAGGATAAGTATATCTGAATAAACAGGAAGTGCTTGCTCTCAAGCAGCTTCCCAAATTAAGAAACAACAGACAAATGGCTGCCTGGACAGTCTCCAGTTTCTCTCTATGACATTGGAGCATCTGTCTTTAGCATTTTGGCCCAGTATCTCTCAACTATAGACAGAATGTGTCTGAAGAGAACAAAACTTGGATGCAAGTAAGTCAACAGCCTAGCTCTGCCAAGACAAGGTGGACAATCCTTCATAATTCCTGCTTTACAATTGACTGAATTTTCAACACAGCCTATTAGTTACTGTGCCAACTCATGTAGGACTATAATAAAACAAGAGAAAATGAGGGCAAAAAGAAATATAAAACACAGTTTGAAGAAAAAAGCACAAGAAGAATTAACATTGGAGTCTAGGTTTGTGCTGAAAGAGATAAGGACATTAAGAAGGTCTGATCTGCCATAAAATAAAAGGAAGGGTGCCCTTAGGGTAAGACTTCACACAGGTAAGCTTCCAACTTGTAAAAAGAAAGGGTATAAGGAATTTTCTGCTTCTAAACAGCAAGAAGAAATCAAATGTATTGTAAACGTGATTCAAGGGGGATAGGGTTCACCTCAATATGGTAGCAAAACATGCCCGTGTTGTCTACATTGTACTGACCTACCTGTTTTATCTTTCAAAAGTAAAGGACTGGTTCATCTCATCTTTCTAAATTTAATATCCTCTAATCACTCTCTTCCCTGTGTCATCTGAATATAATTAAACCTCAACATGGCCCATAAGGCACGTTTGTGATCTGGTTCTTGTTATTTAATCAATACTATAATTTCTTCCATTTCTCCAGGACTTTATATCCTGGCTTCCACTGTAGTGAATTATAGTAGTGGTTCCCCCATTGGCCTGTTTTCTTCCTTTAGCCAAGTCTTTATACAGGTTGTAGTTGGGTCCAAAGAACACTTTGCTTTTTTCTCTGAATATCACATAAAATGACATATCTTGCTAAAAGAAATTCCCATCTAGATGAAATGACATATTTCTTCTTCATTTACCAAGGGCAATTTGAGCTTGTCCACTTCCCAGTATTCTGTTTGGTTGATATTAATTTTTTTCTACTAAACAATCACATTGAATTTTTTTGAATAACACAATATATAATTAGAATATTTCTCCATGCTCTGTGTGACATCACTCTGTGTAGAAAACAAGAATGCAGTAGTATGTCTGTTTTGTATTCAAACAGGTCTTCCTAGAAACCCTTTTCTACTTTCTCACAACTATGTGTTATAAATATAGATACCAGTAAATTTTAATTTGAATAATTTTTTCTTTCACTTTAGTTAAGTTATTTAGAGATAACCTTTGTGTATATGCCAGTAGAGCTGAGAAGATAACCTACTGGAGTTGGTTCTTTCCATGTCCTAGGTGATGAAATGAAGTTGTCAGGATTGACAACTGCCTTAGCTGCCTGAACTGTCTAACCTACTCATGTTACTGGATTTTATAGGTTATATTTTAGTCATCTATAGAACTGGGTGATGATTTCTAATATCTTTTAGCTTCTATTCTTTAATCCATTCAGGTATATCACAGATTCAGTTAAAACTCTTAGACTCAGTAAGATTTTAAAATGTTTTAGCAGACAAGGACACATGAGTTGAACAGTGAAAAACTACAAGCATTTGAGGATGCAAGTGAAGTACATTAGAGAAAAAGTCTAATTATATGTTCGAGGCAATAAGATAGATAAAATATTTCACTGGTTAATGTAGAGTCTTAATATCCATTCTTTAGGTTGATTATTTTTTTCTGATTGATTATTCTTGTTACATTTTATACATGGTCACTAAGATAGGTTTTGGTTTGATCATGTCAAGACACATGGTACTGGAATCATCTTACACTGATGATCATCCAGGTAGTTAGTTTATCATCCTTCAACCACTTAATAATTTTTCATTACCTAAATAATGGTGCTACATAATAGCTATCCGTTATTGTTCTTATTGGCATGTTTATTTCTTAAATGCAAGGACTTTTGCTTGTCTTTCTTTTTTATTCTTGGTCCCTGGCATGGTATTTCTCATATTATAGACCTGTAGTGCATGGTTAACAAATATATGCAGGACTAGAAAGACTGACTGAGAGTGATGGAAAATATACCATTTGTCTTCAATGGAGGATATTTTATATAGCCATTCTATGTATTGTAATTGTCCTTATAGATTAAGGAAAAGAGAGGCATGGAGAAATTGTTCTGGTTTCCTATGGGAGGATCAGGACTACAAATAGTCAAAGAGAAGTCAAAAGAGAAGACGTCAGTAAGAGGGGGCCTGTGAGATAGGAAAGCATTCCAACCAGAGAGCTGACATATTGTGTTTTTGTTGCACAGTGAATAGTCATTTCCTAAAATTATATGTAAAAATTTCTTTTTTTTTATCTCTGAAGAGAAGAAAACCATGTGGCTGTCATTCTTCTTGATGAAAGCATTATTAAGGTGTAGCTTCATCAATTGAAGTGCAATTAAAACATATAGCAGCTAAGATCTGCCCCTCTTCTTGGTATAAATGTATGTGTGTGCATGTGTGTGCGTGTGTGTGTGTGTGTGTGTGTGTGTGTGTGTGTGTGAGTGAGTGCAGGCATGTATATGACAAAAGGGAGTAAGATGTTCATTTCCCCTTTTTACTTTTTAATATAATAATCATTTCTTGAGACTACAGTTGAAATTAATAAAGATCTTTTGGCTAAAATTAGAAGGATCTATTTGCTTTGACAAGTTCTAACTGTTTATAGTGTCGGATTATTTTCAAAATATTACAGATGTGGAAAAAGGGTAGAATTAGTTTTGAGTAAAATTATGGCTTGTCTACAGATAACACAATCAACCTTTCAAATGCAAGTGCCTCTTTCCAAGTGTAGTTGTTAGGAAATGAAAGCTTTATTCATATGCTAAATAAGAAAAAATGATGATATGAATAGAATCTCTTTAGGAGGAAAAATAATAAAGAATTGGATTTTAGGCATCATTTTCAAAGACATTTCCAACAGCAATTGCTACCTGGCTGTTGGTTGGTTGATTGGATGGCCTTGATTGTGCTGACAGCTCGTGAAAGTGGGGAATTGAAGTTCATGGACAACTAATATCATGACTGAATGCTGTCTGATCTGTTTGAGGATGGAAAATCAATAGTCTATTAGAGTCATCAGGAGAGCAGGAGAATTGGAAAGCAACTCCAGAGTGCCTTCCTCACTGGGCTTCCCTAATTAAGCACCACCTTATGATGCAGGAGAGCCTAGAGAAATGAACCGGTAATGAGATTCAGACTTGGAGTAAATGAAGCAACTTCACCATAAGGCATACTGACAGACAATTAAACCTCTTTATCAATGCAGCTTTCATCCAGAAATAAAATCTCATATGGCAGCTATAAAATAAATGGAGGCCTGGGAAATACTGCAAATCACTTACTTCCTCAGCTCACAGTTGGGCTTATAACTTCTGCATTGTTTTGACATTTGGGTTTATTTGCATCAGAAGTTAGTCATCCCGAGGATCCTTGCAGTTTCCTTTTTCCATAGAGAAGTTTCTGGTGTGTCATACTCACTGAAATGTTTCAAGAAAGGTTTTGATTAAAACTGACTAGAGATAAATAGTAATTTCCTTCCAAAAATTTTGGGCTGGGAAGGGGGGATATTCTAATGAGTAACAATTGATGTTTGAATTTCCCAAAAAAATTTCTTTAATTTTTTAAGCAATTAATTTTATAGATAAAGGTTCATTCTCCTTTTTTCAAATGTCAACTTTTTCTCTAGTATGAAAGATTGAGCCAGAGAATCTCCCATCTGAATGTTTCCTACCTGGGGTAGGAGTTATTTTAAACAATCTGATGAAAGAATCGGACTTTATTGGCAATGGCTTCTACTGCTGAGTGGGCAGTTATTACATGTGTTAAACATACCATCCTACTGGAATGAGGAAACATAATGATGTTTTATGATAAATTATGTCTTTGAGTAAAGGGTCTTTTGTCATGATGCAGTGTGGTCCTGGCTTAGTGAACTTGTACAGAAGATGGTAGTACCTGTATGAACCACATTGTATGTCTCCTGATCAAAATTCTTTTTATTGAGGATTTATTTAGTTATAAGAATGTCTGTGTGAGAATATATACACATATGTATGAAGGTACAGGGGTCTGTATAGAGATGCATAGGAAGTCATCTCTCCTCCACCATATTCTCTGCCTATTCCTTTAAGCTGAGTCACTCTGTGAATGTAGGGCTTGTAGAGCTCCATCTAGGTTGGAAGTCAGCAGTGCCCAGAGACCTTCCTGTCTTTATCCTGATTAGAACCAGATTACAGGCATGAGGTAGATGCCTGGCTTGTTACATGATTGTTGGGATCCAAACTCTGGTTTGATGATTGAACAACAGGCATTCTGAATCACTGAGTCATGTTGCCAGAACCCTTACTATTTGTTCCTGAACATACTTTATAATGTATGTTTCTCTGTTAATTTATAGAGCACCCACCCTAGAATTTGTCAATAATATTTAACAGTATGTAGTTCATGCAACAGAGTCTGAGTGTCTGAACTTTGACAACACTTACTCGTTTGTCTTTTGAGTCAAGATAGAAAAACAAAGCACCTAGATTTGCCCCATCACACAGAATGGTATCGTACTCTTTCTATTTACATTTATGTAGTTAATATGATTTCCCATTTACTAGATGTTTTATGGTTGCTTCTCATTTCTTCTTTCAGATTGAAAATCATTGTCCTTTAAGTTCTTGATATTTAATCATTTTTTTTTCTGTAGTTATTTTGTTATTTGTCCTTCTGTCTGAGTTGGATGGCTTGGCTGTTTGAGTTTAGCAAATATTATGGTGATATTATGGAGCTTCAATAATGTTAAAGTAATATTTCTCCCAAATTGATCTTGCTTAAGTTGCCTTTACCAAGCATTTAATTAATGCATTGCTGTGGGATATCCTTGACCACAATACAGGTAAGTGAACTCTTCTATTTGCTTAATCAAAACGGATCAATGAGCTGTTGATACTCAAGTGTTCTACATGTGCTGTGCCTTGGGGCCTGCAGCATACTGGAATATATTTATCGCATAAGTCTATTATATTTGTATGAAAATTAACACATAGTACACATTTGATGCAAGTGAAATTGAACCATCTTTGAAACAATAACAGAATTTCAATAAGCATTTGTTTGATAACTTTTTGGCACAGAAGCTGAGAGCTGCCTTTGCCGTGAGTCAGGAGTAAAAAGAAGCTCTTCCAAGGAGACAGTGCTTCTGAGTAGCCTTGAAAGTATGTGGAAGTGTAGTTAAGTGAAAAAGAGCTACACAGATACTCATGGTCATGGAGGTGTGTGAGTCTTCAGAGTTAGATCAGCAGTCTTCTTTGGCAGGACCAGAGGCAGCAATGTGCCTTGATGATGTGTTAAGATATCATTGTGCAGTCATTGAAAATCCAATGAAGATTCTTTCTGATCAGGTAGTTATGACAGGAGTTCTTAAGAAGAGAAAGAAATAATCACCATAAATTGTGTTTTCATGTGGCAGCAAAGAGGAAACATGCTAGTCGTCACTGAATTTGGTACAAAGGCAACCGCACAGAAATAGGTGAAAATTACTGTGTTTCTGTTAGCTGGGAAGAGCCAAGGCAAAAGGTGGCAAGAGACAGATTAGAAAGGGGAGAGGAAGTAAGATCTGACCGTCTGAACAGTGGAAGAGAAGGCAATGGGTTGGCCTGCTTTCCTAGTTTTGAGAGCCTGATCAAAGGTTTTCTAGTTATCTTAACTTGATGATGTCTATTCAGTTTAAACTAGGCAACTGTCATCACTATGCTGAGGGATGATTTCTTCCTGGGCTGTAGAGAACTCTCTCTGACTCTTCTAATGGTTTCACATTTAAAAAAATTACAGCATAGTAATACAATGTTTAAGGACCGAGATGGCAAAATCTGTTAGCAACCATGTCACTATTATATCAGTTTACTCTTGCTGTGATAAAACGTTATAACCAAAAGCAACCTGGGGAAGAAAGACTTTATTTAGCTTACATATCTGTGTCAAGGCCCTTTTAAGGAACCCAAGGTAGAAATTCAAGGCAGGTAGAATTTTTCTATTTTCTCTCAGAAATGTTCCCTGAGCCTTATGTGTAGGTGTGCTTTCTAGGTGTATCCAACGCAACTGGGTTCCACAACCCTGGACTCTCATTGGTTGTGATTTTCTATAATGCAGTGGTTCTCAACCTTCCTGATGTTATGACCCTTTCATACAGTTCTTCATGTTGTGGTGACCCCCACCATAAAATTATTTTCATTTCTACTTTATACCTGTAATTTTGCTGTTATGAATCTTAATGTAACTATCTGATATTCAGGATATATGATAGGTAACTCCTGTGAAAAGTTCATTCAACCACAGTTAAAGGGGCCATGACCCACATGTTGAGAATGACGACTAGAGTGATTTTTAAGAGCCAGAGGAACAGGACATGTGCTTTGAGATTTTGTCTACTAGCAATGAGCAAGAGGAAGCATCAGTGATGAAGGGTAAATTCTAGCAAAAAAATGAGTTGACAGGATTCTTGACAGAACCGGGTGATATGCATAGGTAAAGAGAGACACAGAGGTCTCTAACAGAGTCCAGAAAAGCTGTGGAGTCACTGGTGAAGGAGTATTATTCAGAACAGCCAATGCCTCAGATGCAAGGAAGTCTTTCCCTGGCCTGACAGTCTTCTTTGCAGGCTCCTCAGCTCACATTTCTCACATACTATAAGCATCAGCTCTCATACTGAGTGCATGGATTTGGTTTTTGGACACATATTGTATAGAAGAATTATGAAAACAAAATCAAATTCCATACTGTTTCAGGATGATTATTTCATATATGTATTGTGCATTGTTCTCATTAACATTTCTTTTTCTTTTGTTTAGTTAGCCTGTAGAATTATTATTTATTCAAATGGAAGAAATAAGACGAATTATGCAATCTAAAGTGAATGAATTCTAATATTTTTAAATGACATTGTTATATTTTGCAATCACATTTCTTTCTGAAGGAATTAAAAAAAAAAACTACAAACTCCTTCATCTAAATTTTCCAAATGTATGTTTCCTCCACTAATGACTTCTTGCTGACTGGGCATTGCTGGTTGTGTTCTGCTTTCAGGATTGGGTTTAAACATCTTTGAAAATTCACTATTGCATCCAACCAGATGATCATTATAATTTGTGGAGGGGATTTTGTATTTTCTAAGCCTGATTTATCTGTGTATTGTCTCAGTTATCCATGTAATGCTTATAAACATTTTAGTTCACCTAAAAATTCTGTCTTTTCTTTTAATGGCATGTTTTCTTCCTATCTGACCTTATGATTCTATTAGGAAATTAACATACTAAAATATGCTTTCAGTTTTCCATATTTTGGATCAATTGAAATTTTATCTAGGGAAGGGAAATTATCGACTATACTGAACTATACCTTACTGGAATATTTATGGCGAACATAGATATGAAGATATTTCAAGCTTCAGAAGATCCTCTCAGCTTTACCTTTTGGGTTACTCCCAAGAAAACAAACCCTTTAAAATTTAAATTTGGAGTCATGGTGTATTGTTGCTGTGGAATCCATATCTAAAGCAAAAGCCAGAACCTGTATACAGATTTCTAAGCTGTGTCTAACTTTGTCAGTTAAATGGGATATTGTGTGAATGAAAAATACTTTTTAAAACCTGCAGAAAGCTAAAATGTTGTCTTCTGTATAACATTCTACATTTTTCCTTTCTTTCTTTCCTTCCTTCCTTCTTTCTTTTCTTTCTTGTAACTTTCAGCATGGCATAACTTGATCTATTGTTTTTAGACATGCACAGTATGCAAGCATGTACCATTGAGTTGTTAAGGCTTGCAACTACAAATGTTCAGTTGCATGGTTACTCCTCCATAAACATTTTCCTGATTTGTAGCTAGTTAATTCCTGATTCCACTGGGTTCTGTGCTGCATCTCCCCGCAGACTTGGACTTGTCTTTCCACTTGTCTACCTGCCAAATGAGCTAATCAGGGTATTCTCTTTGCTTGTTTGAATTATTGCTATATCTGGAATTTATTTTTATCTAGGTATTTTAAATTGATGATTACTTTTCTTTTTAGTTTTCAGATATTACTAGTGTTGCTAGAATTTAGTGTCCAGAAAACTTGAAGCTAATATAAATTAATAATTGTATTATCTATTAACTGTCTATGTAATATTTTGGGCAATTTAAATATAATGCCTGTTATCAAAAGAGTTAGCTGTTATGTCACTAACCACAAAGACCGCCCCAGCATATGCAGATATATCTTTTCATCCATATGGATCAGTTACCGGCACCCATGGTTACCTGTAAAAAAAATATGGCTAATTAAACTATTTAACCAGTATTTATATTATTGTTGCTTGTTCGGTGGCTGTTAATCTTTAAGCAGCCATAATAAATGAGCACACAGAGACCGCATGGATTTTAACAAGCCTTGGCCTGAGTTGTGCAATCCTGGCCCATATAAGCTAGCTCTTAAGTCTATTACCCAAATATGACCCTATATATACATACGTCCCCATGGACTGCCATTCTCCACACTAGCTGATGTTCCAGGCCATCTGGAATGAGGTTCCTTTTTCTAACCCATGGTGTGTGCCTCCTTCTTCCTGCTGCTGGCTGGAATGTTTTAATTCTCTGTCTAAAGCTCAGGCTTCTGGTTCTAATCTCAGGAAGTTCTACCTTTCTCTGTCTTTACCCACTCTCTGGCCTCGGAATTTTATTTAACCAATCAGAGTCAATGTAAGGAACAGACAGCAAACAGAACCAATTAACATTTAGAATGCTTAACACTACCCCATCAGTTACATAACCCTCAGCTGGTTTAGTCCTTAAAGTTCTCCAAAACCTGTGTGCACCCCTCTAAACACTATAAATCATCTGTAGATTAAACAAGAAGTTAATATGTTTTAAACACAGTGTAAATATTTACTGTACTGCATTGTTTCAGAAACCATGTGTATTCTGTAATAAAAATCGTTTCATTAAAAGTGTATAAGATATTTTGTTCATATTATCTTCACTCCCTCAACTTCACTGAGATTCTTGCCACTCAACTTCATGTTTTCCTTTTCTATCACCCCCTCACAAAACCAAAAATAGAATGTGAAAATCAAAACAAACAACGACAACAACAACAAAACCCATTAAGACAAAATGTATATATGTTTTTTATTATCTGTGCTTCTACAGGAATAGAACGTAAGGAGCTGAGGACAAGGTATTGTAATTACGCAGAAAACATTCCAGAACATGAGCAATAAATAAAAATAAGGGTTAAAGAATATAGTTGATTTGAAGAGTCAATGTATGATTCTATCCAAGGAGTTGTTTTCCTAACATAATGGTTCTCGCCCAAATTATCTAGAAAAATGACTCAGTTTTTCAATATATTTTGACTATGTAAACATAGAGCCCAAGAAAAATTTCTTTTAATCCAGGAATACTCAGGATAAAATGCAGACCATTTGAACAAATTTAAAATACTGAACAAGAAATTGTCCCTGAGAACAAGCCTTCTGTGTATTTTGGTGAATAGTGAGTGCCTAATTTTTTTTAATTTATTTTTTATTTCTTCAAGTTACATCTCAATAGCAATCCCCTCCCTACCCCCCTCCAGTCCCACCCTCCCACCCTCTTCTGCCTCAACCCACCCATCCCCTTCCTTTTTTTTTTAAAGTTTAAGGTATATCTTTCCCCCCTCCCCAACAGCTCCCCCTTTAAGTCCAACAAATGGCTCTTTCTATAATAACAATAAAAAATATACAAAACAACAGAGGTAATTAGGCCACAATTGTGAGAGTTATATGGCTTAGCATACAATCCCAATATCCAGTCTATATGTATTTGGCACTTGACTTTAACATTCTACTCTCTACCCATTTCCATGAGATTAAAGTTTTCCAACGCAACTTTCATCACAATTTTAAAAACATCTTCTTAGTTTAAGAAAACATCTTTAAAGGCCATACTCTGCAGATCTCTTGGGGTTTTTGAAGACACCCTATCTATCTCTTATGTTTAGATAAGCAAATGTTGCTGTCTCTTAACAACTTGATTTCTGAGTAGCTTAGAAAATAACTGTGATAGACTGTCATAGTAACTAACAAAATGACACGCTTGCATGACTGTTAGTTTGTATTTCTTAATTATCCTAAACAGTTTATGATGGTTGGTAACAAAAGGCCAAAACTTCACATTTCCTTTTTAAGCATTACTAGGTACAATACCTTTAAGAAGTGTTTCCCTTAATTTTGTAACAATATACAAAGATCAATACCAATGTGGTGAAATATACTCTTAATTTTGTAACAAATATACTAAGATCAGTACTGATGTAGTCCAATACAATCTTAATTTTGCATTAATATGCAATGATCAATACCAATTTAGCCTAATATAGTATTAATTTTGTATCAATATACAAAGGTATAAGGGCTTATTCAATAATCTGTCCTTTTTTCTTGATCTTTCCTATACTATGTCTATGTCCCATTTTTTCTCAAGTCTATTCACTCCTACATAGAAGAGAAAGAAGGATACAGAAAATAAAAAAAGAGAAGTCCCTAGGTCTAACTTCCAAAACCCATTTAACAAGAAGATTTCTTTGATATTGAGACATGCCAGCTCCTGACAGCATCCCCTATTCTACTCCAAGTAGAAGATGAGCATTGAAGAATCTCCAGTGTGAGATGGTTGAATTAGTGGCAAGCCTATCTCTTGGCAAAAAAAAAAAAAAAAAAGAAAAAAAAAAACCTTGCTTCAACTGTAGACAGAATGCTGTCCAAAAAGGACAAAACTTGGAAGCAGGTAAGTTGACAGACTAGCTCTGCCAAGACATGGTAGGTAAGTCCTTCATAATTCCTGCTCTTCAATCAATGTCTGTCAGAGAAACGGGGCCAAACAGCTGAAGATTGATGCTGTAATGTATGGAGAGAAAATGGGAACTGTCGAGGCAGCCACGGGTATGTCATTTCTTAGTTTTGGAAGCTGCGGGCCCTGCACTTCCTACATAATCAGAAATATTTATCCCTCTCAGGTCTCTGAGGTGGTTGAAGAATAGATAGCTAGAGTCTCATAGTTAAATTTTGAGTTGTTTAGGAATATCAAAAAATCTAAAGTTAAGAAAATATGTTTGAATGCCATATTCTGCAGATCTCTTGAGGTTTTTGAAGAGGCCCTATCTATCTCTTATATTAGGATAAGCAAATGTTGCTTGTCTCTTAGCAACTTGATTTCTGATTAGCTTAGAAAATAACTATAATAGACTGTCATAGTACCTAACAAAATGACAGGCTTGCATGACTATTAGTTTGCATTTCTTAATTATCCTAAACAGTTTATGACAATTGGTAGCAAAAGGCCGAAACTTCACATTTCATTTTTCCCCCTAACCCTTCCATCTCACTCCTTTGGAGTGGAGTGTCCCTACATAACAGTCCCTCACCCCAGTTCAGAGGCCAAGAGCCTCCTCATACACTGGCAGACTACAAAGCAGTACCACCAGTGAAAAGTGTCTCATTGCCAGGGAGAGAGAACTCAAAAACAAACATACAGATAAAAATAAATAAATAAATAAATAAAAAGTCTATGTCCATGTTCCCTTTGGTGTGTTGGTTGTAGTATCCATATCCTATACTATATAGCTAAAATCCTACTATAAGTGAATAGATGCCATGTGCATCCTTCTGAGTCTGGGTTAGCTCACTCAAGATGAGCTTCTCTAGTTCCATCCATTTGGCTGCAAATTGCATAATTTCATTGTTCCTGATAGCTGAGTAATATTCCATTGTGTAGATGTACCACAGTTTTTTAATCCATTCTTCAGTTGAGAGACATCTTGGTTGTTTCCAGTTTCTAGCTATTACAAATAAGGCTGCTATGAACATAGATGAGGAAATTTTCTTATGATTCCATGAGGAGTTATTTGGGTGTATACCCAGAAGTGGTATGGTTGTGTCCTGAGGCAAAGCTATTCCAAGTTTTCTAAGATATCACCATGCTGACAATCAATAAATGGGACCTCATGAAACTGAAAAGCTTCTGTAAGGTAAAAGAAACTGTCATTTGAACAAAACAGCAGCCTACAGACTGGGCAAAAATCTTCACCAACCCCACATCTACAAAGAACTCAAGAAATTAAATGCCAAGAAACCAAATAATCCAATCAACAAATGGGGGACGGAGCTAAATAGAGAATTCACAAAGGAGGAATCCCTAATGGCTGAGAGACACTTGAAGAAATGCTCATCATCCTTAATTATCAGAGAAATGCAACTCAAGACGACTCTGAGATTCCATCTCACACCTGTCAGAATGGCTAGGATCAAAAACTCAAATGACAGCACATGCTGGAGAGGGTGTGGAGAAAGGGGAACCCTCCTCCATTGCTGGTGGGAGTGCAGGCTTGTGAGTGCCTGTTTTTAAATATCACCTTCAGCAACACCCAGAGCAAGGGTTGTTGTCCATGATTTTCATTTCCAGTCTTTTCTTGCATGTGCTTGAGTGTTCACCCAACACTAAGGACTTTGTTCTCAGTGAACTGCCATATAAAAATTAAGTTATTTTTCATATGGTATTTTCAAGAGTTGAGATTCTGCAGTTTCCTTGACCATGAGACTTTACAATTGTTAACTCATTAGTTCAAGGGAGAAGCTTCAATTTCTCGTCTGTGGTGTCATGATGAGCTGCAGTTTTGTTTGGGAGGGGACTATGGGAAGCTCTCAAGTCCCAGTCCCCAGGGGAAACAGAGGTCTTTTTTATGTCAGTCCTCTCACATACAGGAAGACAGACCATATAGCTCTAGATCCATAGCTTACTGATACTGGGCAGAGACTTGACTTCTGGCCTTATGTCTGTCCTCTCTGTTCTTAGAGGCTAGTGATTATTTCACATACTTTCAAGCCTATCGTGAACTAAACAAATGAATACAAAAGTGTGTTAGGCCCAGATGCATAGCAGCAATATACTTATTAAATAAATAAGTGTTAAGTAGAAAAATAAGAGGCCGTAACATTGGTGTGTTATTTTTGATAAGTTAAAGTCATTTACTTTAATAAATGATATTAAAAGTTGCTTTTAATAAATGTGTATATGCTAAAAAGAACAACAAACATAAAAGATACAGAATAGTAATTATATGAGATGTGGAAAGGAATGAACTGTTAAATATAGGTTACTAGTAATTCTCTGCTTCCATGTGAATAGAGTCTGATTGTTGTTTTATTATTAAAAATTCACTGGTAGATATACATTCAAGAAAATAAATACAGTGCAGTGTAACATAGTGGCTTTTATTATTTTTGATTATTCCCTAATTATTTTACCTTTACTTAATAACTCTACTTCCTTTCCAGCCTGTGTTTCTTCTAACCCCCCAACACTAGTTGGGAGAGAAAGAAGGTTAAAAGGATAAAGGACAGAGTTTTCTTTGAACTACTTCCTGCTGTTTAGGGTCCTCAGATTCTTTAAGAGCCATAACAATCTCAGTAGTCATAATATAAAGAAGTCCAGCAAACAAGGAGACCAGGAAACAGCAGCAGGAAGAACCACGAGCAATTTGGGGAGCATGAGCATCAGGGAGAGAAGCATCCTCTTTCTTCTTTGTAGCATCACCTCTCTCCCCAGGGCTCTGGCTTTTTATCCCTCAGTATGCAGAATTCACATGCTGCGGGTGGCTTAGACACACCCCTGCTAGCTCATGAAGCATATATTGATTACACCTGGGAAGGAACTGAAGGAGCCCCACACGTGGGATTAAACAAAAACATTCTCATAACTGTTCTTTTTAAATAAACAAAACTCTTACAGTCCTGTTTCTCTATCACCATATCTACAAATTAAAAATGAAACCTCATTCTGTTTCTAAGTCTTGAGAATTTAAGAACTGATTCACAAGGTAGAATTAGAGAATCATGGATATAACCATTAAAATAATTATGAGTCACCATTATCATTGTTATTGCTGTGAGCTGATCACTCAATTTTTGCCTGTTCATCTTTGAGTCAGTGCCATTTCAGTGATATTTGCTAATACCACTCTATTCTCCTCAGCGTTCAATAGATCCATGACACAGATTAACTGCTCAGGTTGGACACAGAATGTACTTTATATCTTCAGTTGTATTGAAAAGTCATTTTAAAATGTCACTCATTATTTTCACTTCTCTTTTAAAATAATGGATTTGGACAGCAGAACAGAATAAATTGATTTAGAATCCTGATTTATGAGCCAATACCATCACCTCTTAAAGATATGTTAGAACAAAATGCAGATATGATTTATTTTTCTGATATGGTTGTTATTCATTCATCTTGGATTAATTAATTATGGTGGTTAGTGCATAGTAGGCACTGAGTATGTAGAAGTCAGGGAACAAATGAATTTATGTATTTGGATTTGGCCTCTAATTGATCTATATATGCTAATTCAAACCACAAACCTTTATGGTAATCAGGAACAGTTGTGGATGTGGGAGAATGTTAAAAGAAACCTCTGTAAATAAACACCTATACTCACATACCCAGAATACCCTGTAACATTTCTATGTTCTCATTTTCAAAATATTATCATAAATAAGGGTTAGTGAGGAAAGGATGAAGAAAATACTCCAAACCAATGTGATGCCCAAATTAGACTTCAGTGTTCGTTTCTTATTCTCTCTGTCTTAGTGAGATTTTGACATTTTTTTCTAAACTTCAATGTATATTCCTTAGGAATCTTTATATACCAAAGTGTTGCATGTCCAAAAAGATTCAATTGATCACTGCATTAAGATACTAATTTCATGTACTTTCAAAACTGATATTTGAATAACCAAACAACATGGAGCAATTCTGAGCCCCAAATATTTCTGGGGAAAATGGTAAACTAAAACAATACAGACATAAAGATGAATCTTCTTCCAAAGTGAGGCATTTTCCTATCATTTCACTTCCTAGAAGAATTAATAGATAAAGTATGTAAAATGATTTATAGTCCATGGTGGGAAGTATACACTGTCATTGACATATTATAATTTTATAGCATAAGGCTCAAAGCCTTTTCACATCCATTATTTTATCATGTATTTGTAACAATCGTGAAAGTGGACTTGACAGATAGTCCTTTATCCATCTTATGGACTAGCAAAGTAAGAATAAGCACAATTAAATCATTGCTCAGGGACAGAAGTTCTTTTGAACTTTTTTTTTATACTTTATTTTTTTCCTTCAAGTTACATCTCAGTCACAAACCCCTCCCTATTCCCCCTTCCTATCCCGCCCTTCCTCTCTCTTCCCCCCAGAAGTTTCCCCTTTCAGTCCAACAGATGGTTCATTCTCTTATAACAGTAAATACTATACAAAACAACAGATATAAATATGCCACATTTATGAGAGTTAAATGGCCCAGTATACCTTCCCAATGTCCAGTTTATACATATTTGGCCCCTGACTTTAACATTCTACTATCTAACCATCTCCATGAGTTTAAAGGTCTATATCTGACTCAACATTCATACTAACTTGCAACACAATTTTAAAAGTATCTTCTTAGATCTATAACACCCTCTTGATTCCTAAACAACTCAAAATTTAACTATGAGACTCTAGCTGTCTATTCTTCAACCACCTCAGAGACCTGAGAGGGATAAATATATTTGCTTATATAGGAAGTGCAGGGCCTGCAGCTTCCAAAACTAAGAAAGGACATACCAATGACTGCCTGGAGCACCGTAGAGTTCTTTTGAACTTTTAATGGGCATTTATAGCATTGTATACTATTTTGTTTTCACTGTTCCTTTCCAATACTCTACTCCCTCTAATAGGTTTCAATATAAAAACTAATCCAGTGACTGAGGGTCATAAATTGCTTGTGAGGCAAGCATAAAGATGTGAATTTGTAAGATTGACCACCGTAAAAACATCTGGATATAGCAGTTCACCCTTGTAATGCCAGTGCTTAGGAGGAGGAGATAAAAGATAAGGGCTCATTACCAGCCAGTATGGGCACTCTGGGAGTTCCAGGTTCAGTGAGCAACCCTTTCTCAAAAACTAAGGGGGAGAGTACTAAAGAAAGACTTTCAATGCTGACCTATGTCCACCAGGTTCACAACCCTGACATTCTGTACTTACAAATGTACACACATACATTCAGCACAATACACATCCTTACAAGTTGATTCACGATGATAGATGATAGATAGATGTGTACATAGATATGTAGATAGATGGTAGATATGTATATAGATGACAGATGATAGATGAGCTTTAACTGGGTTTTATGTATGAAATGGTGTTATGTACAAAAATTTACAGGTGTTAGCAGAGTCCAAAGACATCTGATCTACCTTGAAATGCAGTTAAAGGTGGTGAGCTTCCCAACACAGGTTCCAGGATTTAAACTTAAGTCCTTTGGGAGAATATTCGGCACTTGCAATTACTGAGCCAAATCTCTAGCTCTAAAGTAGATACTTTTGATTATTATAACTTTCCAATAAAAGACAATGCTATAGTAAGATTTTATTACTGTTTTAATTCTTAAAATATTTAATTCATTTTTGATGATATCTTACATGGATATAATGCATTTATTTCATATTTATTCCCCTTTTCAAGTTTTAATTTTTAAGTAAAATTATCAATGCGTTTGTATAGAAAAAGAACATTTCAGAATGGAAAACTAACTGTTCAAGGTGTCTTAGCTGCTTAATATGTACATGTGGGCTGAGTTGAGGAACAAGACAGAGGTTTTTATTGTTTGTCTGCCTGAATGTCTAAAAAGCCTAAGAAAGTCTGAGCATTTGTGGGCAATCTGGATCACAGGTGCTACTTACAAGTAGGACACAAGCATTCTGGCTAGTTTTGTTTTGCTCACTAAAGGCAATGGTATGGATATTTTCATTACATCACTAAATTGTATATTTTAAAAATTCCTGTGTGAGCACTGCCTTCCGTTCTCCCGATGATTCAGCAAATAATCCTACATTCTCTTTATATGCTCCACTGTAATATTTTTAAAAAGCAATATCTGTGGCTAGACGTGGTGGCATATACCTCTAATCCCAGTACTCTGGAGACAGAGGTAGGCGGATCTCTGTGAGTTCAAGGCCAGCTGGGTCTATAGAGCAAGTACAGGACAGTCAGGGATACCCAGAGAAAAACCAAAAAATAAAACTAACAAACAAACAAAAACCAAACAGAACACACACACACACACACACACACACACAAACCTACCCCCCCCAAACTCAATATCTGCTAGTGCATATATAGGTTGGCCAGAGGACACAGAGGGAAAAAGTTATTAGGATAGGTTTATCCATACACAGTAGAATATCTATGGCACAATTAAGATAGCCATGTGGCACATAACAATGTTTTGGTCAGCAATAACTCCTAAGATTTTTGTAGATGGGGAGAAATTCTTATTGCCTACTGAACTCCATGTATCCATTGTATGTTTTGGTGTTGCTGCTGTGAACAAATTTTCTGCTATACAAATTATATAAAGATTCATCATCCATCATTATGTAAAATGCATGATACCTAATAATAACAAACAACTGTTTTATTGGTGCATGTGTTTATTTTATCATAGTTGTATCATTATTTTAGAGCACACTTCTTCCTACTTATAAAGGAAACTTTCTGTAAACACTATGCTTTGTTATGACAGCAGCAGCCATACACATCTCACGTTTGCTGCATCTTTGGACCATATCCAAGACACACTGAGTGAGGTGTGAGCCGTGGTGAGGTTGGCATCAGTACACTTTCTCGTGTTCACACAAAGATGATATCACAACAATCCAGGATGTTTCCTCATCTATGTTCATAGCAGCCTTATTTGTAATGGCTAGAAACTGGAAACAACCCAGATGCCCCTCAACTGACGAATGGATAAAACAAAACAAAACTGTGGTATGTTTACACAATGGAATACTACTCAGCTATCAGAAACAAGGAAGTCATTCAATTTGCAGCCAAATGGATGGAACTAGAATAGCTCATCCTGAGTGAGCTACCCCAGACCCATAAAGATGCACATGGCATCTATTCAATTTTAACTGGATTTTAGCCATAAAGTACACGATGGCTATTCAGTTCTTATATGACATCATAGTCCTTAGGTCTGATTGAATTGCAATAGTAATGGGTTCCATTGCTGAAGACTCAGAAAATAGTAAGCATAGTAGTCAAAAGACCAAATGTCTTTCCTACTCTGTACCCCATTTCTTGATTGGATTATTTGGTTTGTTGGTGTTTACCTTCTTAAAATCTTTATATATTTTGGATATTAGCCCTCTATCAGATGAGGGTATGGTGAAGATCTTTTCCAGATCCATAGGCTGCTGTTTTGTTCAAATGATGGTTCCCCTTTGACTTACAGAAGCTTTTCAGTTTCATGAGGTCCCATTTATTGATTGTTGGTCGTAGAGCCTGAGCTATTGGTGTTCTGTTCAGGAAGTTGGCACCTGTGCCAATGAGTCTGAGGTATTTCCTCATATTCTCTTGTGTTAAATTTAGTGTGTGCCATTTTATTTTGTGGTCTTTGATCCACTTGGACTAGAGTTTTGTGCAGGGTGATAAATATGGGACTATTTTCGTTCTTTTATATGTTGACATCCAGTTAGGCCAGCACCATTTGTTGAAGATACTTTCAGTTTTCCATTGTATGGTTTCTGCTTCTTTGTCAAAAATCAAATGACTGTATATGTATGGGTTTATTTCTGGGTCTTTGGTTTGATTGTATTGATCAACCAGACTGTTTCCATTCCATTACCACATGATTTTTATTGCTATTGCTCTGTAGTACAGCTTGAACTCAGGAATTCTGATACCTCCAGATGTTCTTTCATTTACAGGATTGATTTAGCTATTCTGTGTATTTTTGTTTTTTCATATGAAGTTGAAAATTGTTCTTTCAAGCTCTGTAAAGAATTATATTGGGATTTTGATGGGAAATACATTGGATTTGTAGATTGCTTTTGGTAATTGGACTTTTACTATGTTAATCCTATCAATCCATGAACATGGAAGATCTTTCCATCTTCTTTTTCTTTCTTTCTTTTTAAATGTTTATTTATTATTTCAAGTAACATATCCATCACAGTCCCCTCCCTCCACCCCTCCTCCAGAACTTGTAATTTTTTGAATAATTAGCCAAAATTATGAAAATTATAAGGTATAACATACATTCCAATAATCAGTTTATACATATTTGGCAACTGATTTTAATATTCAATTATCTATCTCCATGAGTTTAAAGTTCAATATCTAACTCATTTTCCATTCTAACTTGCATTACCAACTTAAAAACATCTTCTTAGACCTAGAACATCCTTTTATTTCCTAACCAACTTAAAATTTAACTGTGAGACTATAATTATCTAGTCTTCAACCACATCAGAGACCGGAGAAGGATAAATATATCTGATTATACAGGAAGTGTGAGTCAGCAGCTTCTACAACTAAGAAATGACAGACAACTGGCTGCCTGGACAGTCCCCAATTTCTCTCCATACATTGGAGCATCTATCTTCAGCTTCTTGGCCCAGTATCTCTGACAGAAATTGATTGTAGAGCAGGAATTATGAAGGACTTGCCTACCCCACCTTGGCAGAGCCAGGCTGTCAACTTACCTGCTTCCAACTTTTGTCCTTTTTGGACAGCATTCTCTCTACTTGAAGCAAGGGATTTTTTTTTGCCCAGTGATAGGCTTGCCACTAATGCAACCATCTCTAAATGGAGTTGCTCATCCTCTACTTGGAGTAGAATAGGGTGTACTGTCATGAGCTGACAAGTTTCAATATAAAAAAATCTTAAGTTAAGAAAGCTTTGAATACCATGTTCTGCAGATCTCTTGAGGATTTTGAAGAGCACCTACCTATTTCTGTATATTTGGATAAGCAAATGTTGCTTTTCTCTTAGCAAATTGATTTCCAGATAATTTAGAAAACGTCTGTGATAAACTATGCTAGTACCTAACCAAATGACATGTTTGAATGACTGTTGGTTTGCATCTCTTAATTATCCTAAACAGCTTATGATAGTTGCTGTCAATGGGCCAAAACTTCACATTGCATTTTTAAGCTTTACCTAGGTACAATACCTTAAAAAGGGTTAACCTTACTTTTGCATCAATATACAAAGATTGATACCAATGTAGCCAAATATATTCTCAATTTTGTATCATTATACAGAAATATAAGAGCATATTCAAATAATATGTCCCCTTTTCTTTATCATTCCTATATTATGTCTATATCCCATTTTTTAAAAAAAGTCTTTTCCCCCCTACATAGGGGAGAAGGAAGGATAGAGAAAAGAAAAAGAGAGAAATCCCTGCGTCTAATCTCCAAAACCTATTTAACTTTACCATTTAACAATGTATAACCAACCCCTAAATAACGAAAAACATTTATAACCCATCAATGAACCAGCGGGAGGGGTTATCAACCACCCCATCTTCTGGGAATGAGACATTGCTCTCTTAAAATTGCTTCCTGCTGATGTGGGAGGTAGGAATCCTGTTTGGGGCCCTAATAAGAATGGAAAAATGATTAAGCAAGTTTATAATAACATTTGATGTATCTTCTTCAGAGACTTGAATTTCTTGTTATACAGGTCTTTCACTTGCTTATTTAGAGCTACAGCAAGGTATTTTATATTATTAGTGGATATTATGAAGAGTGTTACTTCCCTAACTTCTTTGCCAACCCATTTATCTTCTGTGAAAAGGAGGGCTATGGATTTTTTTGAGTTAATTTTGTATCTACCTACATTGCTGAAGGCATTTATCAGCTGTAGAAGTTCTCAGCACATGTTGGCCAGGATGCTGAGAAAGGAGAACACTCCTTCACTGCCAGTGAGAGTACAAACTTATTCAGACACTTCGGAAATCAATCTGGTGATATCACAGAAAATTAGGAATAATTCTACCTTAAGGCCCAGCAATATCACTCCTGGGCATATATCCAAAAGATTCTCCACCATACCACAAGGACATCTGCTCAATTATTCATAGCAGCTTTTTTTTTTTTAAAGTCAGAAACTGGAAACAGCCCAGATGTCCTTCAACTGAAGAATGGATAAATAATTGTGGTACATTTACACAATGGAATATTACCAACCTGTCAAAAACAAGGAAATCATGTAATGTGCAATAAAATGGATGGGTCTTGAAAAGCTAATCCTGAATGAGCTAACTCAAACCCAGAAAGATACACATGGTATGTACTCACTTATAACCAGATATGAGCCATATAGTACAGGATAACTATCCTACAACCCACAGACCCTAAGAGACAGGAACATAGTATAACTAGTCTATGAGAGACACCATCCAGCAGCAGATAAAAACATGATGAGACATACAGTAAAATATTAGCTGGAGCTCTATGAGTCTTGTGTAAGAGAGGCAGGAGGAATAGAGAGATTTGGAGCGGACAAGAACTCCATATGAAGAACAACAGAATGTAAGCCCCTAGAGGCTTACAGAGACAGAAACACCAACCAAAAAAGAAAAAAAAAAGCATATATAGACGAGACTTAGACACGTACACACATATAGGCAGATTTGTCTCCATGGAGATTCCTTGGCAAGTGGAGTGGGGGGCAGTGTCTTTGACATGGACTCTGTTGCCTGTCAGTGGAACACCTAACCCTAGCTGGGCTGCCATGTCAGCCCCCAGTGCAAGAGGAAGCTCTTAGCCCTCATATGGTTAATGAACTGAGATGAGTTGATATGTTGGGGGCTCTGCTCTTTCTATGAAAAGGAGAGGAGGGAGAGTAGGAAGAATCTGGGAGGACCTGACAGGGTGGAGAGGAGGGAAGAGTTCGTGATTTGAATATAACTTGAATAAATATATAATTTTTTAAAAAAATGATTTTTCTCTTTTTTATTAATTCTTTAAGATTTTTGTGCCATGTATTTTGATAAAATTCACTCTTCTACCTACTATTCCCAGCCCTGCCACCCTTTCCTTCCCTCCCAATTTAGCCCATAAAATGTGGTTTGTGCTGTCCATATACTCTTTGATGTGTGACTATCCACTGTAGCTGGGTCAACCCACAAAGGTTTGAGCCCTTAAAGAAGACTGACTCTCCCTCTTTCTATTAATTTCCAATAGCTCCTTAGGTGGAGGTTGGACTGTAAGCCAATCTCTACTCCCCATTCTAGGATTGTTTCTGTCTTGAATTTACACAGGACTTACACATGAGACCTCAACTGCTTTAGATTCATATGTAAGTGTAGATGTCCTTCTGTTCTTGGATAATGCTATTAGTGGTTAATGATCTGCCGTGTTTGGCTTCCACCTCTTGTTTACACCTCATTTTACTGTGTCTTTTGATTGTATTCATCTTTTTGTCCCTTCTTGAACAATGATTCTTAAGCCTTGGGAGGAGAGGGTGTTATATAGGTATCCACTTTACTGCTAGACATTCTAGTCTATTAATGATCTATGCACCTTGACCCCTTGACCTGTTGTAGTTTTCTATATTAAGTTCTAGAAACTTCTAAAAGTAAATGTTTCGTAATAAATGAACTTGAATATAATGCATTTTCTGCATTTCTGCATCTTTTTTTTTTTTAGCCTTAATAACAAGCCATAGAGAAGGTCCCTCACAGCACACGTATGTGTATGTTCGCCTCATGCTTTAAGCACTTCAGAGTATTCTGGAGCACTGGATTTACTATGGATTCCTTTCAAATTCCATTTATGTAAAAAAATGTGAAAACTCATTAAAATGGGCTTAATGTTCTTAGTTCATTGGAAGCTCTGTGATATATATAATCATTCCGAGGACTTCAGTGAGGGTTCTGTGTTCTTTCCTTATTGCTACTGCCAATAGTATTAAAGCAGCTTCAGATCCTGGGATTATTCCCAGAATGACTGCAGAATTATGGTATAACTCTGGGTTATGGTAGGCAGACATTTTCCAGTGAGTGTTCTTGGAATACTTGACAGGGACTAGAATTTTGTAGATCTGAAATCCCAGTCTGTACTCTGAAATACCAGTAAACATCAGGGGGTATTAATCTATCTAGATAATTTTTCACAAATATATGTGAAGATTTGTTTGCATGGTAATTCCAAGTACCATTAAGTTGGCTATTAAGATGAGGTATTTTACTTTTTAAAAAATACTTTTCTGTGATTTATTCACCATTCTAAAGAGTTTGAAATTTATCTTGTAGCACTAGCAAACACATGATTTAATGCAATTTATGACATGGTAGTGCTTGTTATAGAAACATTTTTCTCTTTCAGAGGTGTGGAGGATGGATTGCATAAGAAAAATTAAACCATCAAAAGGTAGAGTTTTACATTTGGAATATGTAACTTTGGGGGCCAAAATATTATGTTAAACCATAAGATCCAAGATTTAAATTAGGAACTGTGTGGCCATGACCCTGACACCTGAGACTACACTGGTGTGAGATCTGTTTCTGACTTTTAGCAATGTAAGTCCAAAAATCCAAATGACTCTCGATATATCACAATCTGCATAGTAACAAGCATTGTATTTTACCGATTTCAGTAAAAGAACATCTGGTCTGTAGTTTTCAATTCACTCCAATGTATTCACTGAGAATTACCTCAGAGCCAGAGTTCAGCTTGAATGATACCTTTAGAGTCAACTGAGTGGCCTTGCATTTGCCCTACATTTGGTATAACATGAAGAGTTCAGGCCAAACCCACATACTCATTATTTCTGCTGCTTTGACACAGTGCCTAGTGACAGCATTGGAGAGAATAAAAGCAGTAGTTTCTGTCTGAAAGCCACTTGACCTTTCCAACTCTACTTGACCTCCATGCTGCCCACAGGTCCTAAGTGAAATAAATTTGCTTGAGAGTGCCATTGTTGGCAGAACCATTTTGTTTTGAGATCACTGACAAGACACATTGCCAACTAATGGAATGACCAGGCTTTGTGTGGTATAGCTGTGTGTAGAGTCTAGGGCAGCTCTGCTACATTGGTCTACATTTGTAATCTGGACAAGTTGGCAAGGGTATGAAATTAGCTAATGCAGTCAACTGATATGGGGCTTGAGCTTCAAATGGCCACAGAAAATAATTCTAAGGTAGACTGCCAGCACAGGAAAAGAAAAAGAAATATTAGTTTATATTAATAATAAAGTATAGTCACATAAATATTCATTATAGATATTTAAACACCTGGTTCTTAAGTACTGATTTCATCAAACATGAAGAATTAGTTTCACCTTCAAATTCCCATACCCTCAGACTCTTACAATGAGAACTACCTTTTCATATATTATAGCATCCACCATTTAAGGGAACTTTAAGGATTTTACAGGGACAAACTCACAAACTAGAATATAGCAGAAAATATGTTCCTAATGTTTCTAACTTGGTAGGGCTGAGCCTACATGAACATATAAAAATGAGAAGCTGAACTCACTATTCCTGCACTTGTCACTTCGTGCCTTACATCTAGCAGATATTTCTGCCTCTAATTTTCACCCACACTCTCCTACATCTATTCTTTTACCCTCCTTCATACGTGTGGGGGAAAATTCCCAGTCTTTCAATAACAATTATTTCTCTGCCTCTGCTTGGAAACATTTGGACTTCCTGCATGCAGCCTCTTGTAGAATTAAGGAAATATATGAAAGGAAAAATTTCAAATAAGTCTCCTAAGAATCTCACTCACACTGTTCAGCCTCAGTGTCCATAAAAACACTCAAACTGAATGCCATATTCTGCAGATCTCTTGAGGTTTTTGAAGATGCCCTATCTATCTCTTATATTTAGATAAGCAAATATTGCTTGTCTCTTAGCAACTTGATTTCTGAGTAGCTTAGAAAATAACTGTGATAGACTGTCATAGTAACTAACAAAATGACACGTTTTCATGACTATTAGTTTCCGTTTCTTAATTATCCTAAACAGTTTATGTCGGTTGGTAGCGAGAGGTCAAAACTTGACATTTCATTTTTAAGTATTACTAAAAACAATACCTTTAAGAAGCGTTACCCTTAATTTTGTATCAATATACAAAGATCAATATAATGTGGCCAAATATAATCTTAATTTTGTATCAATATACAAAGATCAGTACCGATGTAGCCCAATACAATCTTAATTTTACATTAATATACTAGGGTCAATACCATTGTGGCCAAATATAATCTTAATTTTGTATCAATATACAAAGATCAATACCGATGTAGCCCTATACAATCTTAAATTTGCATTAATATACAATGATCAATACCAATTTAGCCAAATGTTTTCTTAACTTAAGATTTTTTGATATCGAGACATGTCAGCTCCTGACAGCACCCCCTATATTACTCCAAGTAGAAGATGAGCATCGAAGAATCTCCAGTGGGAGATGATTAAATTGGTGGTAAGCCATTCTCTTGGCAAGAAAAACCACTTGCTTCAACTGTAGACAGACTTCTGTCCAAAAAGGACAAAACTTGGAAGCAGATAAGTCGACAGCCTAGCTCTGCCAAGACAGGGTAGGTAAGTCCTTCATAATTCCTGCTCTACAACCAATGTCTGTCAGAGAAATGGGGCCAAATGGCTGAAGATTGATGCTGCAATGTATGGAGAGAAAATGGGAACTGTCCAGGCAGCCACTGGTATGTCATTTTTTAGTTTTGGAAGCTGCAGGCCCTGCACTTCCTATATAATCAGATATATTTATCCCTCTCAGGTCTCTGAGGTGGTTGAAGAATAGATACCTAGAGTCTCATAGTTAAATTTTGAGTTGTTTAGGAATCAAGAGGGTGTTCTGGATCTAAGAAGATATTTTTAAAATTATGAGGCAAGTTAGTATGAAAGCTGAGTTAGATATAGAACTTTAAACCCATGGAGATGGTTAGATAGTAGAATGTTAAAGTTAGGTGCCAAATACATATGGACTGGACATTGGGAATGTATGCTAAGCCATATAACTCTTATAATCGTGGCCTATTTATTTCTGTTGTTTTGTATTGTATTTATAGTTATAAGAAAAAGAACCATTATTTGGACTGAAAGGGAGAGCTGTTGGGGGGGAAAAATAAATACCTTAAACTAAAAAAAAAAAAA